>VXAK01007562.1:283-18069 GCA_013399435.1 Arenaria interpres | reverse complement strand
CTTTTTTTTGGGGGGGAAAAAAAAAAAGGTCAGTTTACTTCCATGTAGCAGTAGGCGGGCGCTTTTTATGTGGAGACAATCCTCGCTCATCCATTTGAATAACAAGTTTCAAACAGGATGTGCAACTTATTCCAAAGTAAGAAATATGTTGCTATTCCCTTAGACGTGAGTGTGCACATGGGAAGAAAGGATTTGCAAGTTGTTTTTCTTCCCGAGACGTTAATTGGTGGCTTTAGCAAAGTTCATACAATTGTAGAATGCTTTGGGATGGAAAAGACCTTTACAGATCGAATCCAATCCCCCAGCCAGGGGTTAGGACATCAGCAACACTGGATTTCCAAGGTGAATGGCCCTAAAAGTGGAACCCAATCCCCACTTTAGAGAACATTAAAGTGCCCTGTGCTGCCGTGGGAAGACTCAAGCATAACCAAGTAGTATGTGAGAAAATCAATGAAAAGAAAGTAAACCGCGAGTTCTAGCTTAATGTATGTGTCTACTTAACTGGAAATCACAGGTTTGGAAGATTTACCAGTAATCCAAGTTTAATAAGCACAGAATGATTATAGTCCTGTCATGAGAACAGCAATCTGACTGCTGCTTTCGTCAGCTTTGACAGCACTGAAACACCAAGGAAGGGCTTCCTTCATGAAGTCTTAATCAGGTGTGGATCCAGTCAACGTCAGATGCATGGATCTGGACCTATGAGAAAAGGGAAAGCCAAAAAAAGGGAGGTGATTAAGGCTGCAGTAATTGTTCTCCTTTGGCAATCTGTAAGGGCCTAGAGAATATTTCTAAATGACCTGTGAAAGTGACCAGAAACAGTCATATGTGAAGTTTCTGAAGTAGAAGGTGACATCTGTTTGATAACCAAATTCATTTTAGTCGTTAATAGCCTCAAATGCTTTGCAGCTGATTAACTGTTAAAAATACAGTATTATCCATTAAAATGGTGATAAAAGTAGATATTAGTATGGTTGATACGCTGAAGTTGCCAGTGGGGGTCTTTGGTTCAAAAAAACTTGGGAGTCACAGCTCTCATTGCTGTGAAAGACAAGCAGGTATCAAACATGGCAGCCTTGCTATGAGTGGAACTTTGTTCATAATTGCAGTGACAGAAGAATTCAGAAGAATGGTTCCTCTTTCATTTTGATTTCATACTCCTCCGTTATCTAGAGTGTATCTAGAGCATATCTATGTACACTAATTAGGTTGCTTTCAGTTCTAACTGGCTTTTGAAGTTCATGACAACTTCTGAAACATTTGGTTTTCCCTTTAAAACTTTTTAATAGACATAGCAAGAAACACGATTTTTTTATTGTCATTTGTAGTAAGTATCATAACTGTTGATACAATTAGCATGAAAAGATGCTTTGAAATTTTGCTTAAATATAAGGCAAAGATTATTAAACCAATGCTCCTACTTTTTCTAACTGTTGTGGTTCAGGATCTTTCAAGTTTGTTGACTTTTGAGGTGTGATTTTCATATCTGAGAGAGTTTTTTTTTTTTTTTTAACTGAATCCTTTTTAACCTGGTTAGAAAGTTGTGGTGATTTATGGGGTGTGCTGCCAAGTGCCATTTCACTAACATGTTGATTAGTAGTGGCTGGGTTAATAGTTATCTAATCTTTTGCCAAAAATTACTTGGTTTTTCTTTTTTCCAAGCTGAAACTTAGAATTGCAGCACTTGGTGGATAGTGGAAGCTTGTCTGATTAGAGCCAAACTGCCCTGAGTTATCTTGAATCTTGATTCTTGTGGGATTCTTCTATTAAGATAAGTACTAGTTCCATTATAGCTTTTTGGATTAGTGGATCACCACAGAGATAAGTAGCTGAAAATAGATCAGTGTGGTGTAGATCAGCTGCATTTTAATTTGGTTAATTTTCTTTTATGTTGGCTCTTATTTTTGCACAAACCAATTTTAAATAGGAGGACCTATATAGTTTTATATAAATTTGGGGTTTTGAGTGAGCTGGGAGTGACTCAAATGAAGTGATTGTATTCATTTTGGAAATCCTGATTCTATCCTTATCACTGATCAAACTCTTCGACTTTCAGTAGATCAGCTGCTGGGTATTTAGCATTAACAATTTTTTTACCCCCAGTGAAATACTTTTGAGGACAGAAGTCTCTAAAAAGTAAGGAAATAAGAGAAATAGTGGAAATTAGAATAAATGAGTAGTATCTGAGGATGCTGGCCAGGTTCTTTCATTCTTGCACACCATTGTAGTTAGCAGTTAACAATGATATTGGTAAGTTGGGCAAGGTCACTTAATTTATGAAATGCCTTGGCATTTGTTTGCCACAAAACATTTTATTGTCCCAGTAACTCGGGTCAGTATTAGAATCTTTAGTTACACTTCAGAAAAAAATATCCTAGTTTGATTTCAAATGATAAGAGACAAAGTAAGTTTGTTTAATGATCAAGGAAGGAAAGAGAAGAGTCTATGGGAAAATAAGTTATGTTTAGGATTTCTGACAGTACTGTAAATTGAGATTCCTTTAGAATTCCAGGTAGAATTAGCTGGTGCTTTGCTGAGCAGTTAGGTCAAATTCCAAGGTGAATTCAAGTTTAGTTATAGCCAAGGAAGGGACTTTTCATAGTCTTATATAATAAAAACTGATTGGGATGCAAATGAGGGGTGTACCTGTATGAACACCATAGATGGCTTTGACCTTTGTCGTTTAACCGGCCGGATGAGATGCTTTTGGTGTGAAGATAAGTTTAAGTGGGTGAATGTAACTCGGTGCTGGGGCTGACATGCCCTGTACTTCAGTAGGTACTGGCGCCGTTGCCGTGATTCACATTTAAGTAAGGAACTCACTCTGCTCTTGTAATGGAAGGCTGAGATAAGGTACCCATTGCTGCTGTGGTTCTTGGATGCAGGCTCAGGTGACGATGTCGTAAGGTGTTGGATGTTAGCCATTACTCTGCTCTGTGGAAGAGAATGTGTAATCCCCTCGAAGGCAAGCCCGTGAAGTTGTAATCCTTGTTATTCGTTCATAATTTTAGCTATCCATTAAGCATAGGTTGTTCTATAGGAATAGGAGTCTAAATAAACAGAGGAAAAGAGCATGCATGCAGTGAAGAATTACGTTTCTGAATCAGGAGCCTTACTAGTCTGCAAACAATTTTGCTTACCCACATCTCCTGGTAGGAAGATGTAAGTAGCAGCGTTTACACTTGCAAGTGTTAGAATTTACAAGCCAGAGCATTAGCCTGGATTTGTGTTCAGAACTGCTTAAAGATATGCTTAACTGGGTTACTGTTGAGGAACGCCTTAAAATGTCACTCTTTTTGTCCAGCTCCTAAATATAATCACATCAAACTGCATCCATTAAGCAGCTGAAAGGCATACTTACTTGGCCTTCCAGATATCTGTGCAGCCTTTCCATATTTAACACAAATTCCTAAATTCCAAAAGTTTCAAAGCAAAAGGTCACTCCTATTGCAAGGAGTCACTTGTATCACAGTGTGTGATTACATTGTAATTACATGACTGCTCTGTAATGACACCAGTAATTTTTTTCCTTCTTAAAGAAAAAGTCCTCTTCAAGTTTTAAAAAGAAAACACAGATACTACATAATGACTTATATTTATGATTTTTAATATTCTTTTCTTCTTTGAGGCATGATCTGATGCTTTGCTAAACTGTTTTCATTTCCTGTGTTGTAATTAGTTGGGTCTTTCTCTATTATGTGTTTGGAAGAAAAGTGTCCTTTACCAAACTATTGACCAACAGGAAGTATAGGCTTAGTAAATGTTTTCTGTGGAAGTTTACCTCTGCTTTTAAAGTACATTTCCATTATTAACTTGAGGGGACTCTTGACAGCTAATCCCTTTCTTGTTCAAATAGTCTATTTTAGACTGTTTTAAGTGCTCAGTACTAATAACTTGGGCAGTGATAACGTTTTTTGAGGACACAAAGGGCTAATAATTCCCATTAAAACTTATCTTAAAATTTTCTCTGGTCAGTGGATGCACGGGCTATGCACAATGTATTTTACTCATGAACACGTGGCAGTACAGAGTCAGTACTTGAGAATTGTATCTATAATTTAGTACTTCACAAGTACTGTTTGCCAGGGGTATCCGACTCCTAAAAATCATTAGTGATGTTTCATTTTCTGTTAGGCTTCTATTCTAGTAGACCTATTCAGATCTCTTTTGTGTATCTCTTTTACCTTGTTGAGAAGATAGATGGCAATCCACATTCAAAAGCAGATGCGTGCTTTGCTCTATGCCCTGTTCCAACACTGATTCATTATTGTGGAGTTATTATTATAACGTATTGAATACATACAGTATTCTGTTATGATTGTGTATGCTTTTGTGTATACTTGCGTATTGCAGGAAAATTCTGAGGTCACAATTTGAACAGTATTTTCTTCTAAATGGCAGTATTTGGTTTTACCTAAATAACTATTAAACTTTAGAAAACGTCATGTTGCATTGCTAGTAGGTGTCCACTGGGATGCCCAGTCAAGTTTGAGTAGTGTTCTGTAGTTTCTTTTAGTGTTGCAGTAATGGCTTTAAAATGTTTAAAGTTAAATGTGGTGGATTGTAATCGGTAATAGTCTTCATGCAATAATGATTGTATCAATGCATACTGATTATTTTTTAAAAGATTATTCTTCTATATAAGCATTTTTTAATTGTTTTTGGGGCCTTTTGCGAGGAAATGATTGTACTTTTGATTAAATATGGGAAGTAATTAGAAATATGGCTCCTGTAGCATAGATATAACTATGCTATATACAAGTCTGGGGTTCAGATTTTGAATAAGAGCTATGTACTGATTACTGCTGACTTAAAAATAAGAGAAGGCGGCAGAGGTATGTTCTGCAAAATTCTGGAGAGCAAATTTAAATTTTTGCAATGAGGAAAAATTAGTTTTTAATTCTCTGAGCTACAATATTAACGTAGAGTTGCCCAATACCTTTATTCCCATGAAGACATTCATATATGCAATGCCCTTAATGTGTTCATTAGCCCTTCAGTGAGTATTAAATGTTTTTGATGTGTTTTGCTGTATCTAGCCTCAGGAAGAGAGATTTTAATCTTCAAGAATAATACTTTTTTCTTTTATTGTTGTCTTTCATTGATCAGTAGTACTCCTGGTTTTGTTTCATTTTGGCAAAAGTGCAAAATATTAAAATTTAAAAGTTAATGCCAAGAGTTAAAGAAATAGAACTAGCATTTGTGCTGCAGTGATGAATGAAGAATGAAAAACTACACGTGTGTCATTCCTTTCGCATGCAGCTTGTTCATGTTTCAAAGGTTATTTTTGTAATGAAAAACAAGTATGGAGCTGCAAGATCAGATTTTTCAGAATTTAATGCTTTCCATATGTACTTTGCATGGGCAGGATAAGTTGCAGGTTCGTGGATTTGTCACTACTGCCACTGTCACTACACTGTTAGTCTGTGTCTTCACCATAATCATAGAATGGTTTGGGTTGGAAGGGACCTTAAAGATCATCCAGTTCCAACCCCCTGCCATGGGCAGGGTCACCTCCCACCAGACCAGGTTGCTCCAAGCCCCATCCAGCCTGGCCTTGAACCCCTCCAGGGATGGGGCAGCCACAGCTTCTCTGGGCAACCTGTTCCAGCGTCTCACCACCCTCATAGGAAAGAATTTCTTCCCAATATTTCATCTAAGTCTCCCCTCTTTCAGTTTAAAACAGTTCACTCCTCATCCTGTCACTACGCTCCCTGATAATAGTCTTTATAATTTTTGAATCTGTACAGTTTAAATGCTTTCTTTGTACCAGTAGTTAGTCCACGAAGATTTAAAAACAGTTGAACTTTTCATTAGTAATAATAAATTGTTTCAAAATTAAGACCTTAAGATAAGTGACGTATATTTCTGTGAGTTTTGCTTTCTGTGGTGAGATAATGAATTTTTCAACATTAACTTGCAAAATCTTAAGTAATCTGTTAAATATCTGTAGTCTTTAGCACAGCAAATAGGTGAGAATTTTATTTTCACCATTGGGTTTCACTGCTTGGCTGTTTAGCAGTGAAAACTGCGATGTCTCACTGCCCTTAGAGTGCTGCAGTGGGACAGATCCTATGCATTAATTAGTGTTTATGTGCGTTACTGTGGTGTGACTCCTCCTTCGGTAATGACACAGGGTGTGTCCTGTGGTGTCCTACAGATCTCCAGGCCACCTCAGAGTCGATGGGAAGCCTTGCAGAGCTGCTTGGTCACATAGTGGCATAGAGGCTTTGGTGGGGTGTGGGATCTGACCTAGTCAGCCAGTTTTAGCAAGGCCGCCCAATTATTGCTTTTGGAGCAGGAACTTGACCTTTTTGGCAAGGCAGACCAACTAAGAGATTTTTTTTGGGGGGGAAAAAAAAACAATCCCAGACAACCCAAACATAATATATGCAGATTGGTTAAAGATGTTTAAGAAATAAATATCTTATTAGTTGGAGAGGGACTCTTTGCCAGTGAGTGGAGCAATAGGACGAGGGGTAATGGTTTTAAAGGGAAAGAGGGGAGATTTAGATTTTCTTCCTAATATCTGGAAGAGGTTGCCCAGAGAGGTGGTAGATACCCCTGGGAATGTTCAAGGTCAAGTTGGACAGGTCTCTGAGCAACTTGATCTAGTTGAAGGTGTTCATGCTCATTACAGGGGAGTTGGACTAGGAGACCTTTAACGGTCCCTTCCAGTCCAAACTGTTCTATGATTCTGTCACCTGGCTAACTGAGAAATGGGGAAGAATTCTTGGAAATTCAGCAGGTACCCACAAAATTGGGCAGGATTAGTGACTAGGTGCCAGTAGGAGAAGATGGATCGTAGAAGGAAATGGTAATGTTATAACACCGTCTGGGAAAACTCTTCCGGTGCTGTCCACGTGATGTGAGATTTCCATCTGAGGAGGTGAAAAAGACTTTACAGTCTTTTTTCTGTCAGGTACAAGGACTACTTATTAGTTAGCCTGTAATCTTGTTACTATAGTTATTAGTTATCTGTAATCATGTGGTTACAGAATAGGTTTTTTCCTTGAAACTTAGTATCAGAGAGAGTTTAGAGTTTGCGAGTTTGCTCAGACTTCTAAAAGCATCCTGTGAGACATCCCGAACAACTGACTCTAATACCTCGAACTGTTGTTTTAGGGTAACAGCCTCTGGTGTTAACAGGAATTTAATGAGCCTGTTGACACGCCATTTTGAGAATTGGCTGAAAGTTTCTGTGGCTTCCTGCCTCTGGCGCAGGGATGGTTAGGAGCAAGGGCGGGGGAAAGGAGTTCTCTCCCTCCGAGTGTGGAAAGTCACATCCACATCCAGCTGCCTGTAAAACTGTAGCCTGAGCTGGAGCTGGCGCATTTGTACCTTCACCTCCCGGTCTCTGGCTGCGTGGGTGGGTTTTTTTCCCCCTTCCCTTGGCTGTCTGGCTCCATGCCTAGTCAGTTCAGGGAGCTAAACTACCCCAAAACTGTTGACTTCTGTGGGCTTAGGGTGATATAAATTTTTGTGAAAATGTGTCTTCGTGTGCCAGCAGTTGATAAGAAGTGCTGGCTAACATGTCTAGACAAAGCACTTTCTAGAGAGCACATATACCTGATAGGAAATGTAAATACATGGGAGCCTGGGCGTGACAGCACATGCTATAATTACTACTACTGTGATATGACAGGTAGAATGTGTTATCCATAACAGCTTGAGTTAGGAGGGTCTGTGTGTGTGCAGTATGTCCTGTGAGGCGAGTTTCTCTCTTGCCTGTACGTATGGAGGCTGGAGGGGCAGAGTAAACTTGCACTGAATCCTAAAAATTGTACGTCTGCTGGATGAGAAGTGGGAAACTCAGGAGGGAAGAGAAGGGAGGAGAGTAAGACAGGAAGGTTACTACAGAAAAAGTTGATCATCATCTCTTAAACTGATTAATACACAGGCTAGAGCTAATAAGAGGGGGGAGAGAGAACTTGGAGAAAGCTTCCCGGAAGATAATGGTCACAAAGGTTAGCTACCCACTGCTTTTGGTTAGCTTTAGGAACCGCAACTCAGTGTTGGAAGAAATTGGATGTTGCTGTGCCCTCTTAATTTTCTCTTAGAAAGGCTTTCTGACCTGGGGTAAGTACTAGAAAGAGAGGTTTGGTTGGTAAGGTTATAATTTCACAAGAATTTCTTTTGATAGGAGTATCGTTTTCAGCAACACTGCTGCTCATTCTTGTATTCTGTTTTGCCCCTCAGTTCTGACCTTTTTCCAAGATGATTTTTATTTAGTACTTTTACATAGAAAATTCACTGAGGTGCTCCAGTGGTTGGCACTGTGTTTCACTATAAATAAAGTATTCTGTCCTTAAAGAACGGTTTGTCCTTAAAGAAAGGCAATAAATAAAGCATGTGGCCGCAAACTGAATATCAAGAAAAGAAATATCTTGAATAGCAGTGCACAAAGTGAGCGTCGTTGCTTGAATGTTGCAGGGATTGTGTAGAAAAAAAAAAAAGTCCATCATTGCATCATATAATGTTAGCACATTCCCAGTTAAAAATGGAATGATATAAATAGGCAGAGTTTTAATTCTGTAATTTTATTACTTCTAAGTCTTTTAGTTTACAACCTTAATATTATTTAATGTGCATAATAATGAAATAGCACAGGAAATCTTTTATCAGTTGCAAACTTCTATTTTGCAGATGTTTCATTACTAAGCATCCTCAGTTATAATGTTTTTGTTAAACTGGAAAATACTGTCTCCTTTTGTTAGGGGCCTTGGAAAGATTCGTAATTCTTTCTTTGTAGTTTGTGGACTGTTTTCATTTCAGGGTTACTTTTAAGCAAGTGCTGTTCATGTTCTTCTCAGTCCATTACTTAACGTTTCTTTCCCTTTGACACCAGTAACTCACTGGAAGGCAAGATACCAAGTTTTTGTTGAAAAATAGTGGGTTTATATCCTTGTTAAATCACAGCTTCTACAAGATAAACTTCAAAAAATGTATTTCTGTTTGCATGTTCATGGCTTTCAGCAGAAAGCATTTTTCTTGGTTCTACAGTTGGTTATTTTAGTTCAATTTTTGCTGGTGGCCGCTTTCCCAGTCCTTAGAGTATACAGCCATCATCATGAAATGATCTGATTTATTTTCTATTTCCTGACTCTCTATTTAAGTCTCTCAAAAAAAGTGTTCTGGAAGCTACTTCAGCATTCAGCTAAAAATTACACTGTCTCCCAGTCTTCCTACTGCCTTCTTGGAGGCCATGTTGACTATTTTCTAACAGTATTGCTGGATGCCTGTGTATTTTAATAGTATCCCATGAAAGGATTCATTTGTGAAGTTTGGAGATGAAGAATTCGGAATTCTCCTCTAGCTGACTGCTGCCTCCGTGCTGGTTGTTATGTAGCTGACAAGCCAAAATTGTTTCCTAAACCAAAACTTTTTTCCACATAGTGCTTATTACCTTATTCTAATGTTAAAAAGAAATCAAGCCTTGTTTTTTTTTATTTTTCCTCCTGTATCAAAAAGAAAATGATGGTTACATCACCTTTAGTATCCGTTGCTAAAACTCTTTGTAGTACAAAGGACTGACTTTGGGTTCGACTGCATCGTTAGGTTTTGTGTGCTGGCAACTGGGCATCTCTTGCTAAAGCTCTTGCCAGGACGTTAGAGCCAAAGTTGAGTTTCTTTGCAGAATTTTGCCAAATTCTTCTTTTATGGAGCTTTATGCCGCTTTATGGAGCAAAATGGAAACAGGGCTTCCAGATCCAAGCCATGTTCAACAAAGGAACATCTCAGTAATGTTCTTGGAATGGGTGAAAAGCTGGGGTAGTTTGGGGTTTTTTTTGAGGGGAAAGGTTTTGTTGTGTTTTTTTTCTTGAGGTGCATTGTTGCAGATCACCTCTTTTTCTCTGCATCTATTCTGCTCAGTCAAAGGAGACGGAAATATGTTGCTTGAAGGTGACTTGAGATGTTGTCCATAATGCTTTCCAGAACTTGCTTTTCCTCTGCTTTTTCTTCCATGGTTCTTCTGTTAATTCCCACAGCTGTGAGTGTGATTGCATGTGGTAGTTCCACGTTTTATTTTCTGTAACGTAAGGGTTGGAAAAGCAAAACGCAAACAGATATTGTTGATCATTTAAAAAAGAAAATGAAAAAAACAATCTGATCTGGAGCTTGTAAGATGTACGGAGCAACAGTGACATTGGGCTATGGAAACCCCTTCATGAAATCTCCAGGTACATCATTTATGCTGCAAAGTCAGGTGTTAAAGAAGAGGTGAAGAAGGTGGGGATGAGTGGAGATCTGTAGCTCCCTACCATTTTCCCCTTAAACTTCTTAATGATGCAAAAGTTCGTGTATTTTCAGAATTACTTGCCTCTTAGGAAAAATAATGGTCTTAAGTTAGTAACTTAGAATTATTATTGATCACAAATAATTTTCTGTGTCTAAGTGGTACATAATAGTCCATCATTTTGCTGAACATCACTGCACAGAAATTGTGAAAGTGACTATAAAAGGGATACTTCAAGGTAAATGCTTTATCGTGTTTTGTCTTCTTATGCCACATCCCTGAACACTTCAAATAATGTATAGACTAAATATATTAACAGGAAATTTTAAAATACTTTTTTTTTTTTTTAAAGATTACACTTACAACATTAAGTGTGATGAAATGTTTTAGGTTATATGGAGTGTTGTAAAATCTATCATTTATTGTACTAAACCTTTATGGTTGAGCAACTAACAGCCTCTGCAGAGAAAATACTAAATCAGTCTGACTATAATTTGTACATCACACTCCAGAGAGAAATTTACCTGGTGCACAGATATTCAAAGGCTTCTACTTTAGGCCTATTATTTTATAGGCAATGTCAGAAAACTAATTTTTTTTTTAACAGATCTATAATTTTTATTCCGTTTAAATTTAGTTTGGTCAGTTGTAACTACTTTTGAAGTGGTTCTGCTCCATTTTGAAAAGCTCCTTTTTCTAGAAAAAGTACAGGTAAGAATCAATAAATCTTAAGATGAAGTCAATTATAAGTAAAAGACAAATTATTTCTGTGCTACCAAAGATTGGTGTTTGCTTGCTTGCTTGTGTTGCCTTGGATGTTTTCCCTCTTATTTTGTCTGTAAGTCTGAAATTGGTCTGTGTTTTTTCTTGCTGCTGCTGTTATGCCTCATGTTTGGTTTGTGTTAACTATTAATTAGGTTTTTAATAAGCTCCTTCATTAATCTTCTTTTATATATTCTTCTTCCTGCATACACTTCTGAAATCAGAAAGGGTGTTGAAATAAAGGTGTACTTTGCTCTGAATAGCAGAACGAATTCTATACTTATCATTTCTACAAATAATACTTACTATTTAGGTTCTCTTTGAGTAGAAATGAAAGTAGTTTCCAAGACTGTAGAATGAGTGATTTTACTGGTTCAGTTAAATTTTACTAGTTTTGTAGGCATTCCAAGCTGTATATTACTATACTATTTACCAAACTTGTGGTCTTGCAAATGTGTACTCTGGTTTTCTGTTATGTGTTAAGACTTTCCTTAATGCAAGGATTCTTTGAAATACATGTAGGCATCTGAAGGGTACCCAGGCTTCCTTGAATTGTGTATCTGTTTTTAAAAAAATACTCTCATTTGTTCTGTCAACTAGGTTATCCCAGCTGCATCCAACAGGCAATTTTCCTTCTTTCCTTCCTGTGAGGTAATCTATTTGACTTGAGAACTTGAGCAAATTTTCCTCTTAGATGACACTCCAGTGGATGTTACAGGCATTATAGGCACGTACAACAACAAATCCTCACTATACTTTTAAAGTATCTCTTTTCCACCATTCCTGTGATCTGTCTTCACCTGGTATTAGCTGTGTAGTGTGCTGTGTTGATCACCCTTTTGCAGTTGACATATAAATTAATCTCTTGGATGACGCCTTGGGTAAATGCATAGTTTAATGCTTGTGGAGCAGCGGGCACCAGGGATGACTTGAGATGAGCTGCGGAAATACATGGTTTGCCTGTAAGGGGGAGGAGAAGGAATGGGTTCTCCTCCTTTTAGCACCAGAACTGTTAGCTTGGTTGAGTGATTTCATCTGAACTTCAAGAAATTGAAAGATTTTCAAATAATTTGTTCATCTGTCTTGATTCTATGAGTGTGTGAGATTGAGGGGGAGAAGTTGACTGAAAGCCAGAGCTTTGAGACAAAAACTTGCCTGTCCTATGTTTGTCTAAGGCGCAGAAGCCTAGGGCAATCTTTGAGACCTGGAGAAGAAAACTTAGCGTAATATATGGTTGTGTCAAAATGATGCTGTTTTCATAGATCAGTATTTCTGTGTCTTAGTTTTATCTTATTCATGATGTGTTTTGAAGTACTAATCCTTGTCATTAGATAATAAATTTTATGTATCGGAGGAAAGAGGGTTGTGTGTATGCATGTTTGGTTTATGGCTGTTCTAAAGGATATCTGAAAGATGTAGTAGACTGGAAAGAAATCTCCTAGTGGCAGTTGTTCAGTTGCAGAAGTAGTTACCCAGCTTGAAGATGTAACTGGTGTAAGCGAAGGAGTGCTCGGACACGTTGGATCTGCAGGATGCGTTTGACAGAGGACCTGTCTGAAATTGAAGTGACTGTAGCAGAAGTTATGGAACAAACTGACAGAATGAATAAATTTCCAGGGCAAGACGATATGTGCTGGAGAGCTTTTAGAAGAACTCGGGGATGAAAAAGTCAAATGACGAGTGTCTGAAGTCTTGCTTAGAATGAACTTGATTTTTGAGGACTGAAGGGGTGGTAAATGCTGATTTTTTTTTTATTTTTTTTTTATTTTTTTTTTATTTTATTTTTTATCAGTGCATTAGGAGTTTAGGGGAACTACATGGTATGAAGTCTGATGTTTGTGTTGAACAAATCAGTAGAATTTATAATTGATATATTGGACACCTGGATAAAGAGAGAGAGATGTACTGCAGAAAATTTATGTCTCCTGTAATGGGAAGCTCTTCCCCACAAACCTCTGGAGTTCTTCAGAATCAGCAAAATGTTTACAGGGATGATCTGGTGGATGTAGTGAGACATAAATGCTTTTCCAAAAGGTATTTCTTGGTCCCTCGCCGAAGGATTTTTGATGAAAATAGTATGTCAGCCTAAAATGGAAGATCATGGTATGAACAACTAACTTGCTGAAGTCTAAGAAATGGATGCGGAAGTAAATGATTAGCCTTCTCACTTGAGTGGAGTCTGAGGGACCCATAATCCACAACGCATTTCTTAATGACCCGTAAAACAGTGTAGTAGGGGTTTGACAGTTTGGAGAGTTGCTTGGTGTGATAAGGTCGAGTGTAAAGTGAAGAATTTTGGAGGACGTTTATGAAACTAATAAAATGGCAGAAGCAGCTCATTGTAGAAAAATGAAAATTGTGCTGGAGAAGACAACCATTCTGTCTTCATTTATAAGATGACGGGCGTGGAGCTGACCAGAAATCTTCAATTCTTAGTACAAGTGGTAAAGGCAGATCATGTGTTAGGATTTGCTAGGAAAACGGGAAACAAACCAGAAGATCGTTATCCTGTTACGTAGATTTGTGACTTGTCTGTGTGTTGAATACTGGTTTTATCTCAGAATTTTTTGAGTGTAATAAAGCTGGAGATTAAGGTCGCACAAAATGACTTTTGTGTGAAGAGTAAATAAAATATGATTCTTCGCTGTGGCAGGAGACCATGCAGGTTTCTATGTAATTACATGTGGTAAGAGAGAGGGTCGGTGGGGATTGATTACTGCTTGTTTCAGTGGAAGAAGTGGGGAGCATCAAATGAAGCTGTAGGAGCTGCGTTCAAAACCAAGAACGTGAGACGCTCTTTATGGAATGGAGCTTTGTCCCACAAAACCTTTCGTAAGGCGTGTGTGGATGCCAAAATTTGATGTGGTTCAAAAGAAAAATAGGCTTTTTTTTTTTTTGTGACAGAAAAATATGTAGCTATATTGAAAGCAGGTCATTCTAAGGTAAGGAAGCACTTCATTTTCTGTTATGCCAATTCTGGTGTCTTATGGTGATAATCCTATACGGGTTTCCTATGTTATTTGTGTAAGCTTGCATGGTACGTAGGCCACATGACGTAGAAAATCCTCTTTTTCTCCTTCATAATATTTAAGTAGTGCTGTTATATACACCTGTGAGCCAGGTATTGTGATTTGATATAAAGGCTGTTAAACAAAAAGATTTACAGCAGAAGTATAAGCTGCAGTAAATAATTTTGTTACCAAACTTAATATATTGTTCTTGTCTGTTTTTGTTTACAGGATTCTGAGTAACAATAAAATCACAGAGTTGAAGAACGGTTCCTTCTCTGGATTACACCTTCTTGAAAGATTGTAAGCACTTCTTAAAAAGCTATTTTCTCTTAAAAAATTAAGTGTTATGCTGTTTGTTTCATTAGTAATTCTGAGAACAAAAAGTCTTATTTAAGAGATGTGTTCTTACTTTATTTCGATGGGGGTTTTTTTTGTGATTGAAGAGTTACTACAATTAAGTGTTCTCTTCATGGATATGAATATAATGTGTCAGCATAAAGGGGTGATCTCACCCGTGGGGGAGATTAGGGCAGTTTCAGTGGGAAGTTCACTGGAATGCTGTGACGACGGGATTTGCTTTGGTGGTGGTCTCATAATATGAAAACTTACATTGTAAAGAAAATTATTTCTTTAATTTCTTTTATGAAGTGTCAAACCCCTTTATCAAACCATTGTAAAGTATATTTATAGGGGAAACAGATGTATTGGAGTCTCTAAAAGAGGCTAGATTCATTGTGAGCTTGTTGTTGTCGTTTATTTTAACAGTTTTGCTGCTCACTTTACTACTTTGGTATATACCCAGTGCATGGAGGGAGGGAAATGGGAGTGAATCTGATGGGAATAACTTCTTAGACACCTTTTCCTTCCTGTTTTCACTTTCCCTTTCAGATGATATATCACCTATGGGATAAGAAGCAGGGTTGTAGCTTCTGTTACAGTCAGCTTTTTTCCAGCTGGTAGAAGGTCAGGATTGGCAGGTTGATCTACCTGGGAGCAAGCAGAAACTTTAGAGATAAGGCTTTTTCTAGGCCATTTGACTGGGAAAGTAGCCAGTTCCATAATCAGCTCGCAACATCTAGGATGAGTTCCAAACGACTTTTGGCTTCGGGGGATTAAAAGTATTTTATTCTTCCTCTAAAACCTGAAGGCTGCAATCCCGGTCACCTGGGCTAAATAAAATCAAATACTTGCTCCATTCTGTCCCCCCACATGCCAGAAGAAAGATTTGTCTTCTGCACCGGTAGATGAGCTTTATTATGGAAATTAGTTATGGTGCCGAAGAAGCAAGGTTATCAGCAGTGATGGCATTCTAGATCTTTACACATTATTTTGGCATCCTTGCTTAGGTAATAAAGGCATCTGCTGACAGTTGTTATTTGTTGTAGCTCATTACAGTTTTCAGACAGGAAATACTTGAAACTCTAATTAGCTTGAGATGATCATTTACATTTGCTTTATGAATCCAAATCTTAATTTTCTTTAAAATCACAAGAACCCAGCTTTCCTCCATTTAAATCCTGTCATTTCTAAGGATGATTTTTTAGGTTATTTTAATATCTTTTTCCATGAAAAGGAGAAGAAAGCAGTAAGGCACCGTGTTTCGAGTATTTAAAGTGATGTGGGGTAGCAGTATTTTAGATGGTATGGTGGTCTCATCTGAAGGAAAAAGCACACTCTATGTGCACTGGTGTAGGATTTAATACATAAAAAAATTATAATTAATGGCCAAATGCCTTCATCATAAAGAAGAGATAAGTAAAAGTAAACTTTTCTGCTTTAAATGTTCTTCTGACCTTGGACAGAAGCTACTCTTGTAATAAAAATAATTTTTCAAACTTTGCTAGTGAAGAGTAAAAGGAAAAAATTTGAAAGCCGTGGTGACTATTTTAAACATTAACATTATGTTCAGCAGTTTCAAATTATATTCCTTACTGTGCACTGTGATAACTTGCATGCCTGCCTTTAAACTTACTCTTTTTTGACAGTTTCTTGCTTATGTTTATTTTTTCTTATTACTTGTAGTCCCCCTTGTTTCCTTATGAGTGTTTTCTTTCTTTGTAGATACACTCTTCCTTCCACTTTAAATTTAAGAGATGAAATGGAGAGAGAAGAAATAAATTCAGTCAGCATTTAAATAGTTAATCCAATCAGTAGCATTGTCTCTTGACATTACTGCTTACCAGGGGAGAGATTCTGTTTGCATTTAATGCTTGTGTGTTCTTTCCTTCTAAGTTACACTTCTTGGCAAATATTCTTACTGTTTCTCCTTAGTAGGTTTTGGATCGCTTTTAGATGTATAGATACATTTAACCAAAGCCTTAATAAAAAAAAAAAAAAACAAACACCTGAAAAACCCGTCAAAAAACCCAACCAAAAAAGTAAAAAAATCAAACTTATGTCATGTACCTGCATAATAGTTGTTTTTAATTGCATTTTAATGAATATTTGGAATCCTGAAATACACATTCACAACTTTAGTGTGTTAACAGATGAATTATAAACTTGCTTTTACCTGTTTAGTTCTTGGACATCTTAATAGAAACCATTTACAAATATGTAGATTTTCATTATTTTTTCAGTTCTTGGGCATATGATATCTGCAGCTGGCAAATTGTTGCCCTTTAGGTTATGGTTTTGCTCAAACATGTTACCTTTTGACCTCATCCCCGTCTGACAGTTCTTCACTGTTACTATTGAAAGGAAAGATTGTTTTATTTGTTGCTTGTATGTCCCAAAAATGTGGGAGAGTACATTTAAAATGCTGGCCCCACGTGGGAATTTCATATTTGTTTAATAACTTTGTGCACATGTGTTAATTTATGAAAATTTAGATTTTGGTAAGGCATTATTTTGTAAAAAGGGTGATAAGATTACCAAAACAGGAGTTTTGTTTTACTGGAAGTTGAAGTGTTTGTTAATTTCAGTAGAAAATGACGACATCTATGCTTATAGGAAAAAAATCATGCAAGTAATAGCTGAATCACAGTAAGCAGGTCAAAGATTTTTACTGCTGTAAGTGGTAACTAAAGTGTCTGTACAAAAAGATGTTAAATATTTTAATCTCCACTGACTTTGTTAATGCTGTGTTTTGCTATGAATTTCCTACGGTTTAAATGTTGAAGTGACTTCTTTGATTAGTTTGTCACAAGTAATTTGTGACGGATAATTTTTGATCTAGTAGGTACTTGACTTTACATGGCACTAGTCAACATCAGCAACTTAGAAGCAAACTGCTGTCTTCCATCTACTGCCCGTTGATTTTTGTGAGGATAAGGAAGATGACTTTATTTATTTATGAAGTACTATTTTTTCACTGTACATGAGGGAGGGAGGAGGAAGAGACAGGCATGGAATTCAGTGAGACGTTTAGATAGCAAAAGAAAGGTTTGATATTTATTGAACTGTAAATAACGACAAGGGTTTACCAATGTATTTTTAGGATATACTAATATACCTTTGAAAAGGAAAATATGCAGTGTGAAGGGAGTGTTATTTGTTGATAGTCCCATTTTTTTTTCTCCTGTTTTTACGGCACCAATCTACAGATATATGGATGCCTTAAATAAAAATAGGAGCATCTAATACATTCTCAGGCAGTAACAATTTCTGGGTTTAATTCTTGTTTTTGTGCAGCAGAGCATGGTGAAAAGAGGGACCTGAATTCTCCTAGTGGTAGACCTGAACTCTTTTAAACTATTTTATTTTAGTCCTTAAAAGTATTGGAAAGTGTCAGAGTTTCTTGTTTGAATATTACTGAGCAGAGGAATGTTTTTATG
>VXAK01007561.1:12848-24079 GCA_013399435.1 Arenaria interpres | reverse complement strand
GGGGGGGCCGTGTCCCTGTTGGGAGGGATCGCCCTGGAGGAGGGTACCGCCAGTTCCCTGCGGGGAGAGGGGCAGGTTAAGCACATATAGTTCAGTCGTTTGTCAGAGCAGGTAATTCCTGCTCAGTAGTGGTTCTGTAACAAATGAAGATTGATAGCGGTAATTGGAAAAGGGTTTTTTTTTACCGTAAGTCTACTTTTAGTTTGCTTTGTGTGGTTAAGCCTGCTCATGGTAAGAACTTCACTTTACTAATGCGTTTCCTTCTCTCAGTGGCTTAGAAACTTGTAAGAACTTCCATTACATGCTTCCATCTCTGTTATATTCTTACATTTCTGCAACAACTACATCTGCATGAACAGTGAATTTATCTGCTGTAAAGTCAGTTTCTCTCTGAGATTAGTGAGAAGCAAGAGAATTAGGCCGTAAACGCTTCTGTGCCTAATTGATTTTTGTCTGTAATGTGTATGTGACAAAAGTTTCACAAGAGCAGAATTACTTAATTGAATTGTGGTAGTGATTTTGTGGGGGGAAAAGCCCAAACAAACACCCTAATATTACAGGCTGCAGTTCTTGAGCTATCTGTTTGCTGGCAGCGTAGCTGAGGAGGGGAGTGAAGAGGTATTGCGTTCTGTATGGATTAGATTCAGCAATCATCTGTTTTGCAGCAGAGTGAGTCTCTTTGGATCTTTGCGACATTTTCAAGTAGAACACAGGCTAGTCAGTACTGACGGGTGGGTGATGCAGAAGGTGGACTTCGCAGATAAGGGGCAAATGTAAACTGAGAAAATTCGAGTGCACGGAGTTAGAATAAAATTTTTTTATAGTACAGCTGAATACATTGCACACTTCAATATGTTCAAGCACTCGCTGCAAAAAAAAAAAAAAAAAAACATTTCAAATTGATGTATACTTCTTTGTTTTTCAGACTCCATCAGCTGTTCAGAAGATAAAGCAGCTTCTTAAAGATAAACCTGAGCATGTAAGTATAAACAGGGCCACCCTGTAGAATGTGCTACACGGCTTATGATCACAAAGTATTTATGGCTGACTTAGATGTTTGACATAAATGCTGAGGTGTTTATTAGAGATGTTGGCATCTTTTTTTGGAGGGGAATGTGTAAGATTGTTTATATATCAAGCCTCATTTCTTTATAAAGTGAAATGCAGGAAATTACTGACTGTAATGACACTCCACTGTGTGTGGATAAAGTTGAAAAAATTTCAAGCTTCAAAATATTTTTGAGTGGTATTTTGATGAAGCCTTTTTTTGCGGTATAGTGGTGACTTCTGGTAGGGCAAGAGATCTTCAGCTGTTGATATGAAGATGTTATTAATTAAGTTCTTGTAGGAATTCTCATTGTGCGGTATATAATAATACAGTTAGATTCATACCCATCAGAAAACATCTAATTTTTCAGAAACTTGCCAGACAGTGTATTTTTTTTTAAGTAATCAGCATTTCTCCAAATAAATGATGAGCTTTTCATCTTTTCTTCGTGGGGAAAAACATGCAGAGTCTTGCTTTCCAACCATTATAGAAGCAAGCATTAGATTTTCTTCTTTACAGTAAGTATTATTTCAAGAAGAATATTTCTCTTTTAACTTCCATTCATTGCCCATTGTTTCTTTTGCTTCCTGCACATCTGCAGCTAACTAGACTTCTCGTTCTAAGGTTTTAAACCACCCAAAGGAAGCCCTAAGCCTATAACCTAGCTGGTCAATCAGCCCCTTGCTATAAATGGTGTTTGCATCTTCCAGTCCATTATTTGTAGCAGTTCCTGTAGACTGTAGGTATTTTTTCTGAAAAGATCAAATGCTGTTTGTCTGAGATCCCACTGTATGGCAAGTGATATGTTTTGATACATTTTTACCATAACATTGATTACGGAGACAAACAATGTAATTTTTCTCTTCAGTTATGAAGCATTGGTGTGTAGAAAGTGGTACAGATAGTTTTGAAAGATTGTTGTGCACAAATAAGTTTTCTGTTTCTTTAAAATCTTTTCTTGGTTCTTTACTTACACAGTTGCTCTTTTTGTCAGAGTTGTTGGATACTGTGAATGTTACAAACATGTCGACTTGGCTTTTAATGTGGCTTAAAATGGCTTTTGATGATGAAAACAGTGAGCAAATAAACATACTTGATTTAAGGAGAGAATTGTTTTGCAAGTGAGACTGGCAATAGAGGTAATGAAGAAATCAAAGAATTTCTTTTCAAAACTTTGGTTTCAAGTAGGTTTTCCAATAGTGTCATTAGAAGAATTCTGTGAAAATCTAGTAACTGCTCTTGTCTTTGCCTCACAGCTTCAGAATTACATTACTGTCAATAATCCTAACATAGCACCTGAATTAGCATCCGAGTGAACTTTAATTTGAAGTCACAGAAATATCCTCTTTGAAATTTTATGCTTTCTGAGACACCAGGCACCTCCGGGAGTGCCAATGGTTTATTACTTCAAAAATTTACCATACTTTAGGGCTTGATCCACTGTAGCAAACATCTGACATTTGCTGTTACCTTGGCAGTCAATTTTGTAAAATGAAAAAAATGTTACCTCTTAATCCATCTTTGAGGCAGTGCAGAATAATAAATGCCAGGATTTTGTTGTTCTACATACTTTGTATCTCGGTGCTCCAGAACAGGTTTTTAAAAAATTGCAAATGTGGTGTTGGGTTTTGTTTTTTGTTTTTTTTAGGTAGGTGTGAAAGTAGGTGTTCGCACAAGAGGATGCAATGGACTTTCTTACACGTTAGAATATACAAAATCGAAAGGAGACTCCGATGAAGAAGTAGTTCAAGATGGTGAGTTTCTGATGCAGCAGAACAAACTTCTGTGGTGGTGGGGAAGAATAACCTCTTACAAGCTTGTCAAGGTACAGGTTAGAACTTACTTGAAGTAAGGACTTATAGCAAGAGGTCCTACTGTTTTGTTGTGAGAATTGTTGTCACCTTAGTTTCTGTTTTAAAGTAACCAGTTAGTTAAAATCTACAGCTTCGAAGTCTCTGCATCAGACCAGGATAAGTCTAGTCCATGGTTCTTGTCTTTGGAGGTGGCTAATAGCAGATACTTAGAGGGTAATACAGAACAATGCATGTATAAAGAGGTACTTTATCAGCACACCGAAAGCAAGGCTTGGCAAAGTAAAGATTTTATCTTCACGGGATTTCCCAATTATCTTCTCTAAATAGTTTTACTCTTCATTGATTTGTAACTTTTTTTTAACCTCCTGGGGCTTTTGACCTTCACATTGGCAAAAGCCAAGCATGGAGGCAAAGCAAAGGAAAACAAGGAATTGGTTCCTTGCTGCCCGTGGACAAGCAGGTGTTCAGCCATCCCCAGGAAAGCAGGGCTCCATCACTGGTAGTGGTTACTTGGGAAGACAGACATCATCACTCTGAACAGATTTTTCAGAAGGCTTTTCCTGCTTTGGACCTTAAGGGAGATGAAAGCAGTTTCCCTTAGTCAGATCAGAGACCTCAAGTTCCAAAGCCAGACAGCATTTCAGGTGTGTCTGTGTGCTTTCTGTTTGGTTTTCATTGCTTCTGGACAGATTTCCAGTGAAGTCTCTGACTTCTATATAGCTCTGTGCTCAGTGAGCTGGTGGCTTTGGATCCCAGCACAAATTTTCTTATAGTAAGCAACTGCTTCAGGGACCAGGTCCATAAACTCTCTTATTAGGCTTAGCCTTCACTGTCATTTACTGTCCTAATTGACCCCAGAAATGTGTAGATTCAACTTAGTTGCCTGCAGGCTTGTGTTAGTAATGTTTTGTCTCAATGTCTACTATGATGAAACAGCTTTCCAGCAACCTCTCATACAACTTAATGAGTTCTTGTTGCTGTTTACTAATACAACTTACGTTTTGGTTTTGGTTTTTTTTTTTTTTTATCTGGTAGTCCACTCAGGCCTTTGTATCAGATCTGCAGTTGAAAGTTTGGTAGCTTTCCAGAGAGGTAGATACTGTGTATACTTCAGAAGAGGGAGCTCTGTCTAGTTCCCTAAAATGAACTACTAATTCTTAATCCTTAAGGGCTGTGATATCTTTGAAAGTGCACACATTTGCCTTATTATAGGATTCAGTATTGCTAATAATTAATGTAGACCTAACACTTGTGGCAGAGCTAAAAGAATCCTTTTGAGAGAGGAACATTTGGGTTCTCAAGGTTTTGGGGCATCTTGTTGGATGCACAGACTTTAAGCATGGTGGGAAATGGGTTACTGACTGTAATGCCTGGGAATTAAGTATTGAAGCTGAGGTTTGTTCCCAAGTTCTACAGTTTATTTCCCGTACTTAGTTTCCATTTTTTTATTACTAGTCGAAAGAGAATTTCAAAGTGAATGATGATTTTGCTGTACGTAATTCTTCCTCTTTGTTGTCTTCAAGGGGTTAGAGTGTTTATTGAGAAGAAGGCGCAGCTGACGCTTCTAGGAACTGAAATGGACTATGTAGAAGACAAACTGTCCAGTGAATTTGTCTTCAATAACCCAAACATCAAGGGAACATGTGGCTGTGGAGAAAGTTTCAACATCTGAAATCTCAGGACTGCTTCTTTGACTTTGAACACCCCAAAACACTTACTATTATGGCTTTTGGAAGCAAATGCATTTTCTTCAGGTTTGTAGGCTGCATAAACTGGGGATATCTTTAACAAAAAATAAAGTTAAATAATTTTGAAAATGTAAATTGTGTGTTAAATTCCAGCACTGATGTAGTTATGCTGTAATTAGTGATGAGTTGGAATCCAAAAGGTAAGAACAGTAAGCGCTATAGTAACTTCTCTGTACTTCCACGTGCCAAGGAAATAAAATCTCACTGTCATTTCCTTTGTCATTTTCTTTGTTCCCTCTACCCACACTTGCCCCATCCAAAACCCATTTGAAATAATATATGGCATATGTGTTCTGCTTTGATTCAGGGGAAAAAACCAAAACCCTAACCATTTATATGTGTTTGTTTGTAAAGATTTATATATAGAGGCACACAGTCCTTAGCTTCACTCTTAGCTAGGATTATGTAGGTGCTTGCTTTATTTTTGTAGTTTTTCTGATGCTTTCATCTTCTCATGTGTGCGTTTTTGGTGGTTTATTTTTCCCTAAACCTGGGGAAGTCCAAAAAGAAGGTCATGCGTTACTATAGCTGTGAGCTACCATAACACTGCTTGTAGAAATACTTCAAAATGGGCTAACGCAATTTTAATTCTGTTCCGTCCTTGTTGAAGGCACAGTCTCTACTATACTTAGAAAGTAATTTTCAATAACATGAAACAGGCATTAGAGTACTAAAGCAGAATACACACAGGGCTTGTTCCTCACATTTCTGTCATTTACCTTTCTTAAATTGCAAAGTTGGTAAAACTGCCTCTAGATTCTGGTTCCCCATGTTCACAGAATGTGCTGTCTGTGCACCGAAAGCTATGAGTGCTTTTTTTGAGGGAGAAATCTTACACTTCTCATTANNTTTTTTTTTTTTGTAGTCATGTCTGCTACTAATTTTGATACAGCTTGAACTGTTTTGTCACTATAGGTACTAGGGTTTTTCACCAAAGCTTATGGTAACTTCTCTTTAACTCCTGACTTTAACTTAAAGTTTGTAACAGGAGAAAGAGCATTTATAATTTCAAAAGCCCTAGTAATTCATAATTGTTTTAAATAAATCTAGGCAGTAATTAAAAGACTACATTTTTAGGAGGCTGTTTTTTCTTTCTAATTTAAGCTAGATTTCTCTTAATCAGAATTTTGGTTTTGTAAAGCAGTGTTTTTCAAGCTTATAAAGCATCCGGCACTTCTTCACTGATGCCTAGGCAGAAGTGTAAATGTCTCTCAGGCCTTCCCAAAAACTGGTTTGAGAGAAATACTGTTCCATCCTTGTATCTTCATGTTTCCCTGGTTGTCCAAAGACGACATCTTGTAGCTCGGCTGGTCACTTGTGCAGAAGAGAAGATAACGTGCCTGCCCGGGCAACTGATCAGAACAGCTGTTGAAAACGTTATAAATAAAAGGCAGGGGACAACAGGGACTGGGATCTCACAGTCAAAGACGACAAGGTGTTGAGATGGTAGTGAACTGAGAGCATTGAGGCTGCGTGTGGGAAATCCAGAGGTCATGTTGATCTGGACAGTTGTTGCACCCACATGCCTGTACCCACCACTTTGGAACAGTCATGTGCTGAAGACACAGGGTTGCAACTACATTTTTATTTTTCCGTCTGCACGTTTTTCTAACTGTAGAGGGAAGAATAGAAATGAAAAAGTAATTCTTGATTTGTTTTATGTAGTGCACAGGAACAGGAGGTCAGTGTTTCCACACCTACAGTTTAATATTAAATACTTGAATTTTGGTTTAATACTGTATCACCTTTTGGTGTAAAAACACTATTTACTTCAACAGTCAACTGTTGTACACAGTTTCTTCATATAGTAATTCAGGAATTGCTGGTAAAATACACAGGCTAGGTGCATTTATAGTGCTGTAAGTCTCTCAGTCTTGCCAAATGAAAAAATGCAGTTAATGTGATGTAGCTGCATTAATGCGAAAAGCCCCAAGCTAAGGACATTTCTTCAGAATGCATTTCTCTGCTTCTTGCTAGGGGATAAGACTTTGGATGTGGTAGCAGTGGTGGTTGCTAAGAGCTCTAGTACTTACTCATTTACCTTGATGCGGTGGGGTTTGGGGTGGAGGGATCTGTTTGGGGGGATTTTTTAGAGCTGTGGCACGTGTAACAATCCTTTTCCTGTGTTCTGTGTGTATGCCTTGAATGAAAGTTTGCACTTTCATGCTCCAGTGAAATAATCCTCTGTATTGTCACTTTACTAAGACACCTAACGCACAATGTGTTAAACTTCTATTAAAGTGCTATTTACAGTTGCATAGGAACATGGTTGTGTTGCCTGATCATTATAATTTTGTGCAATGCCGTATGTAGAATTCTCAGTTATTATAATAAATATTGCCTGTTGGTAAACACGGAATATTCCTATCTTGAATGATTTTATTTACAGTAACAAGCACTGTGAGAAAATAGGTTTGTGTGTTGGGATTACAAGCTAGATACAATATTACTGTTACCTGAGTTAATGTTTCTCAGAAATATGAAACATTTCCAAATATTAACAGCATCAGAATAGCATAGAAACATATGGAAAAAAAAAGATAACTATGTACAGAAAGGTATTTACCCACATGAGAGGCAGGGGCTGTTAATGCATAGACTTCTATTAAACTTGATGACACGCTGTTCTCAGGGTAAAAATCCTAGCAGCCAAGATGCTTATTTTGAAGGCTTCTACATGCCAAAACTCACTGTGCTATCTTTTAATGCAGGATAACGATTTTGATCAAAATAACCGATAACGTAAGAGGTTTTTAATTGGCTAGGCAATTTGCAGGTGAGGGTCAGAGGGCAGTCGTGGCCGTGCCACTTCAGAGCTGTATCATGGTACTAACACGCCATAATGTACTATGTTTATGACATTTGTTTTTTCTCTTAGGTACAATCTTTCCACCTTTACAGCTAAGTTTCCTTTTTCCTGTCAGGTGAAGTTTCTGAATGATAGGGGGTGAAGTAACAAATTTTGAAAAAATGCTAGAGGTTGCTGTTACAGTTGCATATGCATGATGCTGGAGAGAGAGAACCAAATTTTTTGTTCAGTCAGGAGTCTGGAAATGCAACAAGTTACCTTTCCGTTGGAGTTCTTACAGAACTTGTCAAAAAAACTCCACTTGCTTGCACCAGCAAGTCGGTATTCCTGATCCAGCTCTTTTTGTGGCTCTCCCTGAATGGCTCAAGAAGAACAACTTGTTTAGGAAAACACTGAACAGTTAAGTATGAAAGTCATCTGGACAACCGGTGGTGGGACAAAATTAATTTGGACTCAAAAAAAGATGCAGGTAATGGAACGGTGAAATTTAATGTTGAGGAATATTTTTTTTTTTTTTTGAGTTAAATCCTATCTGGCATAGGTTGCTTCTATTGTTTGTGGGTTTTGTTGTTATTATCGTTATCCCCATTTATTTAAATCAGCGCTTTCATTAGTGGAAAAATTCTCCAACTATACCACTGCTGAGGTTACACTGGCTGCCTGGACATTTATTAGATAGTTTCTTACAATGCTAAAATTTTGCAGGCTCTTCCGACAGAAGAATTCCATGATTGTCTGATGTGGCAGAGTGTGCACCCCTGTGTGCATCCCAAATGAACCCTCAAAAGAGTACTCGAAAAATTACTGTTTGTCTTTGCCAATACAGGGTTTTGTCCGTAATGTTGTCTGCCAGGCGGGGAGCAGCTTGGCCTGCTTTGATCTTTACTGCCACTTTTTAACATACCTGAGATGCGCGGCCTCAGCATGGGGAGCGAAAGTGCAACTACTTAGCCCCATCGCACAGGCACTTGGGTTTGAGCAGCCTTTTAATAGGAAATTTTGTATGCAATAGCTGGCATTTTTTCTTAAAGAGAGGTATAACAAGGGAACATTCAGCGCTGAATTCAAGCAAGCCCTTCGCCCTCCTCTTTTGCAGTCCTTTTCGGTGGGCCACCACCTCTCGGCCCTGTGCGGGGGTCTCCCCGAGACCCTCACAGGCTGGAACCCGAGGGTGGCACACCGTACCTGCCTAGGGGTAGGGCCCTGAGCCCTCCTTCTCTCCATGTGCTCGATTCAAAACGCCAGCTCCTGGCAGCAGAGAGAGACCCGCTGCCGCCGGGCGGCAGCAAGCTTCCAGCCCACGCCTCCCGAAAATCGCCTCTGTTCCCGACACCCCTGTTCCGAGCTCCCCATCCCGCTTCCCGAACGCCGGGAGTACTTCTGCTTATCCTGGTTGAAAGCTGCCGTTCAGCTCTGCTGTTTGTCCTTCTTGTAGTCTTCTTCTGTGCCTTTTTCCTGCTCCTGAAAGGTGGCCGGTGACCGCAGAAATGCGAGATGCCAAGCCACTTCAGAGCTCCTGATGCAAAGAGAAGCAGAGGAGCAGAGAGCGCAGCTCTGGCTATTGAAGTATTGCTTTTTTTTCTTACCATTCCCCTCCTTGCTACCAGTGTGCTAACGAACCTTATCAATGTTGTGTCCAGCTACCAGTTATTGCAGATTTATTTCTGATGGTTACCTTTAACTTTTAGGGTAACAGAAGTTCCTTGCTGGGATGGCACAGTCCAATGGGACAAAGAATCATACAAAGCGGTATAGTTTCCATTTATAACAGAAGTACTCTCATCTCCTATGCCTTACTTATCTGAGGTTTTTACTGGTTGCATAACGATTCTATCACGTACAATTTTAATGAAAAATTCCTTCTGTAGTTTACCAAAGCTAAGTCCAGACAGCAGGAATAAGTTCCTCTTAACTAGCTAATGAAAAAAGACAGCTTCCGAAAATTTGAAATAAGCTGAGAATTCAATTCATATAGAGGATTTGCAGCCAGCAACTTCCTTTTTCAACCACAAATTTTAATCTTTAATTTGTTCACAGTGAGTCATCCACATAGACCTTCCATTCCTGATCACAGTAGTCCTGATTAAACACTAAATAGTTTTATGGAGTGTGGCAAAACTGTTTAAATTAGATTGCTTTGCTGTTAGTTATATTATTTCCTTCCTTGTGCTTGTTTCACATAGGAAGCTTAAATGCAAGCAAGTGTTCAAACAAGGAGAAAAGGCAAGGTGCTGATGAATGTAGTGTTGTGGGATCTTATGAAGCACACAGGTGGGAGGGAATGGGAACCAGCCCCTTCTGGCAACCTCCTTTTTCACAAGAGATTTGCAGAGTGCAGTCCTCCCACTTGCAAATGAGGGCCAGCTGACTTGTATAGTCAACATTTATTTCTAGCAAATATCTAATGAATACTCTCATTAGTAAGTAAGTCCCACAATGCTCTTTTCAAGAAGAACCTATGGTTTCTACAAATAATTTAGAACATTGAAATGCTCTTGCAGCCCTTAAACCCAAAGCTTGTTAAACATGTTAACATGGATCCTTCCCATTCCCTTTTGATGGGAATACCCCACTGCAGTACTGTGAAGCAGTTTAGACAGATTCAGGAAAATGGCTTTCCACTCCAGGTTTTTCCAGGTTTGGATACTTTCAAAGAAAACTCTTCATGTTAGATCTATGAGGCATTTGCCACTAGCCATCTTACTGAAATTTGCATCGCTAGGGTTGTACTTAAACTGGTTAATACAGCCCTGCACTATAATTAGGGCCAAACGTTGCAATAAGAAAACTTGTGCATGCACACACTTCTAAAAATGGAACCCTTGGTTTTATTATGAACTGGAAAAATATTTCCTGGAAAACAGCACTCTGGTGGGAACCTGCCAGCAGTGAGTTTTGCACGGGGGATGCTTTGGTGCACTGCGAGGACTGTGGCTTTGTTTTTGCTCTGCTTGATACTCCTGGCCCTGCCAGCCTGAGACGCTTCCCTTGTAGTCACCCACTGTTTAAAGCAAGTCCACCACAGAGAATGGTTACTTTTCATTCAAGGAAGTGGCCTCTCGGGCAGGAGGTAAGAGTGAAAATAGGGAGAAAACCAGGAATTATTCACCTGAGGTACAACATTTAGTACAATATGTAGCCAAATAAACATAAAATTTCTGTTGAAATCATGAAGTAGCACAGACGTCCTCACGCCAGCCTGAGCTGACACTTATTGATGCTCGTTTTCAAGGCCCAGAGGGCCCAAGCCTTCCCCGGTGACTGACACCAGCCTTCCCCTCCGGCTGTGCCTGCTAAACGAGAGCCAGGGGCTGCCCTTCCACTGCAGGGGCTTCCCCTCGCCTGCGGGTGGGAGCGAAGGACCAAGCCCTCGCCCTTTCCTCATGCCGGGGAGCCAGACAGAGAAAAGGCGGAGCGGGCCTGCCAATGCCCTGCCGGCAGCCGCCATCTTGCCCAGGCCCCGCCGCCGCTGCCCTGCGGCTCCTCAGCGCCCTCCGGTGCTCCCTGAATGCAACGTCCTGAGCCACTATTGGCTAGCGCCACGCCCTGTCCCCGCCCCGCCTGCCAGGCCCACCAATCATCTTTTCTCAGCCCGGCGGCCCCGCCCTGCCCCCCCCAAGCGAGGCAGCTGAGGGCCGGGGGGCGGTCGCGGGCCTGCCCTGCAGCGGCTCCCCCCCAGGCCGTGGGGCCAGCGGGCGCGTCAGGCCGCCCTCGGTTTCTTTCTAATGAACTTCCTCTCACCGGCAGCGTGGTGGCTCGTTTGCCCACCCGTAGTGGGGCGTACCGAGGGCATGGTAGGTGGGGTGGGCCCT
>VXAK01007556.1:2972-22777 GCA_013399435.1 Arenaria interpres | reverse complement strand
CTGGAGATTGTTCTAACATGGAGAAATGCTTGTGCTTGAGAACTTGTTATCCTTGTGATGATGGTTTTTCTGCCATGCTAAATGCCATCAGAAGATATCAGGTTGTTATTTGGAGCAATCAGAATAATGTGAGAAAATATCTGTTAGCTTCCTCATCTTTTTTGGTTGCAGCAACAGCAGTGGGATTCTTTACCTTACCATCAAAAAGGCTGTGTTTCTGGGATATCATCTCACTGGGATGAATTTGGCTTACCTGTCTATTTTATTTAGTGATGTACAGAAACTGGAGAAGATTAAAACAGCTACTGTCATTCACCATCTCCTGTTTTCCATCTCTTTTTTCTGTTTCTCTTCCTTTGTATTTCTAACTTCCATATTTAATTTATCGTTAAGATAGTAGCAAGGTAATGCATTCAATTCTCACTATTTACTACTAATGATTGTGGTCCAGTAAGCACATTTTATTTGGCATAATCTTTTTTATGCATTATTATGCACATGAATTCATGTTTTGATAGATATTGCTAGAGGCTAAACCTCTTTTTATCAAAACAAAGTGAACAGTGACATGCAAGCCATTGCATGTATCCCTACAAGATGTACTATAGCATGGATAGGTGAAGAGAAAGACCATAGAGTTTTTCAGGAAGTCAAGTTATTTGTGTAGAAAAATGAAACTAACATGGGTGTCTTTTCTGATTTTTGGTAACAGCTACAATTTTCCACCCAGAACTCCCCAAAAGTCAATTTTAATTGCAATCTCATATACCACTGAAATTAAACTGTCTTTAAGAATTCAAGTGCTTGATTTCAACGAAACAGAGCTGTAATAGAGTACATATATGAACTGTGTCTCAAACAGTAATTTTGTTTGATTTCTCAAATCGGTTTCATAGATTTTACTAAGTAGATTAACAAGATAAAAGGTCCTTATGGCAGCCTGATAAGTCTTCCATGCTCTNATGGCAGCCTGATAAGTCTGCCATGCTCTACTTCATAAGTGGCAGCCACTTTAAAAGTTACTGAGCTGTGGCTTGAGATACATGTGCCCAATTGCCAATCTGATTATTTAAAAATAAGAAAAGTAATCTAAATAACAAATTTTATTTCATAACCAGCTAGGTTATGGTCATGCCAAAGCAAACATCCACATCTGTCTGATGAGAAAGTGGGGCTTGAGGGTACGCTTTCAAACTGAGTTAAAATGTTAATAGTAGATGCAACTAGATAGGTCAGAAAATAGACGGATATCCACATGGTGACACAACCACAGGTGCTAAACTCACTGAAATTTAATAATTAAAATTGGTATGTTTGACAGATATTTTCCATATGATGGAGATATTTAAAAAATGTGTTCAATTAAAATACAGTTTTCTAAAAGGAATAAAATGTATTGTTTTTTCTAAAGATGAATTCATAAATAGATGCATATAAGTCATGAGACATTCTACATAGCGCTTATATTATACTTTCATCATTAACTTAGACGTTGTGTGAGTTCTTTGATCAGATATTTTCTGATGCTGAGGCAAGGCAAGCAGCTCATTTTACTCTCTGAATCAGTCTATTCAGGCATAGTCACAGGTGGCTGAAGAAGGGCAAATAAAAGAAGTATGTTTTCCATTAATCGATTCATTCATCATGAGTTCTGCTAAAATGCTGAATATGACCAGGTTTTCCTATGCTTTTCTGAAAATACTTGTCTGCCTAAATTTCCCTCATGAGTCAATGAGACGGGTGGTAATTCCTGCTGAGCATATCAAAGCTCTGTAATATTTTCTTTATTTTTTTTCCTAGTTTCTTCACACATAAGGAGAAGTTATATTTATTTTGCTATACTGGATGAACTTTTTACACAAGCTTCTGTTAGTGGTTTCTAATTTAGTTGTATATTTTTTAGGCTCCGTTTTCTCTCCAAAGAACTTCATTGTATTTTAAATAGAATTCAAGAAGAAAAATACCCATTGAGAATACTTTTTGTATTGGATAACTCAGTTTTTTCAGTCATGTGAGGCACCTGGCTCATCAAGGAATGTGGGGAGATGAGGTCACTGATTATCCAGACCAAAATATCTGCATTTTGCCCTCAGGATTTTCAAGTTTTATGGTGCATATCCTGCAAATTGCTGTGCTCTTAAAGGAGAAGTTGTGTGTGTTCTAGGAGGATTTATGGGAAGGATACTAGAAATTAATAGCATTAGATTATATGATGTTGACACCTCAGTGATACCTGAGCTGCATGTGTGCTTACACTAACAACCAGCTTTAGCACTTTGACTTATAATGCAAGATGCCTCCATCTGTTCCTTTGGTCCATTAGTATCTGAGTAGTATCTGAATAAGCTGCTTATTAGCCCACAGAGCTGTCTCCCAGCAGCATTTTTGTATGCATCCAAAGTGTATTTTTGGAAGATACTTCATGCTTATACCAAATATCTGTGCTTTGGTATGCATCAATAGTTTGATCAGTAAAAATGGCTCTCCTTTATGATGAAACTAACCTGAAAGATGCACTGCAAGTGGTTGCCATCCTTGAACAGGCGTTTACAGGACCAGACCAGAGTCACTCCAAAGTAAACCCCTTGAAGCACAGATAGTATAGGTATCAGGTCCTCAACACAGAAGTTTTGACTCTGTTTGGATCATCGGTGCTCCTAGCTCCACACTGCTTGCTCACTCACATAGAGACAGCCTATTCTTCACTACTACATGTGGTTCTGACACCTTTTTCGGCAGAGCTCCACATCACTGTCTGTCAAACAGCAGAGATGTACTCTGTTCTTACACACAGCTGGGTACTTTCCAGCTGGAGTTACAGTGCAGCATAAACTCTGATGCCATATCCTTAGTTGAGTAGATTGAACCACACTAAAAGGTGGAAGGTTAGGAAAAAACCTTGGAAAGTCTGGGCTAGTTAGAAATTTTCACTTTCTAATACAGGAACAGCATTTTACCTGGAACTCATCATGCAGTTAATGAGAGAGACTGCTACTAACATAATCCTTTTAGGGCAGCAGGTTTTCAGGTTTCTTATTTGTAGACACAAATTTTTTTCTAGACTGTTAAAAATTGTTTCATGTCAAAGACTAGAACTAGATGAAGTGCATGACCTGTTGCATGTGATATAATTAACTTAGGAGCAGCTTGGCCATATCTGAAGCAATAAAAAGCAATTTTCTTGAGAAAGGTTGAAAAAATCCATATTGATCAGGACTAAGTAGTAAAAATTTATTGCAATGTTGTCAGTTGCCTTATTCCAAATCAATACAAATCTCACCAAAGCTTCTTAAATGCAATAAGAATCTGACAAGGCCTTTTTGTCACAGATTAGTGTTAAAGCAATGAAAAGGCCCCCAAGGAAAACTGTCTTTGTCCAGAATGCCAGTTGTATCCCATCTCAACAGTACTCCCTTTGGACATTCTTATTGGCATTTTTGGAACCCTGAAGAAAAGCTTAATGGTTTATCAGGTAACTAATGCAAATGTTAAGAAATGCCTAAGGACCTCAGATTTTTGACTGTTTCTATCAAATAGTAAAAGTTGTTAGTTTTCAGAAGAAAAAATCGATCAGCCACCTGAATAAGAATGGAAAATTGGATACAGAAGGAATGTTCTCTCTGTTTGCAATTACTTACTAAATGTAATTTTAGTCAGACTAAGATCCTGTGGTAGGAATGCTGAAATTTGCACACACTGGTATGAGATTAATACTTTTCTTCTTAGAAAGGCATTCTTGTAAACAAGGATTAGTACCACATTCAGAACAATTTAAACTCCACTATTACATAGATTTAAATGTTGGTAAGTTACCTTTCCAATTTCAGGTAGCGAACAACTAAACCAACATCCCCTGTACTTTTAGAACAAAGCTTTTTCAGGAATTCTGGCTGTACTAGCATTTGGTCGATTAATTGGCATTACCATAGTAGTTTTCATGAAAAGAGCTATTTTAGTTATTAAGTACTCATGTCCTTCATTATTTGTCTAGTAAACGTGTACACACACGCATTCATTAAAAATTAACTAATCTAAAATTAGTGATAAGTACCTACTTAACATCTTCAAATCATGTATTTTTTAAAACTTGAAGTGATCTCTTGATTTCTTGGGGTCTGGGGACCTGAATGCCTGCAAATGTGTATAATACATTTCTATTATCCTGTTTAATATTTAGTAGTTTTCTCCTTATATACAAGTTTCCCATAAATCACTACTTAAAAACATGAATAACAAAAAACAGGTAGAGCAGTGCATCTAGAAATGAAAATACTGGAGAAACTCTTCAGAATATAGAGCTTCAGAGTAATAGATGTCTAATAAAAAAAAAAAGAAAGAAATTGAAAAAAAGTCACAAAACCAAGTGAAAATGCTAACTAAAGGAGAATATATATAAATTAGCTTTTCTTTGTCTTGGTACTGATGTGTTGAAACATTTGTCTAATAAGCTGCACCTGAAAGACAGCAAAATTTTGGAAGACTGTTGCATATCTATAAGGAATGCACCTACTGAGGGTTATGGCTCAACACAAGAAATCAAACCTTTGAATTGCTAATTATGAAGCTTTAAAGTTGCTAACAACAGAGCTGGAATTGTCTTTCCCAGATATGCAAATTTAGAGTCTTTTTGGAACCATTCATTTTTGCAGTCAGGAAGGAACAATAGCTGAGAATTACACTTCCAATAGAGAATTAAACATAGAAAAAAAAGACAGTTTCCACTTATCAAGTTGCAAAAGGTAACTGCACCAAGTGCTTATATTTCTACTGATGAGAAAGACTATGGTAGAAAGCATCAGTATTCTGCAGAACACACAGGAACAAGGGAAGCTCTGAAAGCAACTGAAAAAGAGGGAACAGCAAGATGAAAATGGGGGTGTATGGAAGATATGGAAACATACCAGATTGAAATAGTGGCTGGCATTTGGAAAGAGATTCTGCATCTGCAGGAGCAAAATTTATTTTCAAAACTCACAGGGGAGAAGAAAACAACCAATCACCCAACCAAAAAAACCACCACAAAAAACAGAATTCAGAAAGCATCTAGACTGTCAGTCCTGTCCTAGATAGCAGGTTAACCATCACATGCAGGTGGCACTAGTGTCTCGTTGTATGAGGACTATTTCCTTTTAGCCCCAGAGCCACTTTAAACACGTTAGTCAAAACCCTGTGTGGTTCTCCACAGAGTTCTTGGCTACAGAACCCATCCTCTCGGCTACGTCCTGTTAATAATTAACCAATCACCCAAGAAGTCATCCTCCCTGACCTCTTTTGTGCAAACAACCAGCGGTTTAAACTACTCAGCCCAGCTCAGCATTACAAGTCAGCAGTTACCAGTCTTACATCAGAGGCAGCAACGCTTCCATATTGCAGAAACTTTGCAGTTTTTCAGTGCTTTTCATCTGCTTAAGATGACAGGCTAACCTATTTATTTAATTTTACACTTGGTCAGACAACAGTTTAAATGGATGAAGGAAGTACAGTCGCAGCAAATTCCAATTCTGGTGCTAAGTTACCTTATCTTAGCCTAGTGATAGACATATTAGACATATTATCTTGGCTAGTGTTAGCTGAAAAGCAATGTAGAAAGCTGTTAAGAAACTGACAGCAAGAATTTAACGTCTGAGATGCTGACAATTCATTAGTGGCTTATGGGCCTTTGAATGTCTCCACATTCACATTAAAAGAGTCAGAACTAATTTTCATTCTAAATTATATGAACAATTTACAAAGAGAAAAGAGACTGAAAGCAATTGCTTGCATTCAGACTGATTGTCATGCTTTTTAAAATCTTTTTTCATCTTTTGTCATCCTTTGTCATCTTTTTTTCTTAAGCATGTAATATGTGTATCTTTGTACTAAACAAAGTCACTTCCAGACTCAGTCCTGAAGTCAAGTGTTTAGGGAAGTGTAATGCAAATGGAGCAGAAGATATTTTGCCTTTATTTCACAATTATTTTTCTTCAGCCTGCTGAAAACAGAATTCTTACACTGAAGTCAATGGTGAAACACTCTACAGAGGAACAAACTACTTAGATGGGCTTCAGTTCTTAGTGGCCATGGTGAAGTTGATTGAAGGAATGAGACTTGGGTGTGACCTCAGGGCAACAGCAAGACCTTCGTGGGACTTCAGGGCAATGGAAGGATGCCTCAGAAAACACTGGTGAGAATAGATCTTTCCCTTCTTCCAGACATGACTGGGGATCTGGTTTCCAGCACATTTTTTTTTGTTTCCAGTACATTTATAGGATGCTGAAGATGGTTTGCAACGTTTTCTTCTGTTTCACCGTAACCATAAAAGCAATACTTCATTTTGGTAAGTATGGTAGGGAGATACAGAGTAGAAATTAGACTGAAAAGTAGTTATTTTAACATAAATATACGAGAATATGGTTATTTTAACACAAATACACCAGAACATGGGAAGAAGTTACAGCTAAAATGCAGTTCAGGAGGCTGTTTCCTCTCGGCACTCAGTTGGTACTTACCAGTCCTTCGAAAAGGCCCAGCGAGTGACTGCAGGAGTGTTTATTTAGCCCTTATGCTGCCATGTGAGACTTGAAATCTTTTTCCTGGATTTCCTAATTAAACCCAGGATTTCGTTAACTGAATATACATTTCAGTTTCTATTGCCAAATCAGCATATGATGGCAAAATTTTATCAATGATTGTCAGATTCTCATTCTATATTCTACTGAGAATATAGATCAGAGCAAACCAGAGTAAACATAGTTCTCACATAGGAGATACAGGCAAAAATGCATTCAAAGTGTTAATCTAGCCAATTTCATTATAGTCAATAGTGGGTATGCAGAAATAGGCTTGAGAGAGTTATTTAGTGGGAGGACTGCAGAGACAGCTCTTTTATTGACTGCTACTCTCATGGAACAAAACACAGAAAAAAGGATTTTTGTAAGGCATTTGTAAGCCATGACTGTCTCTTTAGATGGTTTAGTTGTGTTAAAGGCTGGATTATGGAAGCATCCTTATGTTCTGTGATGAATTAAAAAAAGATTTACTGCCTTGGACAATGGGAAGTCATGCAGTCCAATACTAAGTAACATCTGCTATGTACTTTTATGCCACTTGCAGTCTATAAAACACGTAGTGGGGATCTATTGTTCAAGGTCCAAAATATAACAACAGGTAACAGATGTTTTGGTCAGATGGTTAAGCTAAAATATACATTTGTTTTGTCTGATACAGCAAATAAGACCAGAATTTATAACTTAACAAACTTCTTATACGGTTATTTGCTTAAAAACATCCTCAGGATACAAAGCACCATTACAAAAAAAAATGTTACATTCCTATGATCAAGTAATTCTACTTTAAGTGTTTGTGAACAGATCCTCAATTTTAACTTGACTGACCCAAGCTCTTCTGTTAGATTTCCAAATTTTGTAAGTATCTAACAAATTAATTAAAATTGGGCACTTACAGATGGTTTGTCTGATTTTAATATGCATGTTGTCTATTTATAAGCATCTTCTACTATGTCTAGTACTTCAGTAGGGAAATGGGAGCATAGCCTGACTGAATGCTTTTTATGTTGCTAGAATATTTTTACTTCTTCATATTAAGCTATGACACTCATTTTAGCAGGCTGGTAAGACTTTATTTTACCATTCTAATTTAAGCTTCTTGTCTTTAATTGACAAAGCAGTTGTAGGAAGTCATGAATGTCTTCACCAGGGTTCTCTGCAATTTCAGAGAAACAGGAACCTGAGTATTTCACAGCAAGGCTGATAGAGAAAGCGGATGAGTTCAGTCAGTTGTTTTCAAGGCGCTGTCACAGTTCGTGAAGGCCCTCAAAAGGATCACTTTGGTACTTTCAGCACTGTTGGGGGAGTACCGAAGGGCACTCTGCAGCCCATGAAGTGGCTGCTGAATGGTGGGATGCACCAAAACTTTCAAAGTGTCCTGGATCCATGGAAAGCTTCAGGAATGCTCGTTTCCCACTATGCAGTTTGCCAAGTATCTGCACTGGTAATCTGTGACTATAAAGGGTAGAAGAACGGAATGAAAATGTAGATATACATGTAGCAGCCTTGCTAGTTTATCCATTACAATTCATGAAAAATAATTCAGTTGCTGAAGTATTGCTGCACTCTTAAAACGTGATTCCTTTGCTACGTGTTATCTGTGTTGTGTTTGCCTATCGTTGCCACTTTATTTCAATTGATGCGCTCAAATTCTCCACCCGTGGCAGTGGGGAATCGGGTCTCTCTCCAACTTCCCTACACCGCATCCCAGAACCCCTCAACTTAAACTATCTTACACAGTCATATCTTCTTTCTTAACTTGGAAACAGAATGAGGCAGATTTTATCGTTATTATTTTTTTTTTTAATTTCAAGATTTGCTATTTATTAATTTGAACTGGGTGAGACAAAAATCACTTTTTTTTTTTTTTTAAACTGCAATTGGTTTGATTCATGTATTTTCACGTCAGATTCCCAAACTGACTCGGTACATAGAATTTTCAAAAATAAACATAAAGTATGGCTTATCAGAGCCCTGCAGGTTGATCTCTATCCTTCCCCATGGTAACACTTTTTCAGCACAGTAGCAGCCAGCAGAGTAGATAATGGGGCACTTCTGAACCTGAAAATTAGATGCTGTCTGCCATGACTAAAAAGAAAAATCTCATGTTGGAGGGCTATGAAGAAAAGGGGATAAAGTTAATTTTTGGTTTGTATTTAAATAAAAGGCAGGTGGAAAAATACAGGAAGTCTGTGTTAACAAGAGAGAGATATGTGCATGAAGTTAGGGAGATCACCAAACAGACTAACCTATGCAATTGCCTGAAAAGAGTAGCACAGGCTTTTTCCCTCATTTATTAGGCAGAAAGGTTGTTTGGATTTATTTATTGGAAACTAGTGATTGGGTAAAAGGGTCTAAAAGAGATAGTGTGTCTTGTTTCCTTTCATATAATTTCCATATAATTATCTGGCTACATAAGAAACTGTTTTGTATATATATTGACAAAGGTACTGCAGTGCTGTATTGCCATTTCATTCTTACAGTGGGAATATTTACAAATGACAACGTGAAATGAATAGGTGGTTTTTTCTAGGCAGACAGCAAAAAAAAAAAAGCGTATGGACAATTATTTGATGCAAATGAATAAGAGTTATTTCTAAAAAAAAAGGAGTTTCAATTTAATATTCTCACTTCCTTAAATTGTCGTGTGTATGTACTTATTAATGAACAGATATAGGGGAGAGAAGAGAGGAGAAAGATTAAAGCCTATGTTTTTTTATGCAAACAGCCCTTTGACTTTTCTATCATTTCATGTTTTATGCTTATAAAGTAAAAAGATGAATTAATTTCCTTGGAAATTTCTCAGTAGTGATTGCTGATGCTGGGCAACAATACCCCTTTTCTGATTGACAGCTACAGCACTCTAACTCTGTCTCTTGTAATACAAACATCACAGTGAATCTTTCACGAATAGATGTAGTCTCCTTCCCTTTATTAGCTTTCTCATCCCATAGAGCACAGTCAGTATAGGCATCATTCCTGTCCTTTAGAAAGAAGTAGATTAGTCCATTTCCTCATGGGGGTTTGCAAAGTCCTTCAATAGACGTGACTGGAAGAGGAAGAGGCTGAAGATGGTGGCCTAAGGGAATAAACTGCTGACTTGATAAATCTTTGGGTCTTAAGAGGTCATCTCTTGATGTCTGAAAGAAAGATTGACTTACCAGCAAATATGAGCACTAGTCTTTATGGCTTTGTGAGGGTTTTTTTATAAGTAATATAGAAAACATTTGTATATGAGATACTTATAAATTTTCTTCAACTACAGAAACAGTATTTTCCTTTCTCAGGTCTTATGAAATTCTCATAGATTTATTTATTCTTTTTTATACTGTGTGCACGCTGACCATGAGATGTGCAGGGAATTTCAATGAGTTTTTACACTAATAAATGCAGCTATGAAATACAATATGAAAAAATCTGAAACTCTGTGAACTTTTGTTATGTGTGACACCTCACAGACCCTAAACAGCGTAAAAGCAGTGAACAACATACTGTTAATGAAAATTCTGATGTTTCGTATCCATTTTCCTGAGATGAAGAACCAATTGCAGCTAGGAGTAGATTAAATTTAATTATTATTTTTTCCTGGAGTATTTTGTGACTTGTAAAGTTTTACTCTGTTACAGGAGAACCTACGTATTTTTGGCAGGGCATTGTCCACAAACATTTAATTTTTATCACTCTTTGCTACTGGTAGATTTTAAAAACTCAGAGCTGGACATTTAGTTATCGAAATTGATGAGATGCATCAGGAATCAAAGGAAAAATTTGTGTTTGAAAAAAAAATGTTTTATTTTACTGTATTATCTCGATAGGTGCTGCAGGCAAAGAAATGTAATCTGCACATCTTCAGATGATGATTTAAGTAGGATTCACTTCCAACAGAGCCAGACCACCCTGTTGTGACACTGTCTGTGGATGGTTAAGAATCTGGGTTAGGACACAGAGTTTCAAAGGAGGTCCACACTTAGTGGATGCCCTGTGCTCATTTTTGGCTGACTACCTAATGGTAGATTATGCTTGCTATATATCTTTTGTTTCTGTAATTTACTCTTGACCAATTTCCTGCTGCTGCTTAGTACCCACATTCCACAAAAGCACTGGGTACTTCTGGGTATTTTTGAGAGTGTAGAAGGCTGTCTAGACTGCAGGAGGAGTCTAAAAGTACCTTTGTTACTTGGGGGAAATAGCAAACTGCTACTCTTTCATATGACATGCTCAAACTCTCATAATTTTAGTTGAGTGGGGAATTAGATTCTTACATATATTCCAGGCAATTTTTGGAGCTGATCTTGATTTCAGTTTGACACTTGTGGACAAATGCAAATGTTGCACATGTAGACCGTAGTTTTCTGGAAGCACAATGAATCTGTGAACAGAATCTGTGACCTACCTCCGTTAAAAGAATTTTATTAATTCCTTATTGTTAGGGTCTTACGTTGTGAAGTGGTTTGGTATTTTTAAATAACAGCTGTCAGGACAAGCAGTTGTATACCGTTCTGTTTTGTTTTTTTGAAACATCTCTCTCCTGAGAGCTCTATAATCTAAGACCAGATTGCTGCTGTCCTCCCCTGACAGGCTGGCAGAGAAGTATTGATCCATCATGGGAGGATGTGATGAAGTGACAACAGCAGGGACTTTTATTTGCTCATCTCATAAGAAAAGTACCAGAAGGCAGTGTTTGCTAATCTCCCATGCTTAAAGAGGTAAAAGGTATGCGAAGAACAATGGGAAGAATGTGCTTGATCATTGCTTCCATTACAACTTGGACAATGGTGTGTTGGCATTAAGGTTGCCTTGTTGAGAGTAAAAACAGTATAATTTGTTGCAGTCTTATGATTATACACAACAGGATTGGGAGAAGCACTTCAGGCCTATCCCCACAATCAAAACCAACAGCAAAAGTGAATGTTTTGCCCAAAGCATCCACAGAATATCTTGTTTATCAACTGACAGGAGCCACAAAACATCACAAACATTTAGGGAAAATGTATACTGTAAAAAAAGGAGAAAAAAAATCAAAACTATAAAGAGGAAGGTGTTGCTTTTTGTCACAGAAAAAGTACAGGTTGAAACAAATAGGAAAAAAGAGGAGTGTTCAGCGGCATTAGCAAAAGTCAACATTGAGTAAAACCACTTGTTTCTACAAAACCTTTAGCAGAATACAGATTCATGCAGTTTTTTTAGAAGAAAAAAAGAAAATGAAGAAGAAAAAAAAATAATTTTTAGAAGAAAAAAAATTAATTTCTAACAGGAATGTATATGATTCTCAAGTGCAATCTGTGTCTTTTGCTCAACAGTTCATTGTGTTCTGCATACACTGCCAAAGAAGTCAAACATGTACAATGTCCCTAGAAAAACAAAATGTTAGGTTTGTTTAGGACAGCAGAGATGCATGGAAAAAAACCCTCTCTACTAGTATTCAGCAGGTGTTTCTGAATTCTAGCCTATATATGGGAAGAACAATTGTTCTGATGCCTAGATGTTGACTTTTACATTTATTTTACTCAGTGTTATGCCATGCCCTGTTAGGCTCCAGTTTTGTGGTACTGTGTGTATGGCTGGATTGCTTCATTCAGACAGACTGCAGTGAAGTCAGCCAGCTCACAATAAATTCTAAAATTGGGGCAAAAGTGAAGAACATCAAATTGGAGAATAAGCACGATAACATGCTTATTTTTGCAAAAGTAAATCCACAAAATGTTGCTGGCTGGGGTAGCACAGGCTGGGATCAGGACATAAAGGTACACTGTGCCACAAGGGCACTGCCTGTACTGCATGGTTTTCTAGAGCTTTGTTCTTTCTTTGCAAAAACATTTTTGGCTGTGAAATATCTTGCTCTCTTTCCCGGGTAGCACTTCTGAAATGCAAGGAGAGATACTTATCACAGTTCGATAATGGTTTGTACAGAAGTAAAAAAATCCATTTTCCTAGGCAATATAAGGTATCTTAACTATCAGCCGTCACCAAATAACAACATCCTGTCTGTGATGTTTAGTACCTTGTGAAAATTAGGGAAGTTTTCTGACTTTATTCTGCTTAATCCCAGTTAAGTCCCTTAACTATTAATTATACTTTATTTGTAGGCTAGTTGCCATCTTCATTACTCTAGCATTTCCATTGTTGGAATCTGGTCTTCAGTGAGCCTTCTCTGATTTTTTAAGAAAATTGAGCTAAGATATTGTTCATATGGGGGCACAGCAAAGAAAGAGAAAGGAAAGTAGGTCATTCTCCGGAAACACTCTTGACTAGTCACCTCAGCTTTGTACCTCTAAAATTTATTGTCCACATCTAACATTTCTCAGCTGTGTTATAATTTTTTTTATTAATGGAGTAAGTGTGCCGTAAAAATGGCTCAGAAGGACTGAATTAGGTAGGTGCATAAAACAACAGACTAGGAATATTCTCAAACTGAAGATTATAATTTGAAAATTATAGTCTGAATTAAAAAAAAAGCATAATTAGTTATCCTCTTGCCTGCTGGGCCCTTAATGACTGTGCAGTTAGTTATCAGTCCGGAGAGTCACTACCTTCCTTGCAGCCTCTTACTTTGGCAAGAAAATGTTTTCCTTGTTGGCAATGTGGATGCTTTCAATTGACACAGGGGAAGAAAAAAAATACACCACCAAACAACCTCAAAAAAACCCCACAACAAAACAAACAAACAGAGGAGAGGAAAGAAGCATAAAAATGTGGCAACAATGAAGCAAATAGTATTGTAAATCAGGTCACTGCTTTCCTAATATAGAGTCACACTGAAAAGTAAGTAGTAAATCCTAACACACCTACCAAAGGTTTTTAGTTAATATGATTTATGATGCACTACAAAAAATGGAAATCCATTAAGAAGTTCTTTTTCTAAAGTGCTAATCTTTGCTTAGTTCTCTGGATAGCAGGAAAGTATAAAGTCAGCTTAAAAAAGCCTGAACAGGAAGTGAGAAGGGGATGAAAAATATTCGCATCCTCAATTGAAGAATGGTTTTGTATATGACTACTTTACATCCTCTATTTGAAAGGTAAGAGAATTTAATTCTGTTCCTTACAGGTATGAAAAATGTATTTTAAGGGAGAGTCTTTAGGAAGCTCTATTTTAATGCTGTTAAAACTTTAACTTTGTGTGAAACAGCCTGGAATGTTGATCTTGAAATTTGCTTTAGGAAAGGTCAGCATTTTCTGAGAAAACTAGCCTCAAAGTAGGAAGAAATTGATTCTGTAATGATGCCCTTTTACTACTACTTTGTTTCTGTTATACTAAATGGTTGACGTAGATATAATCATTCAATCTGATGTTGTTGCAGCAGGATGAAAATTGATCAATATATCATTATTGATCAGTTTCTTTCTGATTGGCTTAGCAAATCTGTGTGTTATTTCTAGCCTCACACAGGCAATCTAGTTTATCCAGAATTAATCTAAATAAATGCTTGCGTCTACTAATATTCAAGCTTACAAAACAAGTAGATTATATAAAACTGAATGGAACAATAACATAATTGAATATATGCATATATCAAAGCATATAATATGTGCTTAAAATAAGCATGAAATTAGAATCGCACTTAAATCTAGACATGAAATAAAAGTACTTTGCTTAGTCACAGTCAGTAGTCCAATAACCTTCCTGATGAACTCAATTTATGCAAAGCCTTTAAAAATTACAGTTTCTAGGAACCATAAACTATAACCCTCAGTATTTCAGTATTTTCCAATTGAATTCATGTAGGTGCTTTATTAATAAAGCTCTTAAAATAGATTGAAATATTTTACAGCATTATAAAAAGGCATGTTGCAACCGGTGCATTTAGCACAATCCAATGAAATAATATTAGACCCATGCTTTACCTACATTTGATGTATTCTTTACATTGTGAATCACATTCAGTGAATGTTTGTGATTCTGTGACTGCATTCTCAGGTACCTCAGGAGCCTTATTTGCCTCCTGCACATGAAGCAGTATGGTTTAGTTTTTTTTTTTTCCCCTCAGAATTTTGCAAAAAGATTTTTAGTACCCAGTTAATCAAGATGCTAACCAGCAAACCGTGATAAGTTCATCAGCTCAGAGTGCTTTTAACATCCAATTCTAAATCTCTAGTGGATAATGTGCTGAAAATCTAGTTATTTTATCAATTGCATGTCTTTCCCAGCCTGGTTTGTGTGGAATGACATCTGATTAAGAAACTGTGTCAAAGCACAACTCCTTTTCTCCTTGGTTCTTTTTAGCATATATCCAGAGGCACAGAAACGCATGGGAGGAAGGGTCAAGTAACATCTGTGTAGCTCAACCTGACAGGTCAGCATATGCTTCCACTACTCAGGTATCATGTGTTTGAACTAATGTAATTACAACATTATCCCATTATGTCAACAAAAAGAGGTGTCTGAAGCTGATTATCTTGCTACTCCATTGTTACCCTTCTTCAGCTCATTTACTTTGCCTCAGTGAAGTGTTTTAAAGAGAAATAAATTGATTATAAAATTTTTCACTTGATTATCAAATTTTTCACTTGCATACATCTTGTATTTTAGCCGGTGTATGCTGATTTTTTGTTAGAATTTATTTTGGAATAAGAAGAGAGAGTTAAAGCCTGTGCCCTAAGGACTGATCCTTCTGGCTTCAAGCACAGCTGAGAATTGTTCTGTGTAAAGAAGATTATATGTATGTATGTGTGTGTATGTATGCACCAGGATCTTCCCAACCCCTGGTTTCCTCAGTCAGATGGATAACCGCTTTTGCAGACCTGACGGCCTGATTCTCACACATTTTTCAAAGAGGGGAGATGAAATTGTTGAATTGTCCAGTGTTTAATATTCAATATTCAAAAATAGTACATGAAAAGCAGCATTGTGAAGGAACAGACAAAGTTACTGTTTCCCCTGAGTATTGCTTCATCTCCTAGATTCTTCTTTGTCTCCTTCCCAACAGTGGTTCACCTCATCTTCCTGCTGATCAGTGTTGCTTTCTTTCGTTTATTCATTGTCTCATTTTATAGAACATAAAGTGATTTTAGTTTCTTATGAGTGGTCTGCCTTCTAGGGCCAGATGTTCTCCCAGGTCAAGAAGCCTCGTAGACTTTACAGGCCTGTGTAAATGTGGCCAGACATTACCTGAAGCCAATTCTGTCTTTTCAGAATATATGTTAGTGAGATGAGAGAGCTCACCCAATATTACTTCTCCTCCCGCTACTTCATCCTCACGTGTCCAGAGAGGGGTAAAACATGTTGTCCTACCCCTGATTTAGGCTATGAATTTTCTGGATTCTTTTGAGTTAAACCCTTTCTTGAGCAGTCCAGGTGGGTTCAGTAAGGTCCATCCTTTACAACTTCTTTTCTAGCCAAGTGGAAGGCTAGGATTTGAACTCTGAACAGTCAGTGTGGGCGAATAATCCTGGGAAGTAAAGGCAAATTTTCATAAGAAGTGGCCACCTACCTCCATGTTAACATCTCCCTTGTTAAATTCTTCCTCACTCCCTCTCTCTCTCTTTTAAATTTAGGGATCCATGTGCCACTGTGAGCGACAAGAGTAAAAGAGAGTAAAAGTCACTCCAAATCAAGTTTGTAATACCATTAGATACAGTTAGAGAAAAGCTAGCTAGGAGGGAAGGGAGGTGAATCTTTAAGAGAGTTGTGCATCTTTAAGAAAATATTCCAGCGAGTTGAAGGCAGGTAAATGTCAGGAAATTATGAAGAGCCTGGGATACATCTGTGCTTGGTGAACTTATATAAATGAGTCAGCTTGTGCTCAGCTATTGTCTGCTTATTACTGGGCCTGGGATAAAAAGAGGTTGCAACTTTCTAATCTTAAGTTTCCAGTCTTAAGAATCTGGAAGTCAAGACTTGAGGAGTATAACCTGCTGAGACTGCTCTGAAAGCTTAAATTATTCTTGAGATGGATTTTGTTGCTTTTTAATTGTCTTTCTCAATCCTGAGCTTTTAGGGTCTATCCAACTAATTTTTACGAAAGGAAAAGCCCCTAAAACAAAATCCAAGACTTTTGTTAATCCCAAGCTGCAAACTCGTGACTCTGCATGAATAGTATTAAAAACCACTGTGGGATTCACAGTAAAACCAGAGAATATTCTTCATTACCCTTTATAAGCCATAATAAAAACACAAAGATGGCCAGGTGAATTTAGAGCTAAACAGCTTTTCTCCAACCAAGTAAAAATAAGAATTCCACAAGGGACCATTGAGAGCCCAACTAGCCACCAGTCACCAAGCACCAGTATCTTGGAGATCACAAAAATTTCCCATGCAGTATTATCTTCTTTGTTCATGCAAAGTGTCTACTGAAAACACTGAGAGTCTTAAGCATGAATTGTGGGACTGATATCTGTTATAATTGTCATATATGATAAGCTAGTAATATTTCGTATTGCACCATATTTCTTAAGAAATACATTCTAGGCATTTCCTATTCCCTAGGTGCTGCTTAGTTTCTTCTGTTGCTTCAGCAACTGTTCCTCATCAAGTGTAAAAGGCCAGATGAGACAACAACAGAACTGTGAAGCATACATCTTTTTAAAGGGGCAATAGCTGGTGGCAGATGGTCCCTGTCAGTTGCTCCCATATACAAGAAACTTCCTTGGTGTTGGCCATCTTGCAAAACGACACAACTCTGTGAGTTGTTGTTCAAATTGCTGTTTACAGAAGCAATGGTTAATCAAAACAATGTTAAAGTGATGGAGCTAAAGGAGCTAGGGAGCTGGGCTAGACTTAGACTGGGTGATTTTGCTTGCCAGCAGGCATTGTTACAGGTGTCTGATAAATGGCAACAACAATAATGTTGAAAGACAATGTGGGGACTTCCCTGGGAGTGCAGTGAGGAAGCCTTATAGCCTCCACATTTTGCAGCAGGAAATACTCGTTACCAGGCATGATCAGACCTGTAGCATAGCATTTTCTTTGTAATTCTCACCTTAAAAAAAATAGTGTTTTCCTTAGACAGAAAATACAGAACAGGGCTATTTTATATAATAATGAGTAATGAATAATTATATGTTGAATTCAAGACCAGTTCTTCTCCAACTCTTATTGTCGCAGCTTCTCCAGCAATTAACTTGTTTGGAGTTGTGAAGTTGGAATTAACTTGTTTAAAGATGTGACACTACAGTGAGAGTTATGTGAATCATGGATTTCTATTGTGATGACTGAAGAGGAAAAATTGAAAGAAAAAAAGTAATTTTAAAATTGAATAAAAAAATAATCATGTATTTTCCTGCTTCTGCTTTGGGTCAGATTAAATATTTGGTGTTTGAGATTGATTATACAAAATTTAGCCAAATTTGATTTTGATATATGAAATTAATTTCTTTTCTACACAGCTAAAAATATTTTTATTTTTGTATTAATTTTCTTCTCATTTTTTGTTTGCAAAAGCTATTTTCTAAATTACTTCTTACTTCTTTGTTAATTTTTTTTTAATATGAAGTGCATTTCTAGAATGAACTTCTGATTTTCACTATTTACTTCACCCAGATTATAAAAGCTTGTCAACCACATCCTAAAAGGATCCTGCAGAATTTGGAAGTAGGTAATGAAAATCATAAGTTCATTCTAGAAACCCACTTAGATGTATCTGTCTCTATGTGTCTCTTTCCCTGAGTGCTCAGACTGAACTGACTATTATCATTGAAGCAATGCATATCCTTGAATACTCATCCATTGCAGCAAACACTAGAAATATCTGCTGAAATTCAGCTCAAAATATGGCTTTTTCCCCTGTTTATTCTGTAAATGAATTAGTAAATCAATGTTTAGCTAATAACCTATCATTACTTCTACAAGCTTTTCATTTCAGTTTGTGAATACTATTTCATGGTAAATAAGGCTATTTTTTTCCAATATTATAACAGTCATCTGTGCAATCGAATGGCCATTTACTCAATAGCATTCTGCAGAAATAGAATTTTACAGTTTCTGCAGTATATTTTTTTAAATGGAAATTTTCTTGAAACTCACCCTCTTCAGGATTATTGTCAATAACGTGAAGATGTAATTTGAGTGATAATGAAAGAACATTTTATTGAAAATCTCCAGAGAGTCTGTTTCACAAGATATAATTGGAGAGGGGCTAAGAGCCTCCTGCACCAATTTCCAAACTAAGCATCTCAACCATCAAGATGTGTATATTTTAAAACCATCTAGGGAAAATAATAAAAAAAAAAGGTAATATAATCAATAACAATACAAGATTAGAATACAGCTGTGTTGAAATGGGGACATGGATGGGACCGGAGAAGAAGTCTAAAATTGGTGCAATTTGGACACTGAAATGTTGTTTGTCAATGTATTCTTAACTTTCCTTTTCATCCATATTTTTGAAACTACTGGGACAGATCTTCATGTATTGCAAATCATGCAGCTGCATTGACTAGCTTTATTTACAGTGACAGAAGACAGTGCAATTTTTATATTTTAATTTTTTTTAGATGTACAAAGCTCCAAACAGTTTGTTGGTAGAGTGTGAGCTTTGCTTTCTGACACTTCTGTTTCAGAGTACACTGAGAACACCAAAAATCCCCCTCCCTATTTTGTGGCTCTAAAATCACATCTGGAAATCAAAATGCCTGTTTGGAACAGCTACCATACCTTGGCAGTATATTTTCAAGGAGTCTATGACACGGAAGCTGCAAGATTTTCTCTGATTTTATGTTTGTTTCTTGCTAGCGTTTAATTCTTTAGCATTTTAGGCCTAAATTATTTGAGATTTATTTGTTTCAGAGGTGGCCTCATTTCCTTCTTGATTAGAGCTTTGGTCACAAAAGCTGAAGCAGGAACCCATCATTAAGGAAGACAACAGATTACTGGCTCTTTACTGCAAGGGAATTTGGTGGATGGAATCTGTTCCATTAGAATTCATGTTCCATTAGAATATGAATTAACTATGATTTTATTTTGAGCCCATTAGCATCATTAGCAGGCCATCATTTCCATAGTTTCAAAAGGGTGCAAGAACCAGTGAAGAACGGTTTGCTTGTGCGTTACAAAATTAATTTTGGTACTCATACAGTTTTATTTTTCATGGTTTTTGTGCTCCCCTCTATCCTGCTATTTTTTCTCTAAAAATATTAAAAATATTTTCTTCTGGTTTCAGATATACTATCTTTGGGCTTTTAGGCTTAGAGTAAATATTTTACTTGTAAGTACAAATTTTCATGTAGGCAAAAAAAAATAATCTAAACTTTTGTAGCTGATAACAGGGGAAGGATTTTGGTGTGTATTGTTACAAAATAGGCTTACAATCTCCTATGCTTCAAAGG
>VXAK01007553.1:0-10681 GCA_013399435.1 Arenaria interpres | reverse complement strand
AGGTACTCCAGCCCCCAGAGCACGAGCATGGCATCCTCTGGACCTATTCCAACAGGCCCATGTCCTTCCTGTGCTGAGGAATCCAGAGCTGGGCACAGTGCTCCAGGTGGGGTCTCCCCAGAGTGGAGCAGAGGGGCAGTATCCCCTCCCTTCCCCTGCTGGCCACTCTGCTTTTGATGCAGCCCAGGATGTGTGGGGCTTCCTGGGCTGCCAGGGTGACCTGCCGGCTCATGTCGAGCTTCTCATCCACCAACATTTATCTGGGGCCCTTGTACAACATAAATCAGAAGACAGGCAGTATAAAAGGCTAGGATTTCTATTCACCCTTAAAAATAGCTAGTGGTAGCACTGAGTAGATAAAGAGTAAGTAAGTTTAGGTAGATAAGGAGAAAGCTGTGGTTTGGAAGAAAAGTTTTAATTTTGCTTAATGCTCAGCTGTGGGGTTACACTGCTTGAACTGTCAGAAGCAGCATCTGGGACAAGTAAACCCACAGGAGGGACAGAGCTTTGCAGTAACTTGAAACTCAGAGGGTTGGTGGCCGAGCTGAGCACAGACACCAAGGTTCCCATCTCCCCCTCAGCACCTTCCCAATCCTTTGTCTCCTGCATTTTTCTGCGAAGTCTGGGATTCTTGTTTATGTGGGAACCCAGGAGGCATCACTCTTGTAAGAATCTGTGGCTGAGCTTCAGGTGCTGCCTGTTAGCTCTGCTGGGGACTTCACTGGTCTGTTCAATTGAAATTAATAATTAATAACTAAATGTCACTTGGTACAAAAGTACTTTGTCCACCACTGAATGCATCACAGATTTCTCAGGGTTCACAGCTAATCATGAGTAAAGAACGCCATGGTATACCTGGCAACTTTAACAACATCAGTCCTCCCAGCCTTACTGCTACTAGACACCACCATCCAAGCACCACCAGAAAGAGCCCAGCATCAACTGAAGAATAGCTTGCCATGAATAGATGCAGATGGGCTTATTTTCTGCATATCTGTGCTACTTGGGAGCTCCTCCAGCACAGTTGCACAACAGATTTATGATCTATATCCATATATCTGCACCAGGTACTGGTACCTAGGGAGAGCAGCACAGCCTTTGTGAGACTGTCACTGGAAATCAGAGCTAATGGCTTTTTGGTTCTGTTTCCAGATGCATTAATTCATTCTCTTACAAGCATCTTTGCTGCAGCTGTGAAATGAGTATCAGTTGCAATCACCAGGACATTCACTGATATATATATAAAAACATTCCCTGTTAATACTAGCAAAACTAGGCAGCATAGGTTTTGAGCTGGCCAAGTGTGATCTGGTAGGCATCTGGGAAGGTGGTATTTGGGAATCAGATTTCATCCCATGAGTTAATTCTGATAATCCACTGGATAGGTCTTGAAAATGGAAAAATAGTGTAGCTATTTAGTTTACGAGGAGCTCCATGTTTGGTTACTTCTGCTCAAGAAAAATAAAAATATCACACATTGTACCCATTTAACTAAATCTGTTAAATTAAACAGGAGCAAGGTAAACTTGAACTCAAATAACAATATGTATACTCAGAACGGATCCAGATGTAGACTGACCTTTATGATCTCTGCAGCAAAAGAATTCATGATTTCTATTATTGTCCATTCCACCCATAAAACTTCTTTACTGTCCTCACCTCCTAGCTTGTCTGCTTCTTCAGTGTTAGGACTTCAGTGACAATTCTGCCCTACTTCATGCCAGTCTTGGTTACTTAGGGACTAGATCTGCCATAGTCATTGGAAGGAAAACATGCAAATTGGCTGGATGTTATCATGTTGTTTCATGGAAATACCTGCGGGCAGCAGCTGCCTAATTTGCCCTGCATTACAATGCAAATTCCCAACCCGACTGACTTTCCCATGAACAAAAGGCAAGAAGAAAACATTACGAACAAAGCTGGATGAAGTTTTCATTTTTACATCAACATAAAATGCATTTTCATATGATTCTTTGATTGAATTTTCTTGACAGCTTCTTAAAGGCAAAGTGTCAAATACATGTGGTGCTTTTTTTGTTCTAAAAACCTTTACTTTTATGGAAAGAGAAGGTTTTAAAATGCTTTCACTTTCCATTTTTTTCTAATTTAAGCCAGATTTTTAGAGGAAAAACCATTTTTTTTTCATGTGTCTTGGACTGTAGGAGTTATTTAACAATGCCCAGAAATGCTGAAAGTTGGAGAAAAAAAAATAATGCTAAGGCAGGTGAAATCAATACGTGTGCAAAGTCTGTTACACCCTTAATCTTCATAGATCTTTTTTTTTTTCTTTTTTACCTCGTATCCTGATAACCCTACAATATTTACAGATATAGCCATCTTCCCATAATTTAAGCAAGTACTGAGTCGTTGCTAAAAACTCCTCCTCAAGACTCTAATACCTATGAAAGTATGTGCATGTGAGCTAGTGGGCCACAAATGTCATTTGAAAGAGCTTCTGCTCCCTGCATAACTGTGGACAGACATTTAGATCACTTCACGAGTTTATCCTGTTTATTTTTATTTGTGCTTTTTCAAATTTCTGCTAATCTCTCCACATTTTTCGTTGTGAACAGTTGAAAATCCAGATATTTAAACAAGCTTCACTGGTCTTTCAATAATATAGTTTTCATATATGAAAAATATTCTCTAATCAGCATGTCAGTTTACTATAAAAAGAGAATGGAGGTAATATCTGTCATGAAAACTGAAGAATTTTTTCTTGACTAATCACACATGCTGTTTCAGCTAAGAAAATGCTTGATAATAGACTATGGAATCTTTAAAAAGACAAGGCAGATTTTTTTGTCTTGTCTTACCTATATTCAATACACACTACAGCAGCAATAAGCACTGGCAAGACAGCAGCACTGCGTAACTTTCTTTATAAATGCAATATGAGAAGTTAGTGTCAGTCACAGCACATGAGAGTAAAATCTATCACTGATCTTTCAAATGGCCCCTGAACTTAGCCTGAAAATGGATTGATAGTAAGATAAAATGAAGGAGAAAAGCCTGGGCAACATGCATAGTATTCGTTAACTCTGAAAAAAAATCCCAAACCAACCAATTTTCAGTAAGCACACCAACAGGTGTTCTTCCATGGGAAAGCTGTCATCATTCCTTATAACAATATCACACTAAGATGAACACCTCCAAGTGCTGGTGTTGGTTGCCGAGAAGCTCAACATGAGCTGGCAACCTCTGCTCGAAGCCCAGAAGACAAACAGCATCCTGGGCTGTATCAAAAGAAGCATGGCCAGCAGGTTGAGGGAGGTGATTCTGTCCCTCTAGTCTGCTCTCATGAGACCCCACCTGGAGTACCTCATCCAGCCCTGGGGGCCCCAACAGTAGAAGGACATGGACCTGTTGGAGAGAGTTCAAGGGAGGGCTATGAAGATGATCAGAGTGCTGGAACACTTCTCCTGTGAAGAGAAACTGAGAGAGTTGGGGTTGACCAGCCTGGAGAAGAGAAGGCTCCAGGGAGACCTTACAAAGGCCTTCCAGTACCTGAAGGGGGCCCCACAGGAGAGATAGGGAGGGACTCTTTATCAGGGAGTGTAGCGGTAGGATGAGGGGCAATGGTTTTAAATTGAAAGAGGGGAGATTTAGATTAGATACCAGAAAGAAATTCTTTACAGTAAGTGTGGTCAGACACTGCAACAGGTTGCCTGGAGAAGTTGTGGATGCCCCATTCCTGGAAATGTTCAAGGCCGGGCTGGACAGGGCTTTGAGCAACCTGGTCTAGTGGGAGGTGTCCCTGACCACGTCAGGAGGGTTGCAACTCGACGATCTTTAAGGTCGCTTCGGACTCTAACCATTCTATGATTCTACGATTCCACAGAAATTAGCTGTTTTATAGTCTGCACATTTGAAATTAAAGTTACACTAAAAAGACTAAAGTTAGTCTTTTTCCATTGGGTCTTGTAGCAAAAATTTAACACTTTGAAATGAGCTAAATCTTGTAGTTGTTTCAGAGAGACTTCTGCAACTAATGTACTATCTCTGGGTAAAAAAGGGAGGGGGGAAAAAAAGAAAATATGTTTTAGAAGCACTAGTCTTGAAATTGGAATATGGACATTAATCCTGTTGAAATGCATCACAGGAGACGTGAAGGAGTGAAATGTGTACTTTATGTAGCTCAATAGCAAAGATGACATTTACAGTCTTGAGGTAAAGCTTCCCTTCTTCAGAAAGATATACTTAATGAAGAAAACTATTTGCCATTGGTACTCCTGTCACCTTTCATCTGCTATAAATCCCAGCTCAGTATCCGAAAACTTCGTTTTAAATATATACCAAGAGGGACAAATATTCACTGTTTACTCAAGCACAGATCTGGAATCAATTACTCAAGCAAATATCAGCAAAAACAAGGGATTCACAGGAGTATTACAGTGATAGAGAACCCTGGACAATGCAGATACATTATTTAACAGTTACAGTGTCCTTCATTAATAAAGAGTTTGGTGGTTGCTTTTTTTCCTCTCACAGCCAGGTTAAGGCAAAAATCACAGCCTTTATTTTAATCCGGAGATGAAAATCTCATAATTAGCATCACAGTTCACACAGTCTCTAGTTATGTGCTTGGTTTTACAAATCTACATTTAACTAATGAGCTTTGCAGTGCCAAAATCATTAATGAATCTTTGGGTTCTGAAGTCTTCTTTAATAACAATAGATTAAAACAGAAAGGTAAGGTCACTGTTTTTTACTTTCGGATAGTGTGTGCGGGCATGCAGCATCACTCTTTTGAGCAGAGGAACTACTGAAGCAAAAAGGTGAGATAACAGAAGGGCCCATTAGACTGTAGATCACTAGAACTCCCTTTCTAAGGTCAGGACACAGTTACCTGATAAATGACGTATGAAGTTTATTTGGCATTTCATCTTAACTAAGGCCCAGCTGTAGTCACAGAAATCCTGAGAAATAGGAGTTCTGGCTTTTTTTTTGCCAAGAGTCACGGGTCCACTACCACCCCTGTTGGAGTTTAAGGATTTCCATACTTATGCAAGCCTTCCACTGTGGCACAGCTCACAGCATCTCACAGGGAGATTTTATTCCTGATAATAATACCACAATAAGATGAACACTGACTCATTCTCTATAAATGATTCAAAAATAAGCAGCATTATTATATTTGGTTGCTTACATAGAGAAGAGTTTCACTGAATTTCACTGAATTTTCACCAAATTTTTTAGAGTTGGAAGGGACCATAGAGATCATCTAGTCCAACTCCCCTGCCAAAGCAGGACTACCCAGAGCATGTCAGAGCATGCCACTCAGGACTGCATCCAGGCGGGTCTTGAAAATCTCCAAAGAAGGGGACTCCACACCCTCCATGGGCAGCCTGTTCCAGGGCTCTGTCACCCTCAAGTTGAAGTATTTCAGTTTCTACATATGTGTACATACAAATATAGGGCAAAATAATTTATAATTCAGCTAAAATACCTCAAACACTGTTACTGTGAGTGCATTATGACTCCCTTCAACCCACCGGGAGAAAAGGCCACTTGCTCCCCAAGTACCAATGGCATTAAAAAAACACAACACCAAACCAAAACGAAACAAAACCACAAAAAAACCCAGCCTTCAACATCACTCTGAATAGTTGTTCCACAGCTGCATTTTGAAAAAAGAAAGGTTAAAAGCAAACAATGGTGGTCAGGCCTTGGTTCCCTAACGATTTATTTTAATGCCTCACTTCCCTCAGAAGTGATAGGAAGCGAGGCAACACATCCAATTTCAGTTCACATAGTTAAAGTTTATTAATAAAGACTTTTTTTCCCATTTTTTCTATGGTTCAGAGACTTTCAGTTATATAAATAATCCTCTGCATTATATTAGCAATAATATGTACTTGTTGGTTGCTGATTTTTTCTAAACAATGATTTTGCTGTAGGATCTAATTAAATCTTTTGGGCATAACATTATGAGATTTAGGATTATACAAATTGAAGCATTTCGTACATCTGTGATTATGCTTTCCTGTTTATTTTGTTCTTTGAAAAAATTAAATGGAAGCTTAAACAAATTGTTTAAAATGTGAGTAGCTCTATTGATTTTAGCAAGATTACTCGAGAGCTGCAGACTAAGAACATCACTGTATTTTGTGAAAACAAAGCTTAAGTTGAAGGTGGCTATTCTATTAAAGCAGTGATCTTCATACTCTCACTCATTCAACTAAGGTAAAATATCTTCAGGTACATCTACCCTGGAAGAAATAATGCTTGTTTAATGTTGCATTTTTGTTAAGCTACAGATGTACCTTCTCCTTTGGTTGCAGCTTTACTAGCTTAAAGAAGTTATTGCTGGTAACTATGGAGCAAATCACTCGACAGATCCCAGCTTTTGCTGTTTCAGATGAGCTTTCCCTAGCCTTTCAAATTCTAACTCACCTGGATCAGACTGAAAACCTGAGCACAGCAAAATAAAATTTTTGCCTACATCTGTTGATGAGTAGAGGCAACCACTCATACTGACAACGGGGCTGGCACTTCTCAAAGAAGGAGAATCCCAGTAAAGGCTCCAAGGGGGAACCAACCAATGGAAATACATCAGAAAAAAGCCCTGGAGACGCAACTTCTCTGGTAGGCACAGATACAATCCTACAGAGAATATACTGTATTTCATACTCTGATGAAATTCAGAGCTATAGTCTCTGTGAGTTAGCCACCAGTATAAATGCTTATTGTGCTGCAAATTTCAGCTGTCCACAATGCCTTCCTCCAAGCTGGGGTGAGTTAATTGGCTTTGCACTGACATTAGCAGACAGACATGCTGTGCTAATAGGGGTCAGCCTCACCTGTGGCATCAAATGGTCAGAACAGGCAGAGAGAATCGCCCTGTTATAGTCAAGGCAAGTTTTTGCCTGCCAGGGACAAGCAGATTGCTCTCACGAATTTTTTGAATCTCCAAAGCATCAGGTCACACATTAGTAATGTAAACACTTCCACATCAGCATTAAGGAGAGTGAAAAGCATGTTCTAGAGTAAACAGTGGAGTTATACACAGACTTGAAAGCAAACATAAGCCAGCTTTTAGCAGCCAAAGTCTTGCTCGTTGGATAGCTTTCTGTATGTATGAAAAATGCATGTGAAACTGTCATTCCAATTTGGGAATACTTTTTATACAGAAGTCAATGACTCCAAAATATTTAAGACAGTACAAAAATGTGCTCAGAGTGTTTCATATTCCTATCGGGACAGCTGGGGGGACCTCTGATCATCTCAAAGTTTCTGGAAAAGGAAACACCACAAACACAAAGAAATTTGGCCCCTGAACAGCGTAGTTGGCTTACAATATTCACAGGTTACGTCAGGGAAATGAGAAAAGGCCATGCCCCATGACTTTGACATAGAAGAACACTTTCTGTTAACTGAGTAATTAAACAATGTAGCCCTAGATTACATAATCGGTTGGGTTAAAAGATTTTTAAATTGGGACAAGAATAGGATGATACTTATAAAGTTGAGTAGCTTACCCATTGAGAATTTTAAGAGTGTCCATGTTGGATAACAGGAACCTTAATGGTACTGCTAATAGGGAAGTGATATAAATGAACAGTCATCCAAAGAGTGGTGTTAGTATCAAGTGCACTGTGGGATACTTAGCCAAATGCACACCACCGGTTAGGGTATTATGGCACTTTTCCTAAGGCATTACCTTAGACATCTGTCAGTAATTTTGTTATGCTAGACCAACAAGAGTGAAAGCCTGAGAAGGAGACAGTACCGCTAGCACAGATTTCTTTTGAATGCTCTTTCTTGTATTTGAGTAAATGCAAATGGTAAGGTTGCCGTTGGACAAGCAAAGGATAGTCCTTGCAAGAATATTAAGGTGTTACTGAGCCTAAGCTACTCTTAAAAGTTCCCTGGTATCCAAATATTTAATATCCTCCGGGGTTTTTAACACAGGTCATTAAAAAGTTTCAAAATGTTGACATTCCACCCAAAGTCCAAATGAAATTCCCTTTGAATAAAAAATGGAATAAAATATAATCTCCAAAAGAATTCTCATTTCAAAATTAATAGCACACCATCCCAGGCTAATTATTTTGGCATATTCCCTGAATAAGCATTGGCCAATCATTCATGTTTGTGCACCTGATATCAAAAAAAAAGGTAAACTAATTTTGTAAAAGAAAGTACATGGCTCTGTTTCTGGACACTTAGTTAATTCTTCTTTAAAGAGACACAAATCATAAATGATATGAAATACCCATCCTTTCACTTCCCCTTGTCATTCCAAACATATGTCAAACTAGATATCTAGGAATTGGTCCAGTTTGCTCAAAAAAAAAAGTACATAGATTGGCCTTGCTATTCATTTCTGATTACATGCAACCTAAATTGATATACAGTGATATAGAGTGCAATTGTATTGCCAAATAAGTGTGGAAGAACCTGAAAGTGTGGAATGCAATAGTTTGAGGGATGTTTTTCTTTCTGTTTCTAGTTCTGAACTTGAAATTTTTATTTGTGGTCATGCAGAAGATAAAGCAAAAGGACATTAAAAAAAAAAATCCTACATTAACAGGGTTAGTTTGTGAAGACTTTTTTTTCTTTTTTTTTTCTCCCCAAAACTAATTTGTAAAACAAACACAAAACTTTCAAGAGTGAGGTGCATGCTGTGTAAAAGAAAAATCTTGGATAACTTTTCTCTTTTTAAATTGACTATGCCATATTCTTTAGATATTATATTTTCTTTTTGTATTTTTCCTGTATTTCTTGCAGAGAAAAGAAATAATAATTCAATTATTGTTCTGAGATGGTTAAGAAGTATTCTTATGTTACTACCATTTTTTCTGAGCAAAGTTAAGATTGATTTCCATGTGAAAAAGGAGTTGTAAATGAATTTAAGAATATAGAATGAATTTCAAGTGGAAGATTATTACTTGAAATGGATCAGCCTTAACCCATTTTTGTAATTAATTTTAGAAAAGGAATAAATGATAAAAATTAATTACTCTAGAAAATCAGACACATCAATATCTATGTAAAAAAAATATGAAATATAGCACTAATGGCTCAATTCAGAGAAATATTAAAGAGTGTCTACAACTCTCAATAAGAACAGTCAACCTGCTGAGATGTAAGGACACATTTAAAGTGCTATAATAAAATAGGAACATTTTGACACTGCAGAGTATGCTCATGAGAACAACCATTTCTAAAAAGTCATATCTGGTCCAGAACCAAGAGTTCACACCTCTAAATCTCTGACCCAGTAAGGTAATTACACTAGTACTGAAAGTCAAGGTAAAGTGTAAGTACATTGCTGACCTGTGGCTACTGAGAAAAGAATATAAAAACTAAAATAACTGTTTTAGCATCAAAATAGTGGTATTGCAGTCTTCATCACCAAAATCTAAAAGGTGAAATCAAACAGGTATATCATGTGATTTCTATACAGTTCAAAGTATTCAAATGGAAAGTTGGTCTTATGAGCTTCTAATGTCGATCTCATTGGCCTATCATTATTAATCTGTGAAGGAATGTGAAAGATTCAGTAGGACTGTTGAAAATAAATAAACAAATAATGAAATTAACTAAACTGAGAATAGTAAAACCATGTATTTTCACTCATTAAAATCTGATCACTTGCTCAGGACTTCAGAACTGAACTGTCATAGAATCATAGAATGGTGTGGGTTGGAAGGGACCTTGAAGACCACCGAGTTCCAACTCCCCTGCCATAGGCAGGGACACCTCCCACTAGACCAAGTTGCTCAAAGCCCCATCCAGCCTGGCCTTGAACACTTCCAGGAATGGGGCATCCACAGCTTCTCTGGGCAGCCTGTTCCACTGTGTCACCACCCTCACACTAAAGAATTTCTTTCTAGTATCTAATCTAAATCTCTCTTCTTTCTGTTTAAAACCATTGCCCCTCGTCCTATCGCTAGACTCCCTGATAAAGAGTCCCTCCCTATCTCTCCTGTGGGGTCCCCTTTTAGGAGTTATGATCAATTCAATTTCTTTTAGGATAAACATTTTTTAAAAAATTAAAAATTAATCACCATGAAAATTAAGCTGAGAGAACAGGTAATAAAACCAGTTTGATTTACTAATTATTCTTATTTTAAGAGTACAGTCCCTTATCTGTTATTGTTTTGTACTACATCCTGTAGTCACTATTGGTGAGTCTCATTTACATATTTACCATTGTACTGTGTTATGTGCTTAAAACTGTGATTTCATATTGAAATTTAAACAAGTGTGAATTTATACAATTGTAGGAACTGTAGATTACTTTTACAGCATGCCTAAAGTGTAACAAGTATTAGGCAAACATTTAACTGTGCATTTGAATTCAGCAATTTTCTGTATCTCTTGTCTGTGTTTCAGCGTGCCTTATCTGAGGGGAGCTAAGCACCATGTGTAAAGTCACATACAATACAGCTGGCTGAGAAAATGCTAAGAGAAAAGGCATTAGGTAAAATGAAATGGAGTCTATAAGACACAGACCTAAAGCATTACACTGGTATAATTTTTGTACATACAGATGATCTAGATTCCTGCCGTGGAAATGGCATAGAAATCTACCCTACCAGGGCCGTTCTCCTTATCACTGACTGGTAGCAACACTGGATCCTTTCAGTGAGAACCACTATACAGCCCATGGAGAACTGGGTGAGCGAGAGGGACAATAAAAGAGGCAGTATGTGAGTTATATGTGTATATA
>VXAK01007551.1:21610-37524 GCA_013399435.1 Arenaria interpres | reverse complement strand
ACAAGAAATTCACATACTTTTATAACAAAGAAACCAAAATTATTTAATAGGAGTAACCTGAGATATTTTTTTGCATCTCTTTGTCTTATATTTTCAGTTTGCTATTGTTCCTTTATTTTTCAAATTGGAAAATTAATTTTAACTAAAAAGAAGGTCTTGGATTTTAAAATGTCAAAACAGCATGTTCCAAAAACTTCAGATTTTTTTCCAACATGCTTTCACCATTTGAAATAACTCCAAATTCATCTTTCCAAAGCTTCCTTTTCCTTTAATCAGTACCAGTCAAAAATTGTACAAAATCCATAAGCAAGTTTCTCCATGACTCAGATGCACCATGGATTTATGTCCATCCAAAAAGACACTGACTTGATCTCTGATTTAAACTGTAGAGATTTCCATAAGAAACATTATTCAATCTACGATTATATCTTATTCACAGAGTCCATTTTGAGTGTCCCCTCCCTTTAAGACAGAGAAGATAAGTAGAGCAACCAAGAAAAATATTCTTTTGGCAAAGTGATTAATACTGCTGAATTGGTGGTAGCAGCAAAATTCAGATCAGGTATATATTATGCACTATAGTGGTTTATATTTTAAAAGCAAAAGTTTAAATTTTGATAAGTTTAACAGCTCAAATATTCCATGCAAACTAGTATGAAAAACTGTGGGACTTGTTCTAGGTACTATATTTTCTGAGGAATGTTGATTTAAGCTTCTTTGTATTCTCTGTCATAGTTCTAACGCTTGAGAAAAAAGTTATGACACTAGTTTCTCTGCAGATTTAATCCTATTCAGTGTCAGGTATGCATTTCTATCTTTATTTTACATCTGGATATGGCAGGAGATTCCTGCTGTGAGATCAATGAATTAAAAACCAAACCAGATAGATTCTTTTTTTCTTATTTTGCAAGATTAAGAGCTTGTTATATTAATTAAATTTTTAGCCCTTCCAAATAACTATGGTTATGAAGTATGATTTTTTTTAAAATTAATAATAATAACAATAATAATAAGCCTTACTTTTCTTATTTCTTTCTTGGATGCCAGCAAATCTCACATAATCTTTTCATCTCACATACAGAGCAACAAAAGCAACTGATATTCAAGTGTTGATTATAAAAAAAACATCTCTGAATCTTAAGGTTACAATGTCCTACTACTTTTGTAGTGACAATAAAACTGGAATAAGTGAAAAAATATTTTTTAACAAGAGCCAATATATCCATTGTTCTTGAATTTTAGGTCATGGATACAGCTTTAAATGTATTTCTATGTTATAGTATTTGTCAGTGTTGTGAAGCCATGCCATACATCAGTATCATAATTTCTGACATAGTTCTACCATTGTGCAGTGAAAGTAGGCACCAAGGAAGCAAAAAAGAATTGAGCAAAATCAGGATGTAGGACAAATAAGAGAAGAATGCAGTCAGATGCTCAAAGGTATAGACTATCATACCCAAGAGATTTTTTTACTCAGACACATACACTTCTAAATTTTTTTTTTTAAGCTATGGATAATGTCTATTTTTCTCTGTGATCCCTGGCACAGTAATGGCAACCAGACAGAAATTGTCTAGACTCTTGCTGTGGTTTTATTTTTTTGTTAATCACCATTTCTTTGAGCACAAACATAGTTTTCTGAACTCAAATCCTAGCAGGTAGTATGGTCTTTAGCTTAAAGTATCCTACGTATATGTTGAAACCCATTTTCATCTGTTTGCATGCTTTTACAAGGTGCTTACTGCCACCCACAATTATTTAGGAACACATTGTCTACCATAATAAGCAGGGCAGATCAGTGCTGAAATTACATGCAGTCAATATTGCATTATCCTTCCATTAAAAGAAAAAAGAGAAGGGAGTCTAAAATCTGGAAGAAAAGAAAATCTGTGTGAAGGAAAGTACAATACAATACTTGCATTTTTAAATTTATTTGATTTTTCGGAGACTGGTTCCTGATCTCTGACCTATTTTCCTGAAGACTTTGGATTCTGGATTGATTTTGACTATTTATTTTGGTGGTTGACGCCCTTTGTTGTGAATTATGCAAATATGTAATGCAGTACATGATACTTCTGCTACTGGGCCCATTATATCAGTATAAATGATCCGATTTCTTCTTTTTGCAATGATGCAGTGAGTTCCACGGTCTCAGTCAAATATGTTCATTTCATCATTTCATTGGTAAAGGAATGTTGATGCACTTTTTTGTTTGTTTTGATTTGGTGAGGGTTTTTTTTGCAGGGGGAGTGGGGTAGGGTGGAGGGGTATTATTAAATGTTTGGACTAAATGTCCAGCTTGAAATCCTAATATGATTCCTGATGAATCATGAGCTGTTCATATCTTACTCCTGGTTTTTGTACCGTGGAGGATTGTCCATAAATGTAAGTGGAACTAAACAGGAATTATAATAAATCAGGGGAAATAGACAGATACATGAAGCATTTTGCAAAGTTAAAAGGATTGTATGGGTTGTAAATTAAATGTTTATTAGCACTGCTAGCTGCCAAGATTCTGTATAACTCACTTATATACATGAATTGCAGTTGCATAAACTGACTGCATTAACTCTCAAGGACTTTCTGAAAAATTCAAGGTTATATGAACTAACCTGCAGAATAACTGCTTGTCCGAACTTGACAACAGACACTAACAGAGCAAAAATGACAGTTTGATTCAGAGACAAATACAAGTCAGTCTTGAATGCCTAGCTTCCACTTTTCTGAGATGAGATAGCTGACTTTAAAAAGCTTCAGTGGTGAACATCCTGTCAGTTTAAAAGGTCAGACTTTGCAAGGTATCAGCAGAAATGTTGTTACACAGACCATTGGAAGAAAGAATGATTTTATCATCTCCACTCACCTGTTATATATTTACTCTGCTGTCCATCCTTAGCAATTAGGAAGCTTATGGGAAAGAATAAAAGGTGTGCTGAATGGGTGAACTGATTTCAGATGTGATGCACCACATTAGAGATTAAGAGGGAGACATATTGAAAAGCATGGGGAGCAGGGTGAATAATTCTGGGTGGTCACCTTAAAACCATTATTGCCTTTAGCAAACAAATACTATATAGTCAAATAAGGGTTTAGATCTAATATTTTACTGACGATACTACAGTCTCCTGTTACATGGAAATATGCAGCAAATTAACCTGCTTTTTATATTTCTAAAAAGCACACTTAAAAGCATGTTCCATTCACACAGAAACAATATTAATCAAGGACTACCTTCCTAGCCATTATTGCACAATAAAAAATCCAGGTAAATATCAGCTATGGTTTATGAATGATTTGCTTCTACATATATGGTGGGCTGATCCCACCTAGCAGCTGAATATTCACAGAGTCACTTGCTTATTCCTTGCCCACCCCCAGCAGGATCAGGAAGAAAACAGGAAGAACAGAGTAAGAAAATTTATGGGTTGAAATAAAAACAGGGAAATCACTCATCAGATAGTGTTGCAGCCAAAACAGACTTGACTTGGGGAATCTAAGTTCATTCATTGGCAATAAATATTTAGTTACTGATTCAGGCACTGGGAAACAAAGGAGACAAACATTTAAATGCTCAGGGCCAGACACTTCTCCTTCCGGCTTCCTGGGCTCAACTTTACTCCAGTCACTGACTTGTTATTACCACAGGTCACATTCAGCCCCTTCAATGATGCACAGTCCCTTCAGGTTGGCACAGGTGGTCAGGGTCAGGTCAGGATGTAGCGTTTTCTCTCTTTCTTTCCTTCTTGTTCATTTCTTATGCTCCAGCATGTGTTCTTCACACGATGCAGTGTCTTCAGAGGTGTACTGCTGGTGGCATCCATGGGCTGCAGTCCCTTTGGGGGTGTACTTCGTCCTCCATGGAGCATCTCATATGCCTATGACTTTGGGATTCCCTCATTCGCTTGTTCCATCCTTCCCACTCCTCTGACCTTTCCTAAATGTTTTCACAGTTACTGCATATTTGGTTCTCGGGCTCAGTTTTGGCCTCCAATGGAACCAGCTGCGGTTTCCATTGCAGACCCAGCTGTACCTGGCACAGGGCAAGCTCTGACCTCCTCCAACAGGGGGAATCCCTGCAGCCTCCCACTAACAAAACTTTGCCATTAACACCCGATACAACATATTAGAACATGGCATATATAGATGATTTTTTTCATTTAAGCTAAAAGCACACTCAACCTCCATACAAAATGTTAACACAAATTTGCATTAAAAATTTATGCATGCATGTTTATTGACTACAGAAAAAAAAAAACATGAATGGCATATGCAAACATTCAGTATAAAACCTCAATATTTTTCTCTACTACAAAAATGTCTATGTAAAAATAAAGAGTAAAGGATCATTTCTACAGTACGATGTGTTTGTTTGAAGGTCAGTGCAGTATACAGCTATATCTGTGTAGCCTACAGTAAAATCACTTTTGATCAAATGAGATTAAATGACTCCACAATATCAGCACGTATTATCTAGTCAATGGTTAGAGATTTGTTATACTAGCTAGTATTAACTGGAATGTGAAGAAAGTTTCTTGGACTACAACACTGCCATATGATGCAAAGGTTCAGCTCTATTTGAACAACTTCTCTGTGTGCTAGTCCTCCATTATTAAAATGAGGTCTTAATACTTTCTTCTTTGAGGTCTGCATTGTGAAGATAAATATGTGCTCATAGTAGAAGCTATGTAGCCACTCAAAGAAGCAGTTATAATTGCTAGCTGGGTGATTGTTGAAGGTTTGAAACTCATCTTTCAGCAAGAGTGAAATTAGACAAGTTTTCAAAATTTTAATTTCACAAAATGAATTTATTAGGATCACCAAAATTTTTTTTGTAAGCAATTAAAGAATATAAAATTTTGTGAAAGCTTTCGGAAGCATATAAGCAGCGTAGTGAAATTCTGATGCAAGCTAGAACCATTTATTTCTTAAGGTATTTCAGTCAAGATTTTTGGAAAAGCAGTTGGGTTTAAAGTAATTTTTTTCTCAGAAGACATAACCATGTCTCAATACTAAATTATGTTTTAGCTGATAATTTGAAGTGTCTAGATACTACCAAAAGCTGTCTTTGGTTTTTACTCTACTGGTAGGAATATCACTGACATGAGACTGTCAGGGTATCTTTAGTTTGAAAAAATCAGTGAAGCAGTGATTATAGTTTATGTTCTTAACTCCTTCCCATTAAAAAAAAAATAAAAAATCTTTGGTTATAAAACTCCCAGATAATCATGCAATCCCTTTATGTGTATGATGAATGTTGTCTCACATTTAGTAAGAAACAACCACTTCAAAGCAGTAGTATGTATGGAGTTGATTACAGTGAAAAGACTTAAAAGATGATAGGACTAGAGGATTTAGAAACCATTCTTTTGTGTTTTTCATTTTCTTTCATCTTTAGTGATTGATGAGAGGCATGGAAAGCTTATTGAGACAGCTGAAGATTTTAACACTCAAAGGACAAATAACAAATCATAGCAACAAATATTTAGCTATTAAAAAAAACAATCTTCAAGCAGTCCCATCATATTGACAAAGGGAGGGAGCTTAATAGGAAATGTTCATGTTAACATTGATGCTAGCTGTCAGGTTACTGAAAATCTGCAACAAGTTGGGCTGCCACCTAAGAGATGTATGTTTAGGTATAAAATGGAAATTTCCTCTTTTTACTTAGCTGTTCCTGAGCAGTAAGAATTTTTTTGGAGGGGTAATTTTTCTCTGTTTAGAAGGAGGAGATATTTAAGCTACTCTTTTCCTCTTTTTTTTTTCTCATTTGTAATGCAGAATTGATAGCAGCCCTGAAGGCAGCTGGAAATCTACCATCTTAATCAGAAAAAAAGGCTCAGTCAAGTATATTTTATCCCTTAGGAGATGAACCCTGTATGATATATAAAGAGTTGGTGTTAGAGAGGAGGTGATTATAGTTAGGTCTGATGTGACTGTTAGCAGAGAGTAATTTTATTAGATGTGAGTGCAGCAAGTTGGTGACTCTATTATGCATTTGAACTTCTATACTACTAATGGCTCTGAACTCAGTAAAGAAAGGCAGCCATTTTATGTGCAGTTTATTTGTATATACTGAGGGGATTTTATGTGCAACTTATTCATTGTACTGACTGCCTTTTTCATGTTTCCCCACAGACCAATACTTTATTAATGAAAATTATAATCACATAAATGCCTAAATCATTGAAGAAACAAACTGAGTCACAAAAGTAATTGGGTTTCCGGATGCTATAGTGATGGGCACAAGATAAGAATAAAAATCCACATTTCATGTAAAATAATTAATAAATTGTCATCTCTCTTTATATGAAATAAAATATTTCCACATCTTTGTTATCTCCTGGCATTATTAGAGTGTCTACTCAATTGTACAAAACTGTCTTCTGGATATAGACCTGGTATGTTTTCTAACTTTGATTATTATGCATTTTTATACTTTAAAAGATTTAAAGGAAATTGAAATCCTGCATATATATCTACTACAACGTTACGTCAAGTATGGTTCCAAGCTATAGGACTAGCCTTGTCAATACAAATTTAGCTTATATAAGTTCTCAGCATTTATCCAACTTCCCCTTTTAGTTAAAAGGTAAAAGCATGTCTGAAATGCCAAATGGTTTTAAGAAAATTGCATATTTCTTAGCTCCAGCTGTATTTTTCTGTCTTTATATATATGTAGCACACAAGCAGATTATACAGTGGTGTTCTCTTTTCTATTGTTATTATTTATTAATTTTTCCATAGTGAATTAATTATTTTTTGCTGAACATCACAAGACCAAATGTATACAGTAATTTTGCATATTTTATCAGTTGTGCTAAGTATGTATTCAAAGAGAATATGATAATATCCCCCAAAAACAAGGCTGAGGTCTTGGATAAAACTTATTACATTTGAATATTAAGAGTCACGACAAATTTTCTTTTCTGTTATGCTTTGTTTACATTCCTGTATCTTATGAAACAGAAGTTTTAGTTTTCACAAGATGTAATTCTTTTTCAGTAGATATTATTGCAAGATGCCATGAAGAAAAACGCAAACCCTTGAAGATATGACTCTTCTCAACTGTGTTTTTAAGAATCACTGGAATACTGACCTGCAACTCATTCAGCCAGCTGCTACATAACTAAAGATACTTTTTGTAACTTGCAAACTGTAGCAGAATATTATATGTCAGCTAAGTTGTCAGGGAAATTTGCATTGTTGCAGGCTAAATATTTTAGGAGGGAATAGATATGCAGACAAGCAAGAAGAAAATCTTCTTAAAGCACACTTACTGGATGAAAAATGTTAAGCTTTATCATACAAACTGTTTGATCAGTTTTAGTCAGCACATATGCTTCTGAGTGTTGTGCTTCATTTGATTGCAATAGTTAAGGAACTATCTCAGTATGAAGAGTCACCTTATCTGCATTATGAACAAAACATCCTGCTTATATAAGCTTACTTCTTAATAAGCAATGCCAAAACCTTTCTACTGCTACAAAATAAAAGAATATTTTGCTATGAGCTGTTTTCCTTTCCTGTTTATGAATGCCCACAGACAATTGTCTTTAATTTTCCTACTTAAAGCTCTGATTTTATGATCTTATCAATAGACTGCTATGTCAATCTTGTGTCAACCTTGAATTACAGCAATTGCTACTGGAAAATGTTCTGATCAAAAAACCAACCAAATCTAAGTCTTTATATAGGTCATGAACTTTTTTTAAATGACCATTTTGTAGTTCTGCTTTCTTAGTGAAATACTGCTGTGGAATTTACGTATGTTTAGACTAACTATTAATTACCTCGATGAAGTCCTATGAAAACATTTTATTGATCTAATTAATTTATGCAACTTACTAAATTTTAAGAAGTAGCTGGAAAAATGTTACACAAATTTGTCACCCAAGCAAAAAACAGATAAAGAGAAAGCACCCAATGAAAAATTGAAATTTGTAACACTGTTTAGAAATAGAGATATATGTAAGTCATTTAGAGGATGGAAACACTGTATTGGGCAGCACAGAATTTTTACAGTGATCAGATACCCTAAGGACTACCTATCTGATGTAGAGCACATAGCTTACAAAATGGATAGTTGCTAGAAGCTAGTAACAACCTGGAATACCAGTAAAGCTTAGTTATACCTAAATGCATAGATCATTGAAAATGTTATTATCATATGAAACCCTGACAATAATCTCACGTAGACCTCTTTTGTTGATTCACACTCATAATTTTCAGGGTCGGTGAGATAAAAGCTTAAGTATGTAAGTGTAAAAAAAAATTATTCATTTAATCTCAAATTCACTCTTGGTTTTCAGCATTCATACCTTAAAGGATTTCCCAGAAAGTTTCTAAACACAGTATTAAGGATAATTAACTCTGTTCAGGAATATTTCAGAAAGGAATATATTACTTGAGAGCTCTTCCTTTGTCTCACAAGCATTTGCAAAGAGACATCTTTCATCCTGAACAAGAGCCAGCTATGTTAATTAAAAAAAACTTCAGAACCAATAATAACATTACATTGTAATAGTAGGTTAAAACTGCTTCAGATGCTTAATTCAAACAAGAGAATCATTCAAACATCAGTATAAGATCTATTCTTAAATTTTTAAATTTAAAAAATGCACTTACAGTGTAATTATTTACTTAAATTATGGCTAATGGTGCACAGATGTATTTGCATGGAAGAAAATAGATTTTCAAACACAGATAAGATTTAAGCAATAGACATGAATATTTCCATTTTTTTTCAGAAGTAAGATGTCTAACCACTTAATAGTCCTTGAAATTTTGCCTTAGGCAATGAGAAATGAATGGAAGGAGGAAATATAGAGAGGTTTTTTTTCTGAGAATAACAGCTTGAAAATACCATAGAATTCATGTTGACAAAGATTGACTGATCTGTCCCACTATATCAGAGTTTAGTAACATGACTATTCAGAAAAAGTTAATTTTAGAAATTTCTACTTGACTGCAATGTTGAATTCAACTGCTTTTGATTTTTTTTAGTTTTCTTTAAATCAGAAAGGTTTGCTTGTCTAGACCGAAATTATATTTTCTGCAACTGAAAACATCTGTTATTGCAAGAATTTAAATTAATGATTTTTGTTTCAATCTTGACAGACAAACCACATCTAATAGACCAACTTGCATTTTGCAATAATGCTAGAATATCTGAATATACATTTAAAAAAAAAGACTAAATAATCATACCGGAAGAAAGCTTGGTTGATATAAGTACGAGCGTGTTAAAAAAACACTTCCAGTTAGGATTTCTGATAAAACCCTTTCAGCTTCAAATTACATGAATGGTAGATAAAAAGCTGGACATGAGCCAGCAATGTGTGCTCACAGCCCAGAAAACCAACCACATCTTGGGCTGCACCAAAAGGAGCATGGCCAACAGGTAAAGGGAGGTGAGTCCTTCTTGGCAGACCTGCTCTCAGCCTTCATCTCCCAGCCTGTATTGGTTCCAGCAGTTGCCCCAACCCGGGTGCAGGACCTTGTACTTGGCCTTGTTGAAACTCATGAGGTTCACACAGGCCCACTTCTCAAGCTTCAGGTCCCTTAGGAAGGCCTCCTCTCCGTAAGGCATGTCAACTGCAACCCAAGGGGTGCACCAGATCCTGCTGTCTACTACATTGATGAAGGTATTGAACAGTACTAGTCCCAAGATGGAACCTGAGGGACACCATTTGTCACTGATCTCCATCTGGAAATNACACCATTTGTCACTGATCTCCATCTGGAAATTGAGCCATTGACTACTACCCTCTGGATGTGACTATCTAACCAATTCCTCATCCACTGAACCTATCAAATGCATATCTCTTCAATTTAGAGAGTAGGATGTTGTGGGCAACCAAGTCAAAGGCCTTACAGAGGTCCAGATAGATGACATCGTAGCTCCTGCCTTGTCCACTGATGTAATGACTCCACCAGGGAAGGCCACCAGGCTGGTCAGGCAGGACTTTCCCTTGGTGAAACCGTGCTGGCCATGTCGACTAACGTGCCTTTTCATAGCTTCTTAGAGGATCTGTTCCATGATCTTCCCAGGCACAGAGATGAGGCTCACAGGTTGGTAGTTCCTAGGGTCCTCATTCCTACCCTTTTTAAAAATGGGTGCAATGTATCCTTTTTTCTGTTGCTGGGCACTTCACCTGACTGCCATATGACTTTTCAAATATCACGGAGAGTGGCTTGATAACTACAGCAGCCAATACCCTCAGGACTCTGAGACAGGTCCCTTAGAGTCCTCTGCAAAAGAGGTAAAGTTTTAGCAGAAAAAAAACTAGACGAAGCACCCTAATCTTGAAAATGTCTAATCTCGTGCTCTCTTCAGACTTTTCAAAGTTATAATGTATTAAGGGATAGTCACTGCTCTAAGTAATATGCTGAAGTGCTTACAAACATTTCCTCCAGCCCAATTTCCTCAGACATACATTAGTCTGGGTAAAGTCTAACAGTTCAATAGGCTCTAGGAGTTACTTGGCACAGCTGTTCATATGTACATTCACTCAAGAAGATGTATATCGTCACGATAATTAATATATCATTTACTGTACCAATGAAAGGTCAGTCATAGATCACAGGAAATTCCTTTGCCAGCAGTAAAATGAATAACATTTACATTTTGAAAAGAAAATATTTTATAACCATGTCGAATTTGATGGTAGTAGTACCCTGTTACAGAGATATTTTGCAAGGAGTTAAGTGTATTGTCCAGTATAGATTATGGAAGGTGCAACATTTTTAACACAGTTAAAAGATTTTTCAGCCATCTTTCCTTACACCAAAGGTGCCTTTATAAGAGCTGAGGTGCTTAAGCACGAAATTAACAGACACCACAGTCCAATAGCAGTTAGTTTTACACCATTTTTTAAGCATAATTAAATTTTTGTAATCCTCTAGTTATTTCGTAGGTAACGTAATCATAGAATCGTTGAATGGTTAGAGTTGGAAGGGACCTTAAAGATCACCAAGTTCCAACCCCTCTGCCATAGGCAGGGATACCTCCTGCTAGGCCGGGTTGCTCAAATATGATCTCTTCATTAATTTCTTCATAATGATATATATGGAGTAAACATCGTATCTTTATTAATTTATGTCTATAGGGAAACAGCAAAATACTTATATTGTTATCTTTTCTTTTTCTTCTTAATTTTGAAAAAATAACCAAACTGTGTTAGAAATCATGTGAGAGAAAAGGGAACAAATGCCTTTTTTTCTGGCTTTTTATACAATGATATGTGCAGTCAGCCTCACAATGGATTCTCAGTGTTCCTTGCAAGAGTAAACAAGGAGCTATCCATATTTCTCTTCCTTCACCTTCTGCTGAAGACCCGTGGAATCTATTAGATTTGATCAAATAATTAATTTTCCCATGTATTTGTATTTCTATCACACTTTGTACACTAAGGATTTGAGCACAACTGAGATAATACCACAATAAAAAATCAGGATGATGAATAGTCTCAAGTTCGGCCCCTGTTACCCTGCCTCAAATGCATTCGATATCTTGAAACCAACACAGAAAGTTTTGAGATCAAAGAAATCAATGAAGCACAGCAATCAAAACAAAATCAGAAAGGAAACTAGTCTATCCCCCATACCTCATTATTTTATCATTTCTGGTCCCAAATCTTGGAAAATCTGAACACTCTAATTACTAAATTTCATAGCTTTATTTAATCATAAATTTCTCTCTCTGTTGGCTTCTCACCCTACTTGTGCCCACAGATAAAGATCATGAAGCTTTGTGTGGAGCAGGGTTAGTTTTATACAAATCTTTTAAATCTGAGACAACTCACCTGAGTTTAACCACACATTTGTGTTTGTTAAATAATTTAATACCTTAAATATAATTTAAAATATTTTGGTCAATTTAAAATTTAACAATTTTTTATTTGTGTTTTCTAACTACATTTAATAAACTAATTTGAAAAGCCACTACAGTACTGCTCATAAATTTATGTGTAATATAAAACTTTATTGCTATGATGGCTTGATGAGCTACAAGAAGATGGACCACCGTTTCCTAAAATTATTTCTATGCATTAATTATGTTTATAAACTCATACATAGGAACAAATTGCAAAACAAAACAAAAGAAAAAAATATTTTCTTTTGGCATTTTCCTTACTGCAGCAAATTTTTCTTACATGAGAAAACAAGACAGGAAATAAATATAAAATTCAGTTCAATCATTTTTTCAGTATACCGGAGTTCATCTTTCTAGACATCCCACATATCACCATAAGAAATACCAGACCTTAATTCCTCTGTTGGTCAAAAGCTCATTTTCACAGGCACTATGTGTGGGTTGTACATCAACAGTTTTCCAGTGACTCATATGCAGCCACAGAGTTTCAGAGGCTCTTTATACCTGTCACACCAGTCCACTCTCCCTGTTGTCCAAATCAGGGGATTTATCAGAGTTCTCTGCGGCTTTTCGGCCAAAGCACTTTGGATTCCCTTCCAGTGAAAGCAGGCTTTGTCCATAAAGAAGGAGAAATCTGTTTTTCTATCTTATATTCTTCAGTTTAAAAGTAATCTTTAATTCATGGCACATTTGAAGAAACACATAAGTTTCTTGTTCACAAAGTTGAATAAGATTAAAACAAATAGGTCTATCCTTTATATAATTTATAACCTTCTATCAAAGTCATATGTAATCATTCAGCTGAATGCAGTATTGAAACAAAATCATCAGTCTTCAGTTGTTCCTGTGTCCCACTGCACAACTGGAGGTAGCTAGAGTATAATTTCCAAGGTGTAGCTAGTGAATGAAAGAATTACAACCTTAGAACATCAAAGGGAGAAAAGAAAATCCTCAGAGATGCTAATTGAGAGTTTCAACTCTATACTGTCCTCAGATAAGAACTAAGAACATCAACATGCTGATAAAACACTTCCCCAAATGCCAGGATATTCATACTAACCATATTTTTAAGGGCCAAATTCTGTTTTTACTTTAATCCATGAATCTTTGGGTTTATGTCTCCAATTACTGCATTTAGGTTAAATCATCTTTTTGGGGTGACACAGGAAAAGGAAGAGTCAAACCACAGTAGAAAACACACAAATAGACCCAGACACACTAAGGTCTAATTTACATCAAGTTTTTCCTTTCCCCTACATCCAGTTAGCCCTCCATAGAGATCTGGTGTACTATATGCATTAACAAGAATTAGATTTCTGTACACAGAGAACAAACTGTAATACCATACAAGGGAAAACCAGCAAGTATTAAATGTGTCTTTCACCATATAACAGATTCTTCAGTTGACTAACAGGTCAAGTAATCTTCTACTGTTAGGGACGCAGGACCTGCAGAAACCCCCCTCTTTGATATACAGCCACGTATTCTACAGAGAGGAACAGTCATCTGCTATGCAGATCAGGATTTGTTTAAGAATATATTCCACAATGAATAGGGATTCAGTGTGGAAAGAAAGAGCAATGCTAAGAGTAACTTTATAAAAAATATAGAATAAATTATACCTTCTGAAACAATTCTCAACTCAAACAGCTTTAGCATATGCTCAAATACACATACATTTTCCATGTCAGCAGTGCAATACTGCTTCTTCCTTCTCATTTTTCTACTTGCACCTCAAATAAAAATGTGATATATACAGTCATTAAACATAAAGATCTTCTATATTTGGTTTGGTATTGTGATAAACCATGTCCTGCTCTAATCACCTAAGCAACACTCCAGAGACACAAATTTTTTTCCTGATTACAAATGCCGGAAGAAATTAAACACTTTTTTCCACTGCAAAAATATTTCTCTTTATTGCAATCTTGTCAACAGTTGTATGGTTTGCCTGAGTGGAACATAGTAAGTATTTATGATCTTTTTTACACTTAACTAGCTCTCACGGTTGATTAATTGCAACTTATTAGAATAATATTAGGGCTTTTTTGAAAAAAAAAGTTCTCTTGACAATCTCATTAGCTTATTTAAAGATATGACAAGAGTTTTGAAGATGGAAGACCAGTAGATGACCCAAGAGTCATACCAACACCAAGAGGAGTCTGTGTGACTCAGTACTCTTTGGTAAGGAGAATAAGCCACCTGTTATTATAGAGGAGCTAGAGGCTACAAGATTGTGCTGCATAATAGAGGCAAAGAAACAAGCTATAGAACTTAAGTGGGAAAGGATTCTGAGGAGCGAATATAAAAATCCAGTAATCTTTCTTCAAACCACACCAAATGACAGTTGAGGATTTCCCAGTGCAGCAGATGAAACACAACTGAACACCTCAGCAAAATGATGGCTTAGATGCTTTTCAGTTGGATTCACTTGATTCTTCAGGGAAGACAACACATGGAACAAGATAATGAAATCAACAGATGCATCCAGGACAGGTGTTACTTAAATTGCATGCATATCTGTTGAGACACAAAACTAATGGATGTACTCTCTGAGAGCAGTTGGCATTGTATCTCCTTGGGGTTTGAGACCGGTGCAGCTCAGAGAGGAACTGTAAAGCTTGGAACTAAAAGAACCAAGGATAAGACTGAGAAAGAGACTGAAATGATTTCTATGCATTTTTAGTATGTAGAGGGAGGTAAATAAAACTATAGCAACAGACAATTCAATACCCCAATAGATAAGAAGGAAGGATATTAAGAAGAGAAATAGTAGTGATATTGATCAAAACAGTAATCGGGTGGTTCTGACTATGCCTTATAGTATTAGGAGACTTAGTATGATCTAAAAGAAGCATCATAAATATTTGCACCCTAAAATGCCAAGAACGAGAGCAATCGAATGAGAAATTTGAATTTATAGTGTAGGATGTGAAACTGAATACCATGAAGTGGAAATATGGAAATAAGAGAGATTGGCAGCTGTAAATAGTTCACATTAGTAAAAGACACATGATGCTGGGGGAAAAAGCCTGTAGCAAAACAATATTCTTTTTACCTGTACATTACATTCTAAGAAAATAAGAGGTAACATGCACAGAATATCTGCTTGATTTAAATCAAATTAAATTGAAAGGAGATTATATTACCTTATTGAGATTGTATCTTATGGAAATAAAAACAAGTTATCAGGGAAACTTCACCTAACAAGAAATTATATCAAAAACATGCTCGAAAAGCCAAAATATTGAAGAGGTGGAAAAAGATCGATTAGAGCTGTAAAATTAAATAACATACACTGTATAGCACAGATCTACAAAGCCTAATAACAAAATTCAGGTCTGTAATTTTACAACACTGATTAAAATAAGTTATTTTCTAAATAGGATACAATTAAGAAAATTACCACATACCTGTAAGACAACTAAAGAACTGAGTACTTCTTTTGACCAAACACTGTAGATCACAAATTAAATAAAAGTATGGCATGGCATAATCTAGCAGTCTAAGACCATAGTAAAGGAGGTTGGGTCAAATCATCCTGTGGCAAGATTTTTTGTATTGCTTAGCTATTAAAACGCAGAATTGTATAAAAGGAGGTGAAAAGACAATAAAAATGGTATTTGAATGTCCGCAAAGATGGTAAGTCACACAAGAATCCAGTTTGCATAAGCACTGGCTCTGGAATCCTACATGTACTTAGGCAACAAGTCAAAGATGATGATAATTGAGGACTAGCAGTTCAGTAGATTGCTCCTGACCATTCCGTGCTAATAGATACAACCAAAGTACTGATTAGGTTTCATGAAAGAGTCACCCTTCTTGAATCGTTTTAACATAATTATGCTCCTTCAACTACCATTTCCCTCTATTCGGCCTGGACAAAGACAATTTAAATGCATTTCCTATAAATGGGCAATTTTTATAGGTATTGGACGTGCTCTTGGACATTTAAGGTTCAACATCTTTGTGATCAGACAGATTTTGCATGGATTTACAGTTTTGTGCTGGTTGGGGAGTTTTGCTGAATATTTTAAAA
>VXAK01007551.1:371-21002 GCA_013399435.1 Arenaria interpres | reverse complement strand
CAGGCACAGAACCAATTCTTGTCTCTCTTTTTCAAAGTAATCACACCCAGGACTTTGTGGAATGAATGATCAAACAAAAGGCCTGATTCTCAAAAATCCTGTGCTATTTACATGAATAAGAGAAGGGATATGAATGAAGGATATCGATATCACTCCCAAACAGAAAAGTTATGAGTATCCCCAAAAGAAAATTAAAAAAAAAACCAAACAGAAAAGTATAGCAATTTTCCATCTTTATTCAATATTATATAGCTAATAATGTTGGCTGAAGTACTACCTTCAGCTTTCACAAGGCTAATATGATAAGCTTATATGTAACATATATACATTTATAACATATTTAATTATAACAAAATATAGATACAAAAATATGTTAATTCATACCTTGCAGTTTTAGAAATCTAACTAACATGTCAGAGTTACTGGTTGCATCTTTGTAAGTTATCATTACAACAAATAGAAAGAGGCAGGTATTTGTGGGACACAAGCCAAATTTTGGGTGACTTTACACTTGGAGGTCAGGATTTTCTCCACTTATACAAGTCTACATTAACCTAAGCAACATAGTTAGGTTCTTATAACCAGTGGAATGAAGCCAAGTCTTAAGGCCAAGGTAGAAAGAGCCCTTCCCTCATAGTTACTTGGCCTTGGATCAGATTTACATTAATACATTTACACTGACATGTTGCTACAAAGTCTCTTAACATTACGATAGCTTAGCATCTTTTTAGCACGCTTTCTCTTCACATCCATATGTAATTTGTACACATTCATTATTTCTAAAAGGATTGCCAGTCCTCATGATGAGCAGACAATATAGAACTTCTACTTTTTTTTGTTTATTGTTTTTAAATTATTTCTATTTCTTATTCCTTATATAATCTACTGTTTAATCTTCTGAGCCAATCAAAGCTCTGATAGGTAATACAGTTTATTTCCTGTCAGTTCTTTATCTCCATTCTGTTCAAATATTGAGCTGGTAAGACATAATGCTGCCCTTACAGAATTGCAGTATTTTATATTCCAGACTTAATAGGAAGTCATTCTTCTTCATTTTCCTTGAAAATCCATTCACACAAAAAATACCACATTGGATCAGATCTGTGGGGTATTTAGCTCAGGATCCTAACCACCAACAATGACAATTATCAGATTCAAGAGGTGGAAAAAAGATTACAGATGAGAGAACTTACACTTTCTGAAAGATTTTTATATAAAACCTTAATATTTAGAGTCCTAGAGCCTTAATCATGAAGTATTTATGTCCTTCTAAATGCAAGTTTTATCAGGATATTCTAGCTGCTATGGTAAGTATGTAATCCATCTTTTAATCTTGCTATATTCAAGGATAACCTTTGACAATGAGTACTGCAGGTGAATTATACATTGTATGGAAATATTAATAAAGTTGCAATCATTTTGAATTGAGTATTTTTCAGTTTCACTGCCTTTCATGTTATGCTACAGGGGAAAGAAAATCCTCTGATCTTTCTTCTCTACTTTTTTTCCAGTTAAGTATTAGATTCCCCTATCAGCAATTAGCTGGGCTTTGTTACTGGCTTACCTAAAGAGGTCTCTCGGGAATGTTACCTGTAAGAGACTTTTTCAAAAGAAGGAACTGATCTAAGAGGATCAGACTCACTGGTGGGTCAGTAAGATGTGTTATTAAGGAACTTCTGAAAATACCCACCCATTTTATAGGCCACAGGTAGAAGGTTGACAGAGTAATAAACATGAATATTTATAATTATAATATAATTAAATTACCAACTTAGCAAAAGTCTGGCAATGATAAATTTTTGATTTAGGTGTGGTGCTAACAAGCTTCTGTACTAAGTTTCAACAAGTCTATACATAAGCAGAAAATGTTATTCTTGCAGAGCAAGAACCTGGTAAGTTCTGTACTTTTGAAACAATAACAGGGATCATACTGAATTTGGGGATCTTTTGAAAAACACACACTGTTCTGCCTTTTCTTCTTCCATGAAAAATTATAGGTGATCTTAATATCTACTCAGAAATTTTTAGTTCTGTTGTATTAAAATAATTGAGTGAAATAAACAGTGAATGTTGTAGTGGCTGCATAAATATAAATTGGACACCCGTTTTAGAAAAAGCCAGTTATAGAAATCATAGTGTACAAAATTCTTTTTAATGTGACTATCTTTTAAAAATTCAGAGTTACAATCTCTTATTATCCATTTATATAAATTATATTTGTAGACATTATGTAAAAATATCAAGGTGGCCTGATGTCAGCCCTTGGACATTTTCTAGTTCACAAGTTGATTTGCATCCTGTATGGCTTTATGATTCTTCCACAAATTGTATTTACATTTTCATAGCATTCAGCTGCTCTACAGTCTTGATTTACACTTATCCAATATAATTAAAGTATTCGTTGTGGGCTTATAATATACTCAGTGGTCTATATTTCCTTACTGTCTCTCCCTCAAACCGAAATCTATTTTGTTCATCAAGATAAATCCTAAAAAAAAAAAAAAAAATAATAGTGGAAAGAATTATCTCAAAAGCAGATAAGTATACAGATACAGCTCACATCTGATTTGAGTTTCTCTCTAACCCTGCAACACTAATTCAGAATTTAAAAAAAATGCCTTTCTCTAAAGGAATCAGACTCTGATTAAGTACAGTGAAGAATTTTCCATAGTGTCAGTGACTTAACCCACACTGACAGAAAACCCAACTTAAACACTGTTCTTAACACTACTGTCTCTTTCTACGTTATATTTCAGGTCTTTTAGACAGTGAAACTTCATACAATATTGTTATACAGAATTTGTCTTTGAATATGAATCTGTTAAATAGCCCTATGGTGAGTTAATCGTTAAAATAAATATCACTATTTATTGTGTTGCTTTTTGCAGTTAACTTTAGCCCTGGATGATAGCTATCTACTTTCTTTAGATGTCTTAACTCTCTGAAGTATAATACATTTTAATACTTAATTTTAATGCTATGAAAGCTCCTGTTCTATTTCTTTAAAACATAAAGGAGTTTCTTACTGTTATGGTTTAAGGAACCCACAACAACATATTGTCATTTAGACAATTATCCTCTCACCTGATGACCCCTCCCCACTCAGGACAGTGAATCAGGAAAAAACAAGGGAACACGGGGATTCCACAAACAGATTTAATAGAATAAAACTAATTCATTCATATTAATAATACTAAAGAATCAATATTTATCTCAATACCAGTATAAAATAAATAAGGATTATACTCAGTTGTATGTGCATTCCCAGCAGTGGACAGCAAATGCTGGACACTGTGAGCTCTATGGCTTCAGGAGGAAGGGAAGGGCTCAAGTGTCTGGCACCAGAGCAAGGAGTTCTCTGGATTGCCATCATCAAGTAAGAGAGAATTTTGCAGCAAACTCTAATTTATATTGAATGTGGTGTTCATGGTATGTAATAATCCTGTTGGCAAGCTTGGGTCAAGTGCCCTGGTCTCACTTCTTTTCATCCCTGTACCTGGCAAGCTCGAAAACACCAAGACCTTGAAACTCGCATACCATAGCTGGCTATAAAGTAAATATTTTCGCAAATCCAGACACTAGAGTCTTCTAAAAATACAGTTTTCCCAAGCATTAGAAGAGACCTTACCAAAAAGTAAAATTACTGAAAGAGAAATTATTATTGTGTTACTCAAACCAGGACACTCACAGATAACATCCACACATAGATCTGACTAATTTCTACTGGTGTATGTGCAAACCTGAATAGACAGGACTAAGACAAGTGTATGTTAGATATCCCCCTCACAAATAAAGTGGAAGTGCTTTACAGGGACATCTAAAAACTGGTCATAAGTATGGTCCTCTTCGTCAATAAATTATAGTTTATCAGCAATGATATAAAGTGAGGTTTATTTATTCAGAAACTGAGTCTTACTGAAGGTCGTGGGTATTAAATTACAAAATACCTATCTTTTTCTTAATAGAGGTTCTTAAAGCACATAAATAATGCCAAAAAATCTTCCTGTGTTCTTCCCAGATTATGCCTAGTTTAGCCTACTTGAAAAGATGATTTCTCATTAAAAATAAAAGGTTATGAGACAGACAGTAATAATGGAATAATATATTTAAGGTCTAATTGACTTGTGATTTTTGTTCTATGAGAGTTTACTGGTTTTGAAGTAAAAGATTAACAGTTCAGCAGAAAAAACAGCCTTTGTTTTCTTTATCCTATTATTTCTACATAATAATCAAAGCTAATGAATGGCTTTGAGTAACAGTCAATGCCAGGAAATTCATCAGTAAAACTGGAAAAGAAAATTACTTTTCCTGTTCAAATAAATGTGAACAATTTGAAAAATTAAAGGGCAAAAAAAGTTTGGTATAAAATAAACATTTTACTCCTCAGTATTGCACACAGGCTTTAGAGACATCAAATTAAAAAATGCATCGAACTGAATTCATCTCTCACCATCAATGAGCAGAAACAGGTATTATAAAAGCAATTTGGTGAAGGGTTGATTGCAGGTTTTCCAGGTAGACTGTGTTCTGTAATATTTAATGTCATTCATTAGGGTTTTTTTCTTCATAGAAATTGAAAAACCATAAAGTATGAATTCTTAAAACTCATTGATTCAGGCTGTTTACACTCCCCACAAAGGCATTCTCAAGGCCAAATTCCCTGATCATTCCCTTTGGCGTGCAGTCTGAGAGTGTAATTGGACATCAGGGGAATGCTCATTTGGAGACAATGTCAAGTCCAGTCAACATCGCCCACTGTAGTTCCAGGCAGTCTAGACTCACATATACTGAGGTACATTAAGACACATCCCAAAGAAGACACAGCATTATGCCCTGAAGCTGAGCTGCAGAGTTGGTGTACCTGTGCCTCTGACTGAAGAGGCAATCTCTGAAGAGATTGACAGATGGTTGCTGCCAGTATCTTGTCTCACTGTTTCAGTGCCAATGTGGAGAGCCATTCACAAGGACCGAAATAGCTGGTCTGATTTTTCACAAGAGCCTCTACTTTTGGAGGTCCTGCTCCAATACTGCTGGCCAAGAGATAAGATGACGGCTGTGATCTCTTTCAAACAGAAGAGGTGAACCTGCAAAACATGACATGCCTGCATCAAAACATAGCAAAAGTGCACATTCCCATTGCCCCTTGACAGCTGCTGAATCGAGTTTAATGGATTCTTGCTTTGTTCTTTTCTTCCTTGTCTTCATTTCTATCACTAGTTTCAGAACAAGTAACAACGCTGCTCATAACCAATACGGACAGCACTAGCTCACAAACAAAAACAATTAAAAAAGGAGATTGACCCCCTTAGCCTTTACTTGCTCACAAAATGTACCTTATCGCACATGCATCCCACTTTTCTGCATTGGTCCCAGTCTGTCTAGATCTTTTTTGTATTGTTCAGCTCAGCAGGGAAACTCACACAGAGATGCTTCACTCCTGGTCCAGGTTCTGGTAATCTCAGTCTGTTATGACATGTTAGAAGCACAATTCAGCAGAGTCATTCATACAACAATGGCATAACAACTGCTTGAAAGACAGATTCACTCTCAGCATTTCTTTTCCTCAATCTTATTAACACTCTATGTCTATTACAGGCTGACCTGGTTTCCCAATCCCCCTTCCAAATGCGCCTCAGCCTTCATGTAATATTCACTTTACAGTGATTTTCCCCCCTAAGAACAGAGGACTAGAAAGATTGTTAATATGGATGCCTACTAGGCACTCCGGTGCTGGAACAATCCTAAGAAACAATCTGTCAGAGAAATGAAGAAATTCCCTGACTTCACTTTAAAGAATCAGCAGTTATGGGAAACCAGTGCAGACCTGAGAAAATATGGGATAGAAAAAAAATAATTATGCAGAGAATACAAAGGCATCAGCAAATGTGTTTGTTTATTCCTGCTAGGCTAAGAAAATTATTCAGTGGTTCTTAATACAAAGAAGCTGAATAGAGGATTGTTGAAATCAGTGCTAAACTCAACATGCATGACTAAGAATCAGTTCACTTACTGTGAAGTGACACTGTGCCCTTTCACAGTTGGAAAAATATATTTTGAAGAAGTAATTTAAAGTCTGGAGAAAATGGTAGCATTCAGTCAGACATTTGAAGGTGTAACTAGTTTTATTTTCCCTTCTTAAGTCAAGTTTGATGTGGTCACGACCCTATCATGATCTACACGTTGGAGCAATTCCACAGACAGAATACAAGGCTGATAACCAGTTCTTTTGACTTGAAAGTTTTGGGAAGAATATGTGCAGTGTCAATAGCAAAGTCTATTAAATTCACGGACAAAAGCTAGCACCTGTTCTGCAAATCTGAACAGTTCAGATAACTAAACTCTGAACCTTTTCTTGTTTATCCATCATTAGTACTTAATGCATTTTAGAGTAGTCACTTATGCAAAGGTTTATCATGTCAAAGTGAGCATCTGCATTTACATTTTATTATTTTCTATGTCCTTTGAATTAATGACTGCATCATAGTAAAAAAGCTAAGCAAATTCAAAACAAAAAAAAAATCAATGCTTTGCCCACCCCAAACCAGTTAAAAACCCTAATGCAACCTTTATGTGAAAAGTAAAACATGTAGCTTTATTTACACCACAGTTAAACAAGAATAAAATTAAAACCTTATCACAGAGGAAAACACCAAGTAATAGTCAGACCTCCCTCCTGCATTTCACCTGCCAACTTTTCTGGTTGCTTGTCAGAACACTAATCATTCTGAGACACAGGTGTTACAGTGCCTTTTTAGAGCTCTTTTCTTACATATTTTATCTTCCTTGTCACCTCTTCCTCTGTATGGACAGAAACTCATTGCTTGGCTATTGATTTGGAAAGCCAAGAGGGCAGAGGAGTAGTTATTTGTTGTGATCTTTGTACAAATGCCTCATATACAAATAACTGTCCCTATTGGGCCAAATTATAATAGTTTGACTCATGGAGAGTAGCACTGTGAGAAAAGATTCCACTAAAAAGTGGAAGGTTTTGTAGTTTGAGAAATGGAAAGACAAGAAGAGGCACATGCTGTACAAGAGTGGCATGAGTCGGTTTGGAAAGTTCAGAGAGCTCTGATCACTTACAGAAAGCTTCTAGAGAACTATTCTAGAATACAGCTGAGCTACCCACTTGGTACAGAAAGAAAGTGCTGCTTCCCATTGTGCTCGCCACTAGCAAAACAGAACCTGGTTAGTTCTGTCTGGGAAAAACCATGATGGCTACAAGATGTCTACAAATTCAAATTTTACATAAAGATATGAAGAAACAGTCTTAATTCATTAAATGTACTTTGGTGAGCATCAGTCTCGACTAAGACCAACCTCATGTCTGAAAAAGTTTTTAACGTTGGTCAGAGGGTGTAAGCATACTAATGCATAGATCATGCTCCTTGACCTCTAGACCTTGCTCAAAATGTCCCTGTTATCTGAATTTTAATCAATAATCAAAATAACTGTCATATGCTCAAATCAAGAAGTCAGTACAGTTTTATTTTGGAACTGAAATTTCTGGGTTTCGATGGAGACATCAATTACTCAGAGAAAAATAAATTATTTAAATTAGACTAAACAGAGATGAAGTAATAATGCTTGTCACAGATTTTACACAGAATTGTTTCTTATTCTTGCGCTATTTTCATTCCTGAAACCATATATTATCTAATGGCGAGTATGAAAGGATGCCAGCAACAAGTAGTTAACAGTTTAATAGTAAAAGTCATAAGCATGCAGGTTCGTAATTTTATATTTAGGCATACTGAACTCAGATCCATTGCCTAAGTTTTTTTCCTCTTCATTATATTATGCAATTAATTGAAGTGAGCCTTAAACAGAAATTGAAAACAGTATAGCTATCATTCCTAAGCAAAGGAATGAATTCAGCTTTGAATGAAACCAAAATCTTTCAAAACCACAAAGCATACAGTGCACAGAACCAGAAAAAATGACTGTGACCTTCTGTGAAGCAGGGTAGACCAATCTTTTCTGAGCTGGTTTGTGGTCACTGACTGTATTTATGTAGCTGTTTTAGGATACAAAGGGAGCAGAAGTTTGGGGTGGGTTTTTTTGCGGTGGTGGTGTCAGTTTTGGTTTGGTTTTTTTTTCACCTTTATCTTTTTTTTCACCTTTATCTTTTTTTTCACCTGTCCTATCCAAAGCCTGCTGTTTCAACAAAAAATAAATATATGCATAAAGCCCTGTAACTGAAGCAGAACAACAAGGGGCTAATCAAACCAGTGGTAACATAGTAAAAGCTACCATGACTGAAACTCTCTGTTGAAGATAATGGCAAAATAGCTGCCTTCTCAGTGTAGCCAGAAAATATAACAGGTGAGAATTACTTTATCACTTACAAGCATCAACTTGAAATACCTTTTCATTTAGTTATTTTCTGTTGCAAACACATAGTATTGGTTATATCCACAGAGTGCAGAAGCACTAAAAGAGGAAAAACACCAAACTAGTTCAAACTTTAGAGGAGATACTTCAGACTTCAAATTTCACATCTTTGGGCTACAAAATACATAGAAACTAAGCCCATTATGTGCATAGGTACTAACTGTTTGAAGAATGACAACCATGAGATTGTCATCCTCAATCTTATAGAACTAAAGGAAAACACATGCCAGTCCTTGGATTTATTGAACATATTTTTGTAATATTTAATAGGAAAAAAAATTGCAAATCCTCTGATATACTCAGAATTTGTTTACATTTTGAATGAGTTAGTCCATATCATGGAAACAGTACAGAAGGATTAACACCGTCCTAGTTTTATCTAGGTCTCCTCTTAAAGAAGCAGTTCCATGTCCCATGTTCTTCTCTGCACTTTTTGAACTTCCACTGTATTTTCATTGAGAAAGGAATTCTCTAGGCTCTTAAACTTCACTTATTATGGTGGCAAGTGGCAAGGGAATTAAAAGCTTTTTGATTGATATATAAACATGCAATGAATAAAAAGAAATTTAAAATTATATTCACAGAGAAAGTAGAGGAACATTGAGAATAGGTTTGTGATTAGTCATGTCACATTACTTAGTTATACACATAAGTAGAGCATTTGGACAGAATGAGGAAGAGAGAGACAAAAAAAAAATGCGATGGTACTGAGAACAGAGAAATGAGAAATATGTGAAGTACAGCAGTGCCAGACAATGTGAGGGAATGGAACTTTATGGTAACGGTTTAGAATTTATTCCAGAACAATGATAATCAGTCAGTAACATGGCACAGAGAGAGCTTTTTCTCCCCTTGAGTTGGACATTCCAAGCTTGTCATAATAACTAAGCTACCTTAGCTTCAGCATAAGTAAAGATTTTTAAGGAAACCAGGTGATCAAAGGGACCTGCGAAATAAACCAGAGAAAACAGGGATTCTAGACCCTATCTGCTTTAACTTTGAAGCTACATAAAGACATGAGAGAAATGAGTAGAAACTTTGACAAAAGACACATTATAGATTGGACTTTCTCTTTAAGCCCTTCTTCAGCTGACATGGTTGTATTTCTGGAACTATGAAAAGGCAAAAATTCTTGTATCCTTGGAATGTGAAGAGGGCACAAAAAAGTCTAAGTATAAATACATTAGAAATGGAAAGTACAATTTTGACAAGAGCAAAACTAAAAGAAGAGAATTTTTAAAGACAAGAAAAGTAAAGACATAGTATGGTTCTGGCACAGTTGAAAATGAAGATTCAGAGACATTGAGATGGCCAAACAGAAAAGAAGTTTTCATGTTAAATAAGAAAGTAAGTGTACTTTTATTTGAAATATGAAAAATAAAAGGTAGATATATTTAGTAGTATGAAATCATGCAGATGTGAAAATGGAAAAAAAAATTCATATTATAGAAAGTGTAGAGATCTTCCCTCTATCTTTGCCTCTTCTGATTCTATGTACCAACACTTCTACTACTAGCAAAAGGCATAAGTTTTGAACTAGGAATGCTGTGGGAGAGAGATGACAGCCCACATTGACTGGGGGCAGGACAGGCTTAGGAAAACTGAAGCCATCTGGGGTTGAATGTCAGAAGGTGCATGAAGGGCAACAATAAGGTGGGCTTCTACAGGCACATCAGCAGCAAAAGGAAGACTAGGGAAAATGTGAATGTGCTGCTGGTGACAAAGGACATGGAAAAGGCCAAGATACTCCAAGACCGCGTTGTCTCAGTCTACTCCTCAGAGTGGCCTTCAGGAATCCCAGAACCGTGAAACCAGTGGGAAAGTTCAAAGCAAGGAAGAGGATCAAGTTCAAAGGAACTGTACACATAAAACTCCATGTTTATACATAAATTGTATAAGATATTCAAGCAATGTCAAAAAGTCAGATAATGCCTGATACTTTCAGTGCTATGTTGTTAGTCACTGCATTACTTTCACATATACCTGCCAAATATGATGCATAAAAAATTATACTTCTTCAGGAAAGAAAATCTCATCTCTTATATTCAGTTTTGCTAGTGAACTACAAAGTTACAGAATATTAGTAAGATTGTAAATATCCCATTGCCTTCTTACATGTATATAGAGCATTGAGGATCCATTAATAAATTACTAATGTCAGTGAATACTGTAGGAAAGATTCCTGAAACTGGGCCATTTCCACATTCAAAAATAGCCCATGAGTTGTTTTTGGTGTCATATGACAAAAAAAGGTCTAAAAAGTGGGATATAGTAATGAATTCATGTACCAAAGCATAGGCAGTTTACACAAATCCCAAATCAAAATCCAAGGAAATGCCAATCAAACTATGTGTTTACTTTCCTCTTTTACCTTTCTCTTCCAAATTATGGAGATATATATTAAAAAAAAGAAAAATAATGTGCATGTTATACCATAAGCAATGAAATTATATGTAGATACAGATTCTGCTGGTAACAAGTAGTCAAGAAAAATAAAAATCAATAAAGAATCTCAAACATGATGGACAATAAGTTGGAAATTACATTTTTAAATGCACTTGAACAAAACTGGGCATGTAAATAAAGTCTGACTTTATGGGGGCAATGTGTACTCTTACTAACATATGTAGATTTCATAGGTCTTGGAAAAAAAGTGTGTGACTTTAATTTTGATCCAGTGATGCAGCAAATTAAAAAAGTTTAAGACAACTGTAACAAATATGCAGTCCTGTAGGCAGAGAAAATTACTACTATTAAAAGGAACGTTCTGCCTGTATTGCCATTATTACTGTTCCAATCTCTCCCAGTAGTACTCCCTAGCATAACTGCCATGGAGAAAGAAAGCATGATCTTCAATTTTATAAGAAAGAAATAAAAAGACTGGATAGTTCAACTGCAGAGGCCAACTTCATAGAGCAGTGCCAGATATAGATTCTGGCTCCTGATGCAAAATTGCAGAGATTTGAGTCAAATCAAGACTGAATAGACAGAGATAGGTTTTGACCCTGAAGATCCCTGCCAAGACATCAAGGTAGCTTGGCCTTCCTGTACAGTCCAGAAATTTACTAAGCAGTGTTTCAACTGCCTCTGTTTTTTTAGGTTCTAGGATCTACATATTAATTTCTAGTTATAATATCTCTGTTTCGGGGTATTTAGAAGGGTATCCTCAAAGATTTTACTTTTGACGTTAGTGTTAAAATTTTCACTGGTTCAGACATAAGAAAAAATATCAAAATGTGTAAAAAGTTGCATAAATCCTGGTATCATGTAGCAACACTGTTCAAAGGACATGAACAGGCCAAAAGGCAATGTCATCATGCAGATAGGGCATTGGTGAAGCAAGAGCAGCAGAAAGGAAACAGAGAGAATAAAAATTGGCCACAGGGAATGACTAAGGATGGAGGGGAAAAAAAAACTATGAAATGAGGATATAGCAGACTCTGAGTACACAAATGTGGGAAAGATTATTTGCATATGACATGAAAAGGTTTCACTATCCATGCATAGGTGATAGAATTTGTAAACAGCGATGAAAGAAAAACAGTTAATTATATTAACGCTAATACATGAAATGGCTTTAACTTTTTTCTGGATTTGTTAAGTTCTATTTACACAGAATAAAGAATCTGTTATTAATAACTTCTGTTTTGTTTATCCCAGCCATGGTATTCCCTCAGGTGTGCGAAGAATATTTATGTGAAAGGTGTTACAAAAAAATCTCCAAACCCAGACACCTCTCGAAATTATCAATAATTCAACAGAACTGGTTTCTGGGTTTTTTCAGATGCATCTACAGTATTTGTTTGGTAAAACTTTCTTCACCTCGTGCACAAAGCATTCGTTCCCAAACAGATTACACATGAAGCCCTTGATTGCAGTTTAGCAAAGCAAATTATATCCAGTGTTTCTCTCTAGGTCTTTAATATAAAAGTACCTCTGGTACTGAGCTTACTCTTATTAACAGTCTAAAAAATGTTTACCCTAAAAGCTTAACCCCCTGGCTTTGTTTGGTTTCATTATCCATAGAAATATAAGAAAAAAAGAAAAAAAACAAGAAAATATCACTGTTACATGGAGGCCATCCCTCTTCCATGATGTGCCCCTGGAGTGAAAAAAATGAACACTGGAAGCAAAGAGAGAAGGTGATCTGGGGAATGATGAGTGCTTGGAAGGCGTGGGAAGCCTGCCACCCACTTATTCACACATATACACAGAAGTGACAGTGCACATATTTTGTCCTTCCTTCTCTTCCATATAAACAAGCATTCATGAATAACCTTGGTATCTGAGAGTTCTGTATCCTAAGCCTAGAATATTAAAGAGGACAACATTTCTGCATACTAAATTGCTGTTTACTCTGAAATAGTTTTAAGACATTTGTAATTAATATGTGAAATAAGTTAGCAGAGCAGCAGAAATATCAAAGTGCCATGCAGTCGTGTTGCCAGAAACTCATGAGCAGCTTCATTAGTTCAGATCAAGACTCAAACAGAGTCTTGATTAATTTTCTTTTAAAGTCATACAGTGAATCTTACATAAGTATGGTAAATTGCCTTAGAAAAAAATTCTATTTCCATGCATAATTAAATGAATACTCACTCATGTCGAAACAAATCCAAACGTAATTTTTTTGTATACACAATTAGGAATGAAGTGACTCATGGAGACTAAATGACAGCTTCTAAGGGAAGGGTTAACTTTTAAAATCTGCCTTTCTATTCCCAATGGCACTAAAAAAATGTACAAATAAATTAAAATGGTTTTCATTACGAGACTTTACAGTTTTTGCAAGGTCAATAAGAATTAAACATTAAGTTTTTGGTTGTTTCTGGTCCGTCGCATCAGTGACAGTTGACACTGTTAGTTAATTTTGCTTTCATGTACTTATGCAGAAGAATAATGCAATTGTGTCTTGTATTTAAAAAAATGGAAATCTAACAACATGTCCTTGGATTTTATTTCTCTAACATTTTTATTATCACATAAATATGCCTAGGTGTTATGCTTGTGGTCAGAGACCAGAAATGTTTCTGCTGCTGGCTCAAGAGCTTGCTTTCCTGTAGATCATGATGTGAAGGCACTGAACTAAGCAAAAAGGCTAACACAGATAATTGCAAAATGCTCTCTACTGCTACCTGTAAACCCTTACAAACAGTAACAGTCAGACCTCACTGTATTTGTTATTTTCCAAAGCAATCAATCACACATTGGATGATTAAGCAGACTTCCCTGTATACATTGGAGTCTATAGCTGAATATATGAGTCCATCATTTTACTAAAGTTTCTGATATATCTCTAGCACCACAGAGAGTGAAGATTATTGCTGCTGTTCTTACAGCTTCATCTGTACTGTCCTTGTTTTAATATAAAACAACTCGCTTGATCATTCAGCATTTTGAGTGCGTACTCCACTCTTTACCAGGAGAGAATAAGAAGAATTGTGAGGCTGGTCTTTTAGTGGACAAATGATGAGAAGCCAGCTGCTGGCAATAAGAAAGGCCTGCCAGAATTGTCTCAGCCCCAAGACCCTACTTACCAATACCACAACTGAAACCTCTGGAGCTGACGCATAGGAATCTGAAATCTGCTTGCAGAATAGGGGGTGACAGGGGAAGGCAGGGGATGTGACAGCGGAGGATGTGACAACAGGGGAGGAGATGGAACAGCTCATAACAGTGTGTTTAGCCTAATTGTCATGGAGATCTACAAGACTGTAGATCCCATTCTTACCATGATACAGACAGCCATGACATAAGAATATCTAGCTGCGTTGTCAGTGACACAAACTTTCCTGTTTACAGCTAGTGACTAGCAACTACAGGTCCAAAGTCCCCGCTTCCTGACATATGAATACAAAGTGTAACTTGCTCATAGCTCTGCCTAAAATACCTGTTTCATTGCTGCATGAAGAATTCATCATAAATGAGTACACAAAATGTCCTACCACCTCAAAGCAAAGAGCCGTGCCAAAATAAGACTGATGTGTTTTTTCAGTGGAAATTATGGCCTACAGACTCTCTTACTTTCTCTCACATTATCCTATTTCAATCAGTTTTATTTTCTACAGGAAACAGGGCAGATTCTTTTTATTGTTGCTGTAACAACAGGCAGAAATCTCACCACCCTGGTCAAAATTCCCTGACATTGATGTTAAGAAGACCTCTAAGTGAGCAAGCACTTGCTCTCCTCAGTATGATTCCTGACTTTTTTGTTGATACCAGGACTAATCCTGTCAGGAATGACTGGTGTGCTGTTCTTGGACAGCATCCCCAGCTCAGGGATTCTGAAAATGCCTTTCCCACTCTGGAAGCTACCACACTTTTTCTGGGTGCTAGCCGTGGTACACCCAGGACTGTGAGGGGGTGACTGATGTGAACTTGATTGCAGATCACTTGGCGATTCTTCCAAAATATGGTTTGTTTGTATTTTAGATAAGTCATTAGTGGTCACTGTCGTAGTAATGCCTGTAGTAATGATGGTACTCATTTTTGAGGCTAGAATAGTGACAGTGGTCATTGTCAAAGCAGCTGGAACAGCAGCAGTCGTCATTGTCAGAGTTGCAGTTGCTGGTGGTGTTCATTGTCAAAGCTGGAGTAGCTCATGCCAGCGCAGGCAATGGAGTGGCTTGTGCCGGTATTGGCGGTGTAGTGGCTTGTACTGGTCCAGGCTGCAGGATGGCACGTGCTGGTGCAGGCTGTGGAGTGTGGCTCATGGGATTTGATTAGCAGCAGCGTATGTCTTACAATGCCAACTTCTCAACCAATTTTTAATAAAAAACAATGCCTGCAACACATTCAGGAGAATCTACAATAAAATCATTATTTTAAGAAAGTAACATTCATTTTCAAAATCCAAAAGGTTTCCGTCTCCTAGCTCTGATGGTGTCAATTTGGCATAAACATTAAAGGGCAAAGTAAACTTTCCTCAGGTAAAATCAAAAGTGTAATTAGTAATAGAATCCATTACAAGATGCCTGAGATATGCAGGTAAAATCACTATCCAATTTATCATATTATAGATCCATATCCCAAATCACAGCAGAATAGCGCATTTAAAGCACCGCATACAAATACAAAGAGCAAATAAACCATACAACATATTCAGCAGGTTAAGTACTGTTGCATTAATTAACTTTAAACAAAGCTCTCTAAAGGCATGATATAACATTTAACTTAAGAACAACATGATGTGAGCTGTCTGTTTTATTTTCTGAGCAAGCTGGAATTCTAACTATGCAGCAAATCTGTCAGAGCCCTGGTTGAGCCCTCGTCATGCCCCATGTTGAGCACCAATAAATCCATCATGGTTTGGGCCGGACTGGTCACTGAAATGAACAACAGATGCTCTCTGACCTCTCTTCCTTCAGGGAAGGGAGAGCATCTCACTTCCGGGGGGTGAGGAAGAGAGAGAAAGAGACTTATGAGTTTAAAAGAAAACTAAACTAATGAAAATATTAATAAAATAATTTAAAAAATGAAATAAATGCAATATATGGATGCTCTCATCACCAGCAGACACTGGGAAAGTCCCAGACTGGACTCAGCGACAGATGGGAACTGGATTCTGCGTCTGAATTCAGAAACACACAAATTGGGATTAAAGGCAAACGAACAGACAGAGTCCTTCTTCGACTCTGGCCATTGAAGAAAGAGGGCTGACCTTCTTATCCCTCAGCTTTTATACTGAGCATGGAGCAGATAGGATGGAACACCCTGTTGGTCAGTTTTGGATCACCTGTCCTGTCCGCTCCTCCCTGCAGGTGCGACCCCTGTATGTTTTTCTGCTTCCCACCGTCCAATGGGGCATATAACAAAGTAAGCTGACCTTGGGTTTTATAGCAATAAGTATAAGCAAGAGCTTCTCTGCATGACAGTCCTTGGCATAAATTATAAATAATCAGTTCTTATCACTCTGGGAGCAGTGTCTGAACAATATGCTGTTAATTTCCGAGAGTTCAGTTAGAAGAGGCTTAGCTGCAAAGTAATATTACTGAACAGAAAATTGTTTCTGTTTTACCTCAAACCAGAAAAATGCCATTGGATTCTCCGGTTCCTACTGAGTTTTTTTCCCTGAAATATATGAGAATGCTGAATAGACTGAAGCCAACAGCAGACATCAACAGGCAAAGTTTCTTATATCGGTCTTATGTAGGTCATGCCATTGCATATGGAACAGAGACAGGAGGCCTGAGGGAAAACAGTAAGTGATTTTGTAAGAGTACAGCAGTGGTAGTGTGATAAGTGTTGATGAAATGTGTCCATTAAGGTGTGCATGTGGATACTTTGTGCTATATCAACTTTGTTTACAGACCTTCAAGATCAATAAAGCAAGACAGACATATCCACAGATAAATATATACATGCTTCTTGAATTTTTTTTCGCCATCTATTGGAATATACATAGCAAGTTTAAGTCTAATACTAATTTTTTCTCAAATCTGAACTGAATATACTTTCTCAACCTGGATTAGCACCTAAGGAAATAAAACCCTATATCTGAATGTTTCCAGTACATTGTAAATTTGATTTAGCTTTAATTTATGTTATTATAGAATTACTATCTCATATTAGAGAATTTGAGAATTTATTTATTTATGACTAGAAAGCCATGACCACCTTCCTTTTAAAAAGAAACAGTTTTATCAGATACTTATTGGTAAAATTATAATGCAGTTAGAAAGGAGTGAAATTAGGATCTGATGTAATGTTTATCTCAGAAACCCAAGAAGAGTTCAGTGGGAACCTGACATTTCCTTATCTCCTGATTTGCCTTTGAGATATCCAGTTCATAATGGCATAACAGTCAGCAGACATCCAAAACAGCCAATGTCTTACTCCCACAGTGACAGCCTATTTGAATTAAGACCCAATCAACTGCAAAACTTCTGAGCAGAAGCAAAATTAAGATTATTAATCATATAAGCAAATATTTAACTAAATACATAAACGAAGAGCTTATTTATCTATACTGTATTTTTTACCACAGGAACAAAATGACGCCCCCTAGGCAAGGAAAGCAGCTTTTAAACAAGGCTTGTGGTTTATATAATGTATTTATTCAACAGCCAGATAAAAATTAGAAGGAAGACTCATTTGTTATATGTGTCATTTGTTATATACTGTCTATATGAATAAAACAGTGAACCAGTGGCAGATAAGGTAGTGTTGTGGTTTTGGCTGGGATGGAGTTGCCTTTCTTACTAGCAGCTGGTATAGTGCTACGTCTTGTGTTTGAGATGGGAATACTATTGAGAGTGCACCAATGTTTTTTGTTGTTGCTCAGCAGTCAAGGCCTTTTCTGCTCCTCATACTGCCCTACCAGTGAGTATGCTGGGAGTGCACAAGAAGGTGGGAGGGGACACAGCCAGGACAGCTGGCCCAACTGACCAGAGGCATATTCCATACCATATGACATCATGCTCAGTATATAAAGCTGTGGAAGAAGAAGGAAGAGGGGAATGTTCAGAGTGATGGCATTTGTCTTTCCAAGTAACCGTTAGGCATGTCAGAGCCCTGCTTTCCTGGAGATGTCTGAACACCTGCCTGCCCAGACTATATACTGTATAAAGTCTGAAGTCCATTTAGACTGATGTCTGGTAGCATGCATGTTTGGATGGCCTGGAAGAAAATTTTAAGATATATGTAAATACTGTTCACATTATTTCTTTGAAATTACTTTAGACATACCTCTGAACTTAATCACAAGTCTTTATGTTGCTCTGTTAACTTACATTACATTACTTTACCAAAATCCTCTTCTGTATAGTGGCAGAATCAAATTATAAAGAAAGGCATATTTAGAAGGAGTACTATTAATCCCTCTGCCACAAGTTGTGGTATCAGATCCTTATATCTAATTTAGTTTTTCTAAAAGTTTGAGTTACTCTTTAACTAGAGACAGTCTATAACTAAAGATTTTGTGTTGACCTCAGGAGTAGGATAAAGAAATTTAAAAACATTAGAAGGAAGTTACTATATAGACAAACATAAATACTGTATCCTTTACTCATGTGTCAGGCATTGGTTGTATTACTAAAACTCATCTACCAAAGATTTTTCCAACTTAGATAGCTCCAGCCAGGATACTTCAAGAAACATGCCAGCTACGAGGTCTGAGGTACTTCACAGCCTCTGGAAATTGATTCAAGAGCTCTCCTGGTATTCCACACGTACAAGAAATGTGGCTTATTCCCTTGAGTCCACTCCCCCACTTTGCCTGGCATTGGTCTCCACCTCAGATAGCAATATTTTAGACAGTCTTCAGAAAGAAGAAAGTGCTAAAATAACCTTTGCAGAAAAGGAGCAACATATAAATTCTTTGAAGTCTAAGTTTATGTACATCTACTTGCAGTATATATGTGCATGAACACAAGAATAATAATAGATATTATTATCTGTGTATATATTTAAGGAGCACAAGATTACTTTTCCGTTCCCTCTGCAGTGACCAATTTCTCTTCATTCTGTCAGCTGAGAAGCTCAGTTTTCTTCCTATCTTGTTCAGTTACTAAGATGAACATTAAGATAGGAATTTTAAGTAATGTGAAATGATCTAGACAATTTAATACACCTGAAAAGCACCTAGAATCTCTTTGAGATTAATTTCTTGAATATACCAGGCTCTTGAAAAATAGCATTTCACACTTGTTTCTTAAGTGAAAGCCCTTAGCTTATTTAGAAAGCATGCAGATCTTGCTTCAAGGAAGGAGGGATCTGAATAAACAAAATGAAAGGCCTTATACCACCAACATGAGTGAAATCTGATTTTCTTGACACTTAAGATTTTGGGATTTTAAGTCTCTTAAATTGTTACCTCAAATAATGTGGTGTGAAAGAAGTGGAAAAGTTCGAAGTCTTTCGTAAGCTTTCCTTCCACAGTTTCATAAAGAGATAACAAAGAGCGGTCAGATGACAAAACAAAAAGAAGCTTTATTTCAGTTCAAAAAGAGAAGGAAGAAATATAATTATTCTTTTTATGAATAAAATTCTATTTTGAACACAAGAAGAAAGGCATTAAAGATAGCAGTACTATTCTTACAATTAATTTGCTTTTCTTATTACAGAAAACAATATTCTTTAACTGTAGATATTTTTTTTCCAGAAAACTACTAAATGAGGTTCTCTTGAGCTTTCTGAAATTTGTCTATTCTCCACCTTTAAAGTGCCTGGATTAATTAGAGCATGACCTGCACAATAGGGAAGAGAAAAAACTTTACCAATAAATGATGACACTTCAAAGAAATAAAAGAGCTTATTTGAGATAGAATTCTATGAGCTTCACCATTCACAGGGGGCCCCCAAGGCATTTGAATTCAGTTCAAGCCATTATAGATAAGTAGAATATTAGAATGTGTCTCAGTTTTGTTGAACACTTTTGAATACAATTAGCTGAAACCAAAATGTTATCCACCTGTTGTAGTGCTGCATCTACAGTAGTGATGGGCAGAACTTCAAAAGGTTCAGAGTTCATATTAATTTCAGTTCTTCAATAAGAAATATCCATGCAGGTGGCATTGCAGCCTTATGAACTTGCAGCCTAATTTTCCTTTGGTTTCTTTCTTGCTCTCTCAAAAATTCTTTCAAAAACCTTTCCAATATATCTTCTTTTTTTCACATAGTGGTGTAAAAAAACTACTTCACTTTCTTATTATTGCATAGTTCCCGCATCTCTTCTGTTCTTCATCATTTGGAAGCTGATATTCTGAAATTACAACTTTCTTCTGGAGTCTAGAATATTTGGAAATGAAACAATGAGGAAAACTACCATGATATGAACGACAACCACAATTTCCTCCCTAAATTGAACAGTACTTTCAATATTATAACATGTCACTGGAAATTATAGCATGCACTATATCTATAGCTTATGCCCCGCAGTACATCATCCAAAGTTTTCTTGTTTCTTTGTAAAGATGCTAGCCCTCCAGCAGAGGAATTTTGCATTGAATTTTAGCCATCTTTGTGAATACAGATCTGTAATGAGGGGTAGAAACAAGACAACTATGGCAGTGAGTACTTATTAGAGGTGTAAAAGTCTAGATATAAGCAATACCTAGAAGAAAAGAAGCACGTCAGTTATTTATGCCTGCTTCTGGAATTCCCTACATTTTTCGCTCACATTTCACCCTAGATTTTAAGCTCACCTACCACTGGACTCATGCTGAAGGTAAAATTGTTACAGAGAAAAATTGTTCTGGAGTTTTGAATTAAGCACTATTTCCTCTCCTGTTTTTTTTT
>VXAK01007549.1:57389-68694 GCA_013399435.1 Arenaria interpres | reverse complement strand
TGAAATCCAGAAGAAAAAGAGTAGCTTCATCTCTGTCTCAAGACCAGACTGGTAAGAAACAAATTTATTTAAAAATCAAAGTTTGGTTTCTTAGGATTGTATCTATCGCTTCTGAGTGACCAAGTGTTTAAAGACACACCTGGCTAAGCAAAATAAAAGGCAGCAGAGTTTGAGGGCTATATTTAAGATTAAGAGGTTTGAAATATATTTTTTATCCCCATAAGAATTTTGCCAGAGCACTTGGGTCTTTGACATCTGGCCACTCAGATCATCATCTGAAATCCAGATGGATGAGGCAATCCAGTCAGTGCAAAATTACTGCTCATCGTCGTCTTTTTTTTTTTTTTTTTAAGACTTCATCACTAACCTATCTTGAGGTTTTTTTGTTTTTATTCTTGAATCACCATACTCCACTCACTCAGCTCAAGGTGGCTATATTGTAGGTATCCCTCCTCCAACCCAATAAATAAATAAATAACTTTGGACAATGACTTCATCTGGGCTTGGTATCCAGAAGCTCTTCCACAGTATTTGCATTGCAATCAGGAAGCTGCACAAAGAGAGAGCTGCAAGAGATTTTGGCTATTTCCAGATTAGAAATTGAAAGGCATGACCAACAAATGAAATGTAGCAAGGACACCATCTACAAGACACACCACAAGCAACCTGGGGAGCTGGTGGCCTGAGAAAGTGACCTCCATGGCTTCTTCCTCTAGTACGTGTGTAATTTAAGATCCTGCCTTTTAATCCTTCCATTTCCGACCGGGAAGCCACCCCTGCCTCCCACCTCCAACTGTTACCCAACAGTTTTCTTTCTTTGTGCAGCAGAGCAAGTCAGCGATCACAAAATGTGCAAAACATACAACAATTCACACAAGCCCTTGCAACATGGAGACAATTGCAGGCATTGTTTCAGCATGCAAGCACTGAACAATAAATAACTAGATCTACAACAAATAACATAACAGGGATGGGACAGTTTGAATTACTTATAAATACAGGGAGGAAAGGGAACAAGGAGCGTGTGGGGGATGCCACTCGTTCCCCACTGTTGCAGAAACATTTCACCACCGGGCTGTTCCTCATCCAGCGGAAGGTCACTGGCTGCACACAGGACAAGGCAACGCAGGATCTGAGAGATGCTGTAGGCACTGCCCACAGACACGCACGCTCCGGTTAGCAGAGCTGAGCAGCAACACCGCTGTATCTTCATTCACAGCGGCACCTCACTGTTCCAGACCTGGCCTTCTTCCCCTGCAGCTGGCGCTGGCACTTCAAACCACCACAAAGAGAGGTGACAACCATTTCAAATTTCACATACAAACAGCAGAGTCCACGGAAATCAAGTGCTGTGTGCTGCACAGCTCAGAGAAGTTCTGTCTCTTCTTTTTCTCCTTTGAAGGACTGATTAATGTTGGCACTAATCCACAATTACTAGCACAAGGACCAGATCATAGGTTTGTCCATTCATATTTAAACCATGTGCTGAAGCACTGAAGACAGTTCTTTTTCCTCCCATTCCTTCATGTCTAGGTTAGATAATTTACAAGGTGCAGATGATTTGCTTCAAATGCAAGAGACGCTGAATGATTTTTCTTCATTAAAATAATTTCTCCAGATCTGAGCTTCCAATTCTCTTCTCCAATAAAGGAGTAAGCTAAAAGCATGGGAAAAGGCGGGGGGAAGAAGAGAGATAAGACTTAAATTGTTTTACTCAGACAACGTACCATAACATTTTTTTGTCAGATGTCAAAGAAAATCTTGAAGCTACATTCAGGATACAATTCAGCTGATGAGCTTCCCCACCGCTCCACCACCACAGTGTTCCTGTGCCAACTACTGATAAATAAGCCAGCCAAAACCATAATTATTTAGGGTCAGATTCTGCCTTTATTATTCTACTAGCCTTACTCGGCAAACCATCCTCCTGACCCCAGAAAGATTGTTTAATCATTAATTTAGTCATTTGAAACCGAAATCAAACAAGCCCAATACAGTTCAACATGACAGGCTCTGCATCTTGCATGCTTCAATTTTTCTATGTTCCCCGAAAATCTCAAGGCCTTCTGGATTTGTTTCAAGCGAACATAACCTTGTGCAACTTCTCTTCCACAAAAGCCCACGTGAACACTTAGTGCAAAGAGATCTTTCTCTCCCCAGGCCAAGGCAAACCTGGTTGGGGTGAAGCGGAAGGGGAGGTGAAGGTGTCTTACCCCAGTACACCATGAAGAATTCTGAATTGAATTTATGCCTAATATAGACAGGGACATAGAATCCCCTTACTTAAAACGTATCTGCTATTCATTAGAGCAGAGGTCTGCATTATTTCTTTTCACACAGCAATGTACCATGCATCAATAATTCCATCCTAGAGTCCTTTATGAAAATTGATTATTCAATGAGAAATTCAGCCTTTGGATGGTGAGATTGTGCTTTGCTATTTCGCTATGAAGCTGTATTAAAATGCCAGCTTCCAAACCACCATCAGCTCATCACAGTCATTTCTGACAGCATTGCTAGAATTTTAGGAGGGAAATCCTGCATCATTACAAGGCAAAAGGAGCTCCGGTGAACTCACAGTTCATTTGAGCATACTTCATTTCTCTCAAGCTGTGATGTCTAAGAACAACAGGGATCACTCACAGGAAACACTACAGCCTACATAACAGCCCAGACCATCAAGTCTCCTTGCAACTGTGGACTTAAAACACACTATCTTCACTATGTCTAAAAAAAGGTCTCTGCGCTTAGTGTTGACTCGTATTTTCTAGACATTCTTCAGCATAACGTGCTATTCTTCTCACTGAAACACACTATCAACACTGAAGCCAAAACAATGTTCCCTGTCAAGGGCTGACTTTTAAAAAATATTATAAACAATTCTGAGACTAAGGGAAAAAAAAAAATTGAAAATCCCCAACCTACTCAAAAGCCCCAAGTTTGAGCAACACCACAGAGCAGACTGAAGCCTTCCTAAAAGCTGTCAGACTGGGGCCACACAGCGCCATGAAAACAGAGGGTAATCAGAAGTAATTTCCTTTTTGTCCCTCCCACCCACTGTCAAAGCAGCAGGAGTCAGTACAAAAAAAAAACACCAAAAAACCCTACTTGCTGGATGAGCACACAGCACTGGTGAGATTTCAGCCTACAGCTGCATTCAGCCAGTTATCTTCTGAGTTAGTTAAGCCAGTTATCTCGTGTGTTAGTGAAGCCAAAATAATAGCTTTTAATAAGATACTGCAGAGCAAAGGAAAGGGTTTTGCACCGCTATATTCTGAGGGCTCTTATTCAAAAATAAAGCACTCCCTCTCATGTAGTGTAAACTTCAGAACAATTAAGTCAGTCTCAGAAGAATAAGTCAATATTTTTCTTGGCACAGACCTGAGGCCGAGCATTCAATACTGCTGCTCTGATAACACTGAGAACTGCTGAAAGTCAGTAATAATAGAAATTAACTGAAGATGTCAAGACACTGTTCCCAGCTAGGGAGGCAGCCACCACACCGAAATCAGGGCTTCCATCTGCCAGCTGTCGGGGGGGTGCAATTACTCCCAGCACCCAGGATGTGGTTAAGTCCCAAGGGTCTGCCCTGCTTTCCCAAGAGTAAGTCTGGGAAAAACGAAGGGAGGAGTGGAGAGAGGGCAGCGTCTTCAAGACAACCAACCACCTGAGACAAGAGCAGCTGGCGGCTCAGCACAGCCCAATTCCACACTAGATTTCCAGACTGACCTGCTGCTGTGCACGGGCCCAGCCTCCTGTTCTTTCCTCAACCAAGGCTCCCAGTCAGCTGAAAGACAACTACCAGATGAATCCTCAATCAACCACAGAGAAAGGAATTTCATGACTACCCTTCATGCCTAGGTATACACTTCTATCTACTCTGCTCCAGAGTTTCGTATTTACTGCAAGAGTCAGGCAAATGTCTCCAGCTACAAGAGACACCAGAAAAAAAGCACAGTCTGTCCCGAACAGAAGAACCTAATGAAGGCTTTATACACAAGCTGTTCTTCCTATTTTCTGGAGAACCTCCATCAGTCTGGACTTTTAGGTAACTTAGATGCAAAGGCAGAGCTCATTTAATTTGCAACTATATTTATTTGCCTTGTTCCTTCTAACCTGACCGTCTTCATGGTTACACTCTACACTGCTCAAACCCAAAAAAACCCCACCACTCACAGGGCATGGATTATTTAGGATTAAGCATGCCACTGTATTTGGTTGGTTGGTGGTTAACTGTGATTCTGTACTAAAGTCTCAAGGGTGGAGAGGAGGAAAAAAGCAACACAGCACCAAGGGGACTCTGCCAGATTTGTTGCAAAATACACAGATTAATAGTTCTGGAAAATGTCTGTGACTAAGTGATATAACTCTAGAAAAGATAAAAATAAGGAAAAAATAGTAATAGTTAAAGTAACAGTTAGTTAGCATGAAAAAAATCCAGCTTTCAAAAATAGTATGTGCAGGTACCAGATATATTTTTTTTTACTTTTTTTTTTTTTCCTTAATGAACCTTCTCTCCCATCCTCCTAAAAATAAAAAATTCACAGCCACCAAAACAAGAAAGGCCAAATTCAGGCTTGCTTGCTTGTGAGAATATGCAATGCTGAAGTTGCACCTGGTAAGAGCTTGGACCATTATGTATAATTAAATTGTTTTGGAACAGTATGTGCTATAACTGGTAATTATTTTAGCCAGCAATATTAATTATATGCCTTCCCAACACTGTATCTAGTCCAATATATATATGACCACAACTATTTTGAAAAATCTGCATGTTAAAGTATATCAATGAAGCAAACGCAACCTTCATCCATGCAGGTGCAACCATGAGGTCCAGATGAGATGGAAAATTAGGCCTGAAGTGCCTGTAAAACACCTTTCATAAGATAGCAAGTTTCCCCAAAGGCTGTCTGCATGAAGAAAGTATGCTGTCTGCCTGGAAATTCAAGTGAATTCACTATCAGGCTTCAGAATTCACAGTAGCTTTTTGAGGCCCTGTTACTGGATATATGGAGCAACCTGGCCTCCGTCATCAGGAACATGGCACCGAACCCATGTTTAGCATGTATTTAGTATCAAAACACAGAGCAGGATTCCATTTCCAAATATTCTGCACTTCCAACCAAGTAAAGGAGTGAGAAAAACCAACATTTTCAACATCTAAATCATGCAGGAAAAGGCTCTGTAAAGAGAACTGCCTCCAAGATGATTGAATTCTGTGATTCTAAGATACGTGGCAAACTACTTCCAGCATCTTGGCTTTGTCACAGACACGGTGCGTGGCTCACAACAGCCCGTGAATATACGTGTCTCAGTTGCTCCAGCAGTTAAAATCAGAGCTGCTGGTGAAAAGCTTTGTGAAAAGCATTATTACGGTGGAATTCAAAGGTGCTATTTCTTACCTGATAATTTGGAATTGCAACACACACACAATTATGAGGGGAGGTGCTTCCACGTGCTGACAAATGCCGTGGGAATTAACGAATAGGGCACAGTTGTTATGCTGTTCCATACATCTAACGTGGGATCGTAGCAGTCCAACGTTTTGCACCTCTGAATGCCAAAGTAGCCTCCAACCACGTACAATTTGTTTCCCGATGCCACTGCGTGGCAGCTCATCCGCTTAGCTGTCACATCTCCCACCTTAGTCCACTGGTATGTCTCACTGTTGAATTTATAAGCGGAGCACGCAGAGAATTCGGTATCCCCGCCCATAATAAAAATCTGGTTCCCCAGAACAGCTGCAGCTGTGTAGCGCCAGGGCTGGGGGCAGGTGGCTGGTACCGTCCATCTGTTTTCACACTGATCGTAGCACTGAACCTTGGGCAGCTTGTCATGGCTAACGCTGGTACCTCCAAAAGCGAACAGCTTAAGCTTTGCGCTGACTACAGCTGCATTGCTTACTCCCTCTCGCAGCGGGGCAACCATGGTCCATTTGTTGGTCACGGGGTCATATTGCTCTACTTGCTTTAAGGATACTGAAGGGGAAGCTGGAAGGCAACCGGTTGCGGCGGTGTGTCCTCCTACTACATACAAACAGTGCTTAAGCTCGGCAGAGCCATGCCCAAACCTAGCTACCAGCATGGGAGCAGCCTTCGACCACTCCTCATGAAGGGTGTCATACACCCACACGTCTTTGGAGACTCCGTTTTCTGACCCTCGTCCCCCAGTGATATACACTTTGCAGCCTATGGCACAAGCACTGAACTCTTTCCGTGGGCTTGGTATGTCGGCCTTTGGAATGATCTCCTTTGCCTTTTGGTCCACCAGGTACAGCTTGTCACACATAAAGGTTTGGCCACCCAAAAGAAAAAGCGAGTGGCCAGTTTTACGGGGTCTGGCACACAAACTAGTAACCACTCCATCATTCTGCAAGATCTTTAATTTGCATCTTATTGATTCTTCTACAATCTCTTTGCTTTTCCTTTGCTTGGTGATAAGTTCTTCCATGGCCACGTTCTCCATAAGGTATATAGCTGGCAAAAGGGCCAGTCTCACCGTCTGCAATAGCTCAGGCAGGTAACAGTGACGCTTACTCAGGTCGTAGTTGACCCAGTTGATAGCTGACTCATATACCAGCCTTTCATCTTCAGTTTCTAACTCTTCACTGGAAAGGAGCTGCACTACCATGTCTTTCGGCAGCTGAAGGAAGTCTTCACTTTTACTGATACTCTGGAAGTTGCCGAGGCACATCCTCCAAGAGAGTTCATACAGCTTGGTGCACTGGTGAGCATCTGACAGCAGAAGCATGCCGAGACAGTTGGTGGGATGAAGGTTTTTCTCCAGAAACTCTGCACAAGCGTCCCGAATGTCCTGAAACTCCAGCATGTCACCAGCCTCCAGCAGTGACTCCGCATTCTCCTCATTGATGATAACCCTGGAAGAATATGCATAGTCCAGAAGAAGCTCCAAGACTTCTGGGTGAATCGAATTATGAAAGTTGACTTCACTGTCCTGGCTCTCCTTAAGGCCTCCGCTGAACATTGCTTCGAAATAGCGGCTACAAGCGGCTAGAACAGCTCTGTGGCATGGGAATGACCTGTTCCCAGCATGGAGAAGCACATCTGTGAAGAGACGCTGCTGACGCAGAAGGTTCAGGTGAGTAAGGACACTATCAGCATAGGATGACTTGTGGAACAAGTATATGTTTATGGAGCCAGTGCTGGCCCTAGATTTGCGGTTTTCATGCATGCTGACTGACATTTTCTTTCACACCTGTAAAAGAAAAAAATTAGGAAGATTAATGAGACAGTTAAATTCATTATTATTTTTTACATATCAAAAAGGGTATCTATTATTCACTACAAGATGGGGGGAAAAGCGCCTTAATTTATAGATGAGTGGACAGAGAATTGCGTCTACCTTTGGCATGTGTTTATTTTTTTTTGTAATATGAGTTTCACAAATGACATACTATAAATTTGTTGCCCAAGAGCAGGTTTATCTTGGGAAACCTGATCTCCAACTTTCAGAGCAATACAGTAAGCAAGCAATTCAGAGGAGAAAGAAAAGGAACCAGGACTGATTTTCTCACCCTTCCCCAAACTAGACCAGCTGATTCATTACATATGTACACATGCACATGCTTGAAACATTCTCCTGTACTGAATCATAGCAGAAAGAGCTACCAGACAGAATACCTAAGGAATGTCAAAAGCTGCACGGGGAACAAAAACCTACTAATCCCATTAGGAAGCTTCCCTTTGGTGTAATGATTCCCTATGCAACAGCAGAGAATGAAAAAAAGGCAACTTTAAAATAAAAACCTAGCAACGATCATAAACTTACACTTGCGAAACCTTTAAAAAAAAAAAAATAGGACGCGTGAATTTTAGAGATTACATCTTGAACTCTGCCAGCGGCCGCCTGTTGCAGTGATACAGCATATGCACGGGTAGAGTCAGCAGAAAAATGTGTTTTGACTATCAACTGGAGTCACCGAGGCGTCGCCCCTGAAGCTGCCTCGAGAGCCAGGTACTCTGAGCACAAGCCATTGGCTCATTCTGAGGTTTGGAGGAGACATAAAGCGCACGGCATCTCCTACCCTACCCTCTTCCTAACAAGCGCAATGCCATTCTGTCCCTGTTTGTGGAGGTGAATGTTACTGTCATCTGCCATGATACACAGTTCCACGTATGATTACAGCAGCAACCTTCCAGATTTAATTAAGAGTCAAGCCAAAACAGTATGGAGTACAGGGAAAGGGAGGAATGTTGGCAGCCATATAAAGCTAATGGCCAAAAAGCCACTGTGCAAGTAGTAGGCGGTGAAGCACACAGAGCCCAGTGCAAGCTGTGGCTGTGATCGCTACTGTAATAATTCCACCTATCCCTCCCCAAACTGCAGAGAAAGCTTGGAGAAAGAAGAGAATCAAACTTTCCTAATTACTGTGATATGCCCAGAGTCCCTTTTACTGCACCTTTAAATAAGGAACAGGCCAAAAGCCTATCTGGGAAGCACCCAATGCTCAAAGTCAGAGCATGACCTGGGGCCACCCGTGTAGGTTTTTAATGTGGATATACTTCCCTCTCTCACAGACTCAAACATTTTCATATTACTAAGCATGTTTAAGCAGTACAGAACTCTACAACTCTATTCCCACACTTCATGCTTCAAGACGACATAAAAGCTTTACACGCATCCAAAAAAAAAAAAGCACATTTTAAAATAAATATATGCATTTTTCTAGATTCATATGACCAGAACCTTCAATAAAATCAAAACCCTATATTAATAATTTGGGTAGTGGACTCAATTTCAACCAATTTGTGTATATGCAATACATAACAGCTACAGATTAACTGCATCATACCATTCTCCTGGCTACCTGTGCTAGACAACAGAATAATTGATACGTCACATCAAACAGCAAGTCTGAGATACACCTTTCCCTTCGGTCACAGCAGAAAAGTCCCTTAAACCAACATCAATTAAGGAACAAAGAGACACTACACTGCAAAAGCACCAGAACCCGTTTACTTTAATCTGGAACATGACTTCCTGATGAAACTTAACTAGGATTGAAAATCACAAGCACCACAGCTCAGAACACAAGGCTCAATCCAAAATCCTCCAAAAGAGATAAGAATCCTTCCCCTCAGAGCCACAGGGCAGAGTATCTGTCTCACTCTACTATGCAAAAGTTCGGAAAATTATTTTACCAGTGTTCCCTATACCAACCTATCAAATGCACTAAGCACAGAAGATCTTAAGGAGGCTGGTACATCTTCACAACACAAATCCTTTTAAAAGGAAAATTAAGTTACCTTTAATGCAAATGTACTGCCTTGCAAATAAAGACTCAGATGGCATTCAAGGATCCTGAGCACTAATCTCAGACTAAAATTACCCACTTAATCTATAGCCAAAAAGATTATACTGACTATATACAGGTTGAAACCTGCTAGAACTCAAGGATTACAGAAAGGGTCATGGCTTGAAATACTAGCACATAAACAGTTTGGAGACGCAGATGGGAAGGTGAACCCTTTACTGGCAAAGAACCATCATAATATACTATTATGATGCAGTGCAAAGCATTCACTGGATCTCTACAGACTGGCCTTTCTCACATTGAGGACCTACTCCTGCAAATTCCCCTTGTCAGGGAGAGGACAGGAGTTAAACACCCACTGATCAGAGACAATAGAGTCACCACGATGCTCATTGGCCCTCCTGCTCTCCATCCCAACTGACTGAATGTGTAGACACCAGAGTCCAAGCATGTCAGGGTCTCTATAGAAACACAGTTGCTCTCCTTTCCCCTCCGTGTCCAAGGGGGAATTCAGAGTATACTGAAGACTTTCTTCTATCATGCACACAGAGTTCGGCCCCTATTTGGGCAGGTAAACTTCACGTCAGAGGCTGCAAACGCAGGCATTCAGATCTTTCAACGGGGTCTGTACTCCTGCAAGCGCCACTTGCTCAGCATCATTCAAAATGAGACCATAACCACAATAAAATACAGACAAACATAAAAACCCACCCTGCAATTATGAGCACGTTGGAGGCTAGTGAGCTACGGAACATATGCAGAGGGGGGAAATAGATCACTGTGTGTTACCCAAGCCCACCCACATCCACACTAATGAACACTACCGTAAAAAAAGATAATATTATAAGAGCTATTCTCAAACAGCTACCAAGTAAGGCATTCAGCATTTCACCCCACTAAAATAGTATACTTGGTCTTTCAGTGGGCAATGCTATTTCTTACAAAGAAAGCACTTGCAGATTTCACCTATGCTGGTCTTTAACTGTTCAGTAACATTGATTTTATCACCACAATGTCATCTATTGAGAAGAATTCAAAGTATGCCAATTCACATTTAAGATAAGCTAACATATTTCCCCAAACAGAACAAAGATACATATCTATAGATATCTTTTTCCTCCACTGTGGTTGCTGAGATGCGTTCACACACGGACTACTTGAACAAACACCCTTACAAGCAATTATCGTAATTTACTAACAAGCAGTGTTTCTGTAAACATGTCCGTTTGCAGTTTCTGACAATCAGCTCAGTTCAGAATCTTACAAGAACATTAAAATGTAGAATGACGTCTCCGATTTCTCTATGTGGTGTTGGAAATTATGCAAGCCTCAAATACTTCAGCAGAGGTAATTTACAGTCAGTGAGCAAATGTTCATCTTGAATAATGAGTCAATTCCCTTCAGGCATTTTTTCCTTAGAAATAATAATATTTGTATGTAAAAGACAAGAAGTGGTCAGTAAATTACAGATATAGATTTTATCTAGGAACAGAGGTTGAACCAAGACTTTGATTTATAATTACACTTCAACAGGCTACTTGTCACAGCAGCCCAGTAGTAAACACTACTTTAGGACTGAAGAGCAGACTCCCTGCCCTACTTCTCAACAGCTCTGCAGCACGCAGGTCCCAGCCTAAATCAAATGAAAAATTAAGCATTTTCAAATTAGTGACACATCCCTGCTGTAGACTCGTTTTAATACGGCTCCGTAATTACGTGGTGGCAGTTGCGTTTTCCTTCAGAATCGGTGAAAGAGCTGAAGGCGAGGAAATCAGCTGAACGTCCCGTCGAATTCAACCAACACCACTTTCGGTCGCTAGATCTGCCAGCGGTGGCATCGGTTTTGCAGAGCCAAACCCCTACCCTACCTAAGGTCCTCCAGCACGAAGTCAGTGGCTCCCCAGGACCTGCAGCGGGATGGAAAGCAGGACAGGCTGCTCCGGCGAGGAACGCACTACCGCTCACCACACGCAGACAAAGAAACCCAACTCTGAACCACACACACACACACACACACGGAGCTCGCTCCAT
>VXAK01007549.1:28037-56133 GCA_013399435.1 Arenaria interpres | reverse complement strand
CCGCGCCTTCGTTGGGCTCTGAGGAGGCCCGCAGATAGCCACCGCTTCGTAGCGGCGCGCTGGAGGGCTACCAGCCGCGCACAGCTACGCCTGGCTTTGATTATTTACCAATTAACAAAATATGAGAAAAACGCGCTTGTGCGAAAGGCCGATTTCAAACATAAACATCTTCTAGACATAACAGCTGTGTTTAAAGAATGGTATTGTGCAGCTCCCTACCAGAGAAACACAAGATAGCATACTGAACGCTGTACCTACTGCTGACTGACCATTTGCTAGTACCATTTAGAGCAATGGTGTTAACCTAAAGAGACCTCAAGGAAGATAAGAACCATTATTTTCCCCCCACCAGCAGGAGACTCCTAGCTGCCTATAGTAGTTGGGAGAATTTGTTCATTCCTCATAATGAAATGTCAGCCAAATTTCTCCTGCTAGACAAAGCCCTGCAAGCAATTCACTAACGCGCAGAGGGTTACTTGTGCTCCTGTTGCTGGACTCCAGAGTCTGCAGATAAGCACGCAGACAGTGTACAGCAGGACACATCTGAAATTCCAGAGAGCCTGGGGTCATACGCAAGCCTGGAGAGCATGGCTGAACAGGGAGCAGATGAAAGAGTAATTTGTTTCATAGATTATTTCTTTTTACAATATTGTTCGATTACGACATGAAGTATTGCAGATCGCAAGGTCTAAAAATGCTGCACATCTGTATGTAATAAAGTGTGTTTCAAAGCTGTTTAGGTGTGAGAAGCTGTTGGAAATTGTAAACCACCTTACGCAAGGGGTATTCATGGACATCATGTGCCTAATCCAGTGCTCACTTGAGTCATGTAGCTCTAGAGGATTTTGGTTCAGACTGTGAATGTTCGACCTTTGATGCACATTGCATTGTTCATGTTATGAGTCTGGGTTTTTCCTTCCATCATAACGTTTCCCATAAAATACCTTGATCCTTTTTTCTCCCATTTTTCCCCAACAAAACCTGCAGACGTTCCACCCAAATCCTGTCCCCTTAGAGCTAATTCCATTATGGTGCATCTTCCATTGCCTGGTGTCAGAGTGTCAGATTATATCATCCTATGCAACTGAGGACACAGGGACACATCACTCTGTACAGTGTCAGGACAAACTTCCATCGGGAAGAATTAGCACTATGAATAAAAAACAGAAATGGTAGAATAATGTTACCTAATCTATCGCTCAGCAACATCTGATCTGCAAAACTGATTTTGAGCATGGCTGTGAAGACTGGTCAGTGAAGAATGAGGTCTGTGGAGAGAACAACTTAAAAGGCGTACCTGGCTGCCCACAGCACGCAGATTTGGGCAATAGTCTGCAAGAACAGAGTGAAGCAATAATCCTATAAGAGAGTGTCCAGATGAGGTACCAATCTTCCTTGTCCTCCATAAAACAAGGAACCTGTTGAAGTTAATCAGGGCAGAATGATTGGATGAAGCTGTACATCATCTGTTGGGGAAGCAGCTAGACAGCCAGACAGCCCCTTCTATATGCATTTAACTCAGCACGCATGCGCCGCGTAAAGGAGTGCTACTGGTGGGAGCAGAGACAGAAGGAGAAGGAAAAAGTAACTCCATAGTTCCCTGCCTGTAATTCCACTCCTGGAATGCTTACAAACCACAACGGCAGTTCTCTTGAGTGTGCTCACAGGAGCTTCTATTTATGCTCAGGTGACAAAAAGCATCCAACGCGCCTCTGCTCCTTTCTGCACTGGCGTTAAAACTAGGTAGCTCTCACTGAATACAGCTTAAAACACATTTGGAATAAGAATGCTTGCATGGCTAGCATGGAAAAAACACTCAAGAAGTTAACCTGGTCCAAAGCGAATCTTTGGCCTGGTTTATGTTGGTCTAACAACTAAGTCAGGCCACATTTAAACACAGTTCCGGTTAAGCCAGTTTCGTAGATGGGCCAATCTGTATTTTGACACTGCTGAAAACAAAGCTGACCTAGCCTATCCCAGGACATAGTTTAGCATGCCCACTGAACTAGTTTAAACATGTTTTTCCTAATATTCCTATGCCAGGATAGATAGGATCTTTGAAGTGTTGCTAAATATCATGATTTTATCACAAATCACAAGATAATTGGCCCTTTTCTCAAAGCCCCAGCTTCTAGAGTCGTGTGAAATTGATAATCTCTTAGGGTTGGTTCTGTTGTTTGTTTCTTTTAGTAAGAAGTCTGAAAAAATGGCTATGTGAAGTGGAAGAGTGGCCTTCAAAAACATAAAGCATGTAAACCCCCTAAAATTTTCGGTTTTCTTTTCTTGAATTGCAAGTGCCACCTTTGCCTCTGAAACAATTGGGGTAGCAAAAACTTCTTTGTTCAACTCAAATCCAGCTGGCTAAAACACTGCTATTTTAACTAAATGAGTTTCACCTTGCACTTTATTTGAATTTGTTTGACTTCTGTGTTGAGACAAGTTCTTGGATCCTTGAATGTATAGCAAACTTTAGAATATGGCTTTATTGACACTTAAACGTTTTGCAGGCATACCTACATAGCTAGAACATCTTCCAGACCACTCTACCAACACCAGCAAGAGTTCTAATGCTGGCAGAGCCGTACCAGCAATATAATCCATTTACCAGAGCAGGTTATTTAACTCAGGAGATGGAAATACATTTTTTTGTTTTGTTCTGTTAGTATCAGCTGCATCTACAGTAGCAGGGTTTGCCAGTACAGCTATCTTGGCAACGCTTTTAAATGCAAACAAGCAGTATGTGCCCACAGCACAGGCTGAGATCTCATTTTTAATGCTATTAAACAGCTGTGTCTTGGGCTTTTGCCTTGTTAGACTCTTTTTAACCACATTATTTTGTTCAACTGCTAAATAAACAGCATGGGGTTAAATGTATTAGTGTAATTTATCTTCATTCCTTCCTAATTTACACTTCGAATGAATTAATTAGAATTATCTAATTAACACTGTACAATAGCAGTACCAGTGCCAGAGATCTCCCAGGGGGATGGGGCCAGGAACATCCCCCTTCAGTGACCCACACCTGCTTTTCTTTGATGGGCTGCAAACAGAGGTTTGGGTTGATACAGCCCAATGTGGTACAATGCTTGTTTAGAGCCAGGGACATCTTTAAAATGTTTGGTGGGAGGTCAACGCTCAGTAATTCCTAGCAACAACTTTGCCAGCTTGTCCACTAGTTCTGGGGGGGGAAATCCCTCTTTGTCCTGTTCTCCTTTCCTCACCTCTATGTATGTTGATTTTTTGAATGGGTTACGTTCCGTCAGGCTGGCCCATTAGATGTCATTTCTGCATGGCATGGCAGCTCAGGCTGAAAAGAAGATACCTGCTGCTGTCTAAAAACTAGCAGCGTTAAGGGGCAAATGTTGGTGCATGTGACATGTAACTGCCCCTCTCCAAAACATTTGCATTGCATCGGTGTGAGGAATGGTTGTGAGGTGTAAGTCCCTTGTCAATTGTAAAGTATATGAACGCTGGCCCATTTGAAATCAGTGAGTTATGCCACCATCTTACGGGCAAGAGATAGGAAAAGTCAGGCCTTGGTTTCTATTTAAGGCTGAATACGTTTTGTACAGAAGATTTGCAGAAGGGTCAATTTGGCTATAATATAACTTTATAGACGGGGATAATGTCTGGAGTGAGAAAGATTTTCACCTGAGGTTTCTTAATCCTTAGGGGAAACCCTTGGAAAAGCCTGACTATTGCATCTAGTCCAGAATTCACAATTCTGCATTATTCCAGCAGTATGTGCTTACAGAAAAGTGGTCTTGGGAAAAAAAGTATGTCTCAGACTATAAGAAGAAGCCATCCACTTAGCTTTTGTACGTAATTCCATTGTCCATCTTGTAATTTTCCAGTTTGTATTGCTAATTACTGCCCAAAACCTCTTTGCTACCTGACTTCATTTTTTGCCTTTTCCATATTGCCTGTTCTCCCTCTTAGCAAAAAAAGTAATTCCTGGTCAAAGAAGACAACAGTGATGATGACCCACTTTTGACCAGGTTTGATTAGCAAGGGCTCCCCATTATTACTGGTATGCCAGCCACTTCCTACAAATAGGTAGAAGTCCAGCACAGGACTGGGAGTACCGCTGCAGAACATGGTTGGCCTCACTTCTGCCATCACTCAGGTTGACAGTCAGTAAAAGTCTTAGCATCTCGTTCATATATTCATTCTCAGGAGATTTTAATTCTCTGTGTGTACCTTTGCTGGCTATTTCCCCTCTCTGAACAGGGACTCCACACAGGGGAAGGTAGTTGCTTCTCTCCAGGAGCTGTCTCCAGTCAGTGCAGGCTCCGGCTTCGCAGCAGCTTCCCTTTGCTTCTCTCTTGCTAAGTAGCAGTGGCCCCCAGTGGCGACAGCTAAGCTGGTGTCTCATTTCAGGTTTTCCCATTCCGTTAATGAAAAGCCTCCATGCAGTAACAGAAACTTGGCCTAAGGACTTGTCAGTTCTCCACATCTTCTAGTTCTGCAGGGACCGCGGTCCAGTTCCTCCCGACCCCTTCCCCTGCAGACCTAAGCTGGTCTAACCAACCCCACGCCAATGAGACTTAGAGAATAGGGCTGTACCTTATATCATTCGTTAAATGTTCAGTCTTTAAGAAGGTAATTTAAGCAGAGGACAGTGTGTCATCTAGGGAGACTCCTAAATGATGGAGACTTTTTGCTTATCTTCATCTTTTATTTTAGTATTGAAAGCAGGAAGACAAAAATGTATTAATGCAAACATTCAGCTTTGGCTTTGTAAGGACAGGAATATACATATAAGTAGCTATTCTTACATTCATAAGTAGTACTAGACATTTAAATACAAGGTATTTATGGAATTTTAATACTTAAGGACTATTGAAGGACTTTTATTCAATGTGTTTAAGGACAAGGATTTTTGACATGAGGTGGGACACGTATCTTTTGGTGGTGCAACTTTGAGTCATTCAAGTCTGAAAACACAGATGTGTGTGCCTCCAAAAAATTTACATTTTAGCTTGGGGACTTCTTATACCGTTCCCCTCACTTAGATGCTGTTTTGCCCTCAGTGCAGAAGGGAACTAGCTCTTCACCTCTTCAAGCCTGCTGAAGAGTCAAGCCATATACCAACAGATGCCAGAAAAAAGAAGGCAATGTGTAGGAGCTGAAATGCCCTGACTGCGTTTCAGACTTAAGAGAAAGCTTTGGATTTCTTCAGGTGGATAAGAGCAAACATGAGAGAAAAACTTTTTTTGCTCCTTCTGTTTTTCAGTGCCCAGGGGACATTGAGCTAATCTGCTCATATGGATATATGGGTAGATCAGGACCTGGGGTGTAAATCCAGGTAGCTCACCTGTCAAAAGTCTATGTCTCAATACTACTATTGTCCATTGCACCAAATTAAAGTGACAGCCAACAGATGTCTTCTAATTGTGCTTTCCACCATCATGTATATACCTCTTAGAGGACTAGTTTCCAAACTACAGGCCATGAGGTCATAGGAAGTGGTCCACAGAACCTCAGCAAACTGTAAAGTTTATATTGTTTCCAGTTCAAAAAGTTTGATGATAAGAATGCATGAGAAATTTGGAAGCTTAACATGGTTTGTTGGGGACCACTGCTTTAAAGAAACAGAGAGTACAGTATTTCCTGATTTTTATGGGTTTAGGACAAATCCGGGCAAGTATTTTAAAGCAAACTTGTTTGTGTAAGTATGGGTTTATTAATTTTCCTGCTGAACAATTCACCACAAACATCTGGAACAGCATTATTAGTAGTTTTGAGGCCACATTAATTCTGGATGTTCTTAAATAGCATTTTAACAGATACTTAAGAACACTTAAGAAAGGAACACTTCTGAAGGCTCTTGGCAGAACATGAGAAGGTTGAAATAGAGTCTCAGTTACCTAGTCTATTCTGTGAAGCTTGATGATTGTGAGGACTAAGTAATCTGATTCCAGACATTTTAACAGAATGAAATGTGTCCTATGGAGTTGGTGTTTCTGTGGTTTAGATCTAACTTTTGAACGTGTTGCCTACAGCAGGGGTTGTTTCCCAGGCATTCTTATAAGCACAAGTAGCTTCAGTATCCTCATCAGCCTATGTCTGTTTAATGAGAAGGACTTAAAAGGACACATTTGCTTGTTTTAAAAGACTTGTTTATGTACTCTCTCAAAGCCTTTATTTGAGACTTTATTGTTCTTGTGTACAAAGGAAACCAGTGAATTGGATCCTGCCACAGAGCCTGTGTATTATACAAAGGTTTAAATCCTTCATGGTGTTGGTTTGAATTTTTTTAATCTTTTTTTATAAGCAAGCCTTTGTAGAAGATGAATTCACTGTCAGTGCACTTACATCTCCAGCAAAACTTTTTTTTTTTTTAAAAAAAAAGTTTATGAGTGAAGAAATGTCACATTATAATAGGCAAAACCTTGCAAGTTTCCCATTCAACGGTTAGAGGAAACCAGATTTCTTACGCGAAGTGCAGTCTAAAAAGGCCTGTTACCTCTCTGCTCTAAATGTTAATTTGGACGATTTAGTTAAGCCCGAGGTAAGTAGCAGGGTTTAAAATTTGAAGAATGTGTAGTGTGGACAAAGCTTCAAAACTTTCTTAATACAGTCAATGTATTGTTTACTCTGGTTATTGATTTGCATCTTCAAAGCTCTGCTTTATTTTAAGCTAATGGAGTTTAATTAGAGATCTGATTGCTGCTGAAAGTAGTAAAAATGAAACTGTTGATGCTTTATTAGAGCTAAACATTTTCTGGCGATTTTCCCCAACCTCCAGGACATGTCTGAACATGTTTTTACTTTACTACCTGAAGGAGCCACTTGGCATGTCAACATATGTATATTTTGGCTTAAAGAAAAGACAGTAGTTTGGAAACACAAAAGACAGCTTCTGTCTTTTGTAACAGGTCGTGTGTTAAGATGTAAAAGAGGTAATACATTATATTAGAAAGAATTTGAAGTGCATAGTGTGAAGATAGTTAACTGATCACTTGAGTTTTCTTAAAGAAACGTATTTAAGGTTTTAGTTAACAGGCAATTTCCTTTTCAGAATCTACTTTCATCTGTATGTAAACTTAGAATTTTGCTCAAATAGAATAACAAAACCTCATGACTCAACACATCAAATAATTGATTGGAAGAAAAATCGGGTTTTCATTACAGGAGTTACGGACATTCAGCTGGGGAAGCAATCATATCCTAAGCTGGCTAAGAGATCAGAAGATTCCCGTTAGTACATTCTCTAGGTATTTTTGAAATTCATTGCTTATTGGGATAAATTGCACACATCACAATCATCCTGGGTAGAAAAATACTTGCAAGCTTTGTCATATCGCAATAAACATATGGGGGCAGGGGCTGGCAGCCTTAAGACAGTGGTCCTCACATAGCAGTTGTCAAGCACACATAAATGGATTTTGTAGTTCAAAAGTAATACTTCACCAAAAATATCCAAGCAGATATCTCTGAAGTGCTCAGTAGCTTGTGTGAAATGCCAGTACACTTATGGCGTGTGCACACACACACACAAAGCCCAGTTTATGGTATGCATAAGCCCAGCCAGAACTTGTGTTTGTACATGTGTAGTCTCATTTTCTCAGCTAGAAACAAAAAAATGAAATTTATGGATGACCAATGATATGAAAATTCATCAGATTTGGAAATCTGGCTTCAAAAATTTCTCAAGCAAATTTTACATGTTCATTGTTCATATGAAGATTGAAAATACTTAAAACCTCAGTAAGTGTTAATACAACCGCCAGATTTTAATGCAAATGAAAGCTGCATGCATATGCAAACAGAATCCTAAAATTTGCCTAGAGGATTACCTGAGCTCCTATGACTAAGATACTTTGGAAAGACCTTCTGTTCTCTTCTACTCAAGTAGATTTCAAGAAGCTTTCCTTCTGCTGGGGGTCTTTGAGATTCCTATATGTTAAATGGGGAGAAATCTTTAAGGAACAAAATATATGGCAAAAATCATAACTTGTTTCATCAGATGCCATTGATTTTCCCAGATCACAGTCAGATCAAAAGAAAAAAGAAAGATTAAAAAAAAAAAAAAAAAAAAAAAAAAAAAAAAATGGAAGTCCCCTTTTNTTTGAAAAAAAAAAAAAAAAAAAAAAAAAAAAAAAACAACAAGAAACAACATGGAAGTCTCCTTTTCGGTTCCACAGCAGATTACATACAGTTTTTATACAATCAATTAATAAAATTGAGCAGATCTAGTGAAGATGTGTTTCTGCAAGAGAGCTGTGTTGTCTGACAGCAAAAGAGTTTTAAATTTTCTAGAGTTCCTACATCTTACTTCCTACCAAATAACATTAACGTGTGGACTTCTAAACATGCATTAAGTAATGTGATGTGGTTTAGCCTTTTCATGCTAATGCATCTCAATAAACAGACTATAGAAATGAAAATACATTTAAAACATGGGGCTCCCAGCCCATCCAAATTTAAAGCATAAAAATTTGTCTGTGATCTTCCAAGTAAATTTAAACAAGGACTAATCTTTATACTCCTTAACTTGTCGATTTTTGCCTTTCAATGTATACTAAATATTCTGAATATTTCATCATACCCTGATGTATTCCTGCATGAGAGATAAGCTCAAAAAAAAATCCAGTCCGTTGTTTAAAGGGACCAAAAGAAAAAGAGCCTTTTACTACAACAAGGTTTGTGGGAAGAAATGTCTCCACACCGTCATTCTTCTTCTAGTGTCCTGTGACACTACAGCACCACAACTACTGCCGTGGTATTACCATCCCATTCAGCTGTTTACTTGCTAGGTATAATGCTTTCGACACCAGTCATCAAGTCTGGGCTGAGTTCTGCAGCCACCTCTCCCCCCTGTCCCTTGCAGTGAGGTGGCAGATGCTTGCCCCAAGTCACTGCCTCTGCAGGCTCCCTGTCTCTGGCTGGAAGACGGGCATGGGGCACCAGGCAAGGCAAAAAAATGCCCAAAGCGCTTGAGAAATGACGTTGAACTCACTGTTCGGCCAATCCCCTATCATGAAGCAACATCAGACATCTGAAAAGGGATTGAATGAATCCTGGCCTTGTTGAAGATGGCAGGCAGATGATTGGAGACCTGGTTTGTCTCACTAATTATTATAAAGCTAGGCAATTATGTTTAGTGAAACAGAAATGCATTTATGTCACCTAGGCTCACAAATATAAAACTAACTCCACCCTTCCTTCCTTAAATACATCCCTCCTCCTTCTTTTATTATTATTTACGGTACCATTACTTATTATTCATAGATAAACACATACCCAAGGAACTCATGACAGTGGGTTTTTTTTCCATTCTTGTTTTCTGCATATATTTATTTCTCTTTGCACATTTCTGTCTTGCTCCATCTTGGCATAGTGCGTTCAGGCTAGTGTCCTAACTGCTAACAACATACATTTCTCCTAGCTGCCCTCCTAGCTTAGCAGTATTTGTCCATAAAGGTAAAAGGAGCTGCAGAGAGGCAAGCCTGCCAATTGCACAGCCAAAATATACTCAGTCACACCCTGGTAATGGACTGATTTTGGAAGGATTGCACAGATTCCACCCCGATAGGTTTTGGTACCACACCCCCTATCTGATCCACTTATTTCAGTAAATCCCACAACCATGTAAAGATAGGTCTGACCTGTTAATGCCTGCAGGCATAGTTGTCCACTCTGCCCTGATCTGAACCAACAGATTAACTTGAAAGTTTCTAAAGCACATTTTCTCAACGTTATTCATTTAAAACCCAGCTCCTGTGAAGTCAATGGGAGTTTTGCCAGTGAATGTCAACGCCTCTGCTATTTTATTCCTTGGCTTCCTAAGCAGGAACTGCCAATCATGCTGTATTACACAGTAATTTTATTAGGCACCCAATCATGCTTTCAGTGGAGACAAGTTATCCTTTGCTTTTGCCGGCAACAGAACCAGGCGCCTTCAGCAAACCACCACATTCTCTACATGTTTCTTTTGTTGGAAGGCAAAACTCTAAATGACTTCAAACCATTCTGACTTCTGAACTGATAAACTAAAACATTATACTATCACATCTATGTAGTATCAAACTCCCGTCTGCAAGCCTATTTTCTGGCTTTTTTTCCTCTCTTTCAGGACCTAAGTATTTTCCCATTTCCTTCTGAATAGCAAAGCCTGTAAAATTAGACATTGGTATATCTATGTTATATCATTCTGCACAACTAATATGAAGTGTCAAGAAAACATAAAATAATAAAGAAATCCAAATCTCATTTTTCATCAGAAAATCAACTTGAGCTTTATAAAAATTAGTAGTTATTACTGCAGACTCTTTGCCTAGAGGCATGTATTTTTGACTGAGCTGTCTTTTTGTCTAGTTATTTTTTTTAAAAACAATAAATCTATATATGACAAAACATATGGCTAATGATATTAGGCAATCTTCTTAAAATATTGGCACCTTGGCACAGCAGCTCTTGGCAGAACTGAAAGAAGTAGACAGATAGGGCTTTAAACTGTCTTCTTCTCTTTGTTTCCCTTTCTCCAGCTCCAGCTCCAGCCAAGGCAAAAAGCCACCTCCAAGCTTCTTTTCACAGTGTTTACATTCAATAGCCCTCAGGGAAGGAAAGTACAAAAATGGCAGTACACTTGTGCTACTTCAGGAACATGAAATGTGAGTAGCATAAGTCTCCTCCATCCAGGGGTTTGCTCTAAGCCATTCTGCGCCATCACCATCAGTAGAGGCAGATCTAAGCACACGGTGCCACTTGGTTGCACATTGCCCCGATCCACACAATTGACTTGAAGGAAGCTGGCTTCCTAAGCACTTTTCAGCTGACCAAACATGGTGCTGAAAATGATAGTAATAAAATGCATTATGGATTAGCATAGTTTATTTCTGGTACTATTTATTCATAGCAGTACTATGAAGAACATTTACAGAAAGCATCCTTGGTAATACAAGTAACTAATGACTATAAGAAGCAGGAGTTAAATAACATGATCTGACTTCTTCTTCTGACAAATTAAATTGCAAATACAATACACCATCCTTAGAGCTCACTGAACAAAAGAGATTACTTACAGACTGCCAAAAAAGAAAGCAACATCTGTTACTGGGGTCTATACAAAGAAAATATTACTGTTTAGCTGCAATCAAAACCATTCTGCAGCTTTTAAAATCCACAGTTCACTTTAAATGTATTTTTTTTGAAACCTGATATTTTGTAAGGTTTTCTTTATCGCTTAAAAAAAAACCTTTTCTACAAAATATTTGAAAATAAATCTTGACATTCTTTTCAACAGGTCTTACTCAGTATACTCAGTAATACTGCTTACAAATGCCTTTTAGTATATTGTGGTAGCTCTTTGGGCTGTGAATCAGTGTTTAGTCACATCTTTATTTGAGACTCTCTATAGCCATAGCTTTCAGATCACAACTCCCAGGCTCCACACTGTTCTTCTAAATGAAATGGTCACAATAAATTAAATATTCACGGTAAAGATTAGAAGCTCGGGGAGGTGTGTGTATCAATAACTACATTGATTATGTATTAAAGGACCAATCATTCATTCATTTTATGAATACATAGAAAGTTAAACATACTTCAAATCTAAAGTCTTTCCTATATGCACAGCACTTTAAAATACAAACTCCATAAATTCCATAGAATTTACTCTGCACTTCCCCATTAGGTGATTAAATTAATTTTGAGAGCTGAGATTCTTCAACTGACTAAAGTGTATCAGATTATCTTCTTTATTGTGTCAGAATCATAGAATATTGTCTTTGGAGGTCTCTAGTCCAACCTCTTGCTCAAAGGAAGGTTACTCATGCAGTTAAGTCAGGTTGCTTGTGGCCCTTTTGAAACTCACAGGCAAATTCTGAAAAATCTCCTAGAATGGAGGATATTAACTTTCCTCAGCCCACTGATGATGATCTTGCTTATATGCCCCAGGATACTGTTTGCCTTCATCACTGCAAGGTCACACTGCTGATTCAGGTTCAGCCTGCTGTCCATCAAGACACCCAGTCCTTCTCTGCAAAGCTGGTCTCTTACCAGCCAGTGCCCAGCTTGTACCAATGCGTGGGGTTTTTCTGCCACAAGTGCAGGACTTCACAATTGTTGTTGAACTTGTTCCTGCTTGTTCCATGGCTGCAAGATTGCATGGTTTTCTATATGTTCAGCTTATTTAAGTATTTCCTAATTTGATCCTCCTTTGCTGTGGGTAGTATCTCTCTCCTCCAAACTTTGTGAGTAGTCAGAGAAACCTTATTAGAATAGAGCAGAATAGAATAAAATATTTCAGTTGGAATGGACCTACAGTGATCATCTAGTCCAACTGCCTGACCACTGAAGTGGGATGACCAAAAGTTAAAGCACATTGTTAAGGGCACTGTCCAAATGCCTCTTAAACACTGACAAGCTTGGGGCATCAACCACCTCTCCAGGAAGCCTGTTCCAGTGTTCGACCACCCTCTCGGTAAGGAAATGCTTCCTCATGTCCCGTCTAAGCCTCCCCTGGTGCAGCTTTGAGCCATTCCTATGCGTCTTATTGCTGGATCCCAGGGACCAGAGATCAGCACCTCCCTCTCCAAGTCCCCTCCTCAGGAAGCTGCAGAGAGCAATGAGGTCACCCCCCAGCCTCCTGTTCTCCAAACTAGACAGTTGGAACCAGAGTCCTCAGCGGCTCCTCTTAGAACATGCCTTCCAGCCCTTTCACCGGCTTTGCTGCCCTCCTCTGGACATGTTCAAGGACCTTCACATCCTGGAACTGCACAGAGTACTCCAGGTGAGGCCACCCCAACACTGAACACAGCTGGATAATCACCTCTGTTGACCAGCTGGTGATGCTGTGTTTGATGCACCCCAGGATGTGGTTTGCCCTCTTGGCTGCCAGGACACATTGGTGGCCCCTATAGAGCCGGCGGTCAGCCAGCACCCCCAGATCCCTCTCTGCAGGGCTGCTCTCCAGCCGCTCCTCTCCCAATTTATGCTTGTACTCAGAGTTACCGTGTCCCAGATGCAGAATGCCACATTTGTTCTTGTTAAATTACATGTCATTGATGGTTACCTAACGCTCCAGTCAATCTAGATCCCTCTGCAAGGCCTCTCATCCCTCGAGAGAGTCAACAGCACCTCCCAGTTTACAATCAGCAGCAGACTTGCTAATGGTGCATTCAGTTACTGCATCCATATCACTGATAAGATTGAACAGAACTGGCAGAACCTGGGAGGCTTAGCAGGAGTTTCTGCTAGAAAAGATTGAAATAAATAAAACATTGGATACCTCAGCCTCTTCCATACCCTTCATAAGTAGATGACCTGCCTGGTTCAGCAGCGGGTCCATATTTTCCCTGGTCTTCCTTTTGCTGTGAACATACCTGCAGAAGCCCTTCTTGTTGCACTTCATATGCCTTATCTGCTTCAATACCAGCCAAACTTTGGTCTTGCTAATTCCGCCCCTGTATGCCCCAGTGATGCCTTCACACCTCTCCCTGGTAGTATATCCTACCTTCCACTTCCCATACACTTCCGTCTTGCGTTTGAGCTCAGTCAGATGGTCTCTGACCATGCTGGTTTCCTGTGGTCCCTGCTGTATTTCTTGCATATTGGGATAACCCCACTGGCCAATAAAGATGTCAGGCACAAGTAGGTTTAGTCTACTTGAAAATAGGGAGGGGGGACGAATTTCAGAAAAACTGTTCCAGTTTGGGCTTTGAGAGCACTTAAATATTTTGGCTCAGAATGATTTTTTTTCTTTCTATTGGAACCAGTTCATGTTGTCCTTCACATCTAAATTACACCTTAAGTCTAAGACGTACTAGTGCCTTAGTGCCTCTCTGTCAGGGCTATAGATTGTGAGTAAATCCATATATGAGCTTACTTATTACTACAGTCAAGGGGTTTACAGGAACACTGAATTTTGGACTTGAATGTTAGGCCTTTTTCTCTAAGCGGTAGTTTCCTTTTGCCTTCCTCAATCTTGTAACTGAACAAAGCCTGTGTACCTACTCTGCTCATTACAGACCCAGAATCGGAAAAGGAGATAGAAATCCATTGAGAGTTCTGAAAAGCAGAAGCTTGATGCTGAACCTGAATTCAGAGATGCCTGGCTGGAGGGATGGATGGAGAATATACATGAAAAAGTAATCTAAGCACAGTATTCTGCGTCTCCTGAAGTTTAAGAGTATAGGGATTTAGAAGAACCATAAAAGAAAGAACTGAAATAGTTGAGACAGGAAATGATTCAAGAATTAATAAGAATTTCAGCAGAGCCAGAGCCGAAGCAAGGAAGAGACGTGGCAGTGCTGTAGAGATTGTGAGAGGTCAGTGATACACAAGCAAACTGTGAAGAGGGTAGTAGGCTTAAAAACAGTTCATACTTAGCTGGCTTCAAGATTTCTGGCCTTCACTGCTGCAGAAGATAATTAAGCCAATTATTGCATAAATTGAAGTCCTCTTACAAAGTTCTAAAAAAAATTTCATAGCTACCAAGTTAGCATCCCTGCAGGCTTTTCCTCCCTTTCAATAAAAGTTAAGGGATGCCCTAGAAGAACTACAGTGGTATTCCGGTACTGACGCCTGTCAAGACTGGCCTCAGTGCACTTCATTTAAAACAACCTATAACATATATTTGGAAATAGCAAATGCAGAATATTGTAGGATCATCTCATGTAGACAGAGCTCAGTGGGGTCAACAGAAATGGCTACAGCAAATAAAAGAAAGTCTTAGGTTCCGTTCTTAAAAAAAGCAGTGAAGATTCAGGCTGAAATTACTAAAAGCCTTAGATAAAGAAAAGATGTAAAGGAGAGAGCATGTTTTTCAGCGCTGTTTGGAAAGTAACAATGACAAAAGCAAGGTGGACAGAGTTCAGTGGAATCCCTTTTCCATCCAATAGATCTTTAATTCACCTTACTTGAAAATGCCACGCAAGACTGTAAAAATGGAGACTGTGCAGCTGGCTTTTATGCAAAGCTGCTGTCTTAATGAGAAAATGTGAAAGGCTGAAGAACAAACGTAAAAGAATAATTATTTCATAGACCTGTAAATATAACAGAACACAATTCTAGAGAAGAAATAAACAACTCTTAGATCAAAGGATTCATAGATCACCTTCACTGGAGTAATAAGTAGAAATTTATTAGTTGCCTTTTTCTTTTTCTTTTTTTTTTTTTTAAGCCAGCTCACAATAAGTATACAGCTTAATGTCAACTTAAATTACATCTACAGTTTTCTGACAGATTCATTTGCTTTTTCAGGTTTATGTCTAACACACTGACAGTTTCTAATCAATAGTAGACAATTCCCTTTGAGAGTTATTAAAATATACCTTGCATTTAAATGCAATAAAAAGCATGACTGAACATGCCTCTGTTCCTCATAACACATAAATACCACATCTGGTCCATAAAAAACATGCATTATACAGAGGTTGTATGAATGCCAGATACGTATTATTACATGGAACTGTTTTATCCATCTAGCCTAATTTCCAGATGTTTTATTACTTGTAGACAAGAGTGTTGTCAAAACTGTTGCTGGAAGTCCATTTATTTCAAGAGGGCAAGGGACAGGGATAGTGAGTTAAGCTACAGGAAATGTTTGTGATACAGTTAATGGCAAGTCATGTGACTGAATCATCAGTGCTATCATGTTTAAAGAGATGCACTTAAAATTTCAATTTCAGACAAAAATTTTAGTTGACTGCATTTTAAATATGCACTTACTTATTCTTCCAGCAGTAAATGGCACATAATTGCAGGTAATATTTGCGAAAAACAGAGCAAGTAACTAATGGAAATGAAATGGAAACCATTAGAACAAAAGTTGCTGGTAACTATAACCATATCCAAAACCACATCAAGTAGTTAGATAAAAATTCTGAAGACATTGAAAACTAATAGCGTTTAATCCCTCCAATTTGGAATTGGGCTATGGGATTTTTCTTGGTTTGTTTTTGGTTTTTTTGTTTTTTTTTTCTCTCTGTAAGTAACAGAAATGTGTTTTCAAACATTATTTGGAGTGAAAATGACAGTTCTTAAGGAGCCATACAACATCTGAAAACCTTGTTTGGGTCCCCCACAGAAGCAAGGTTTCTAGCGCAATAGTAAAAGTAGAAAAGGGGATGAAAAGGCATGTAGGTGAGCGCATAAAGGAAAGGAAAAGCAGCAGACAGTATGTCATAAAAATGGTGTTTCACCAAAATGTCAGAAGAGACGGGGCTAAGTTTAGCTTGAACACAGCAAGGTAGAAATGAAGCAATTGTAAGAATCCTATTAGAAAGTAGTCACTAACGTAAGGGTTGGACAGTAGCCATTAGTTTTCCTTGTAATGAAAGTACATTTCATTGAAAGCAGCATTTAGTTTAGTGAAGTACAAAATTACAGAGAGATGTAAAGATTACCAAGTGAAAACACACTGATTTTTAGAATATTTGGTGTATCGGTGGGACATTTCTGATTTCATCCCTGAAAAAAAAACCTAGAATGACTATAGTAAGTTTACTTTACAGTCCCATTCAAAATGGCATCATAACGTGATCTCTTAACTTCTGTTTCTAAGAAGTGACATTAACTCTAGGCTTTTCTGCCCTGTAACATTTCCTATACTGGCACTGAAAACCTAAAGGTTCCTCTAAATTCATTGTGGGTCCTGTTTCAAATTACGTAGTACTTCTCACACCATCCTGTCTTTTGTAGTAAACCCTGAGCAGAAACACAGCCATTAAAAAAAACCCCAAACATTTCAACTATCGGGTAAAGGGAGGCAGTCCTTATAGTGTCTCAGAAAAACCTGGAGGCTACAGACTATGATTCTAAGGTTGGCTTCCCAGTTAAGCGATAAATTTGACTACCTCTTTACATATTTACTGAACACCAACATTTAAAACAGATTTATACTATATACACTAAAAACCTAAAAAAACATTTCCAAGTTGCTTGAGGTACATAATGTCGGGGAAGGTCAAATTAATTTCAGTCCTATGAATAACATAACCCCCTAACTTGTATTTACCTGAAGCCCAGCATAGACCATAAACATGACCCAAGGCTTAGACAGGACTCAAAAAATGGGAAAATATTCATATCTCATCCATGAAAAATATGATGGTTACTGCACTATCACTGGTAGTTCCTCAGAAATCAAATTAGGATGATCATCAATAACATACCCTACTTCTCAGGTTAAGGCTTGTGCTGCTGCAGCCATTAGCCCTTTTCTCTAAAGACAGTTCCAGAGACTGCCTTATTGATTAGCATTTCAGCAGGGCCCTTAAACCAGTCAGAAAACTGGTTTAGCGTACTACTAGATGCAAGACCGGGACACGTAGAATTACAGAGTAGCACAGCAGAGAAGTTATCCTTGGTAAACACAAGACCCTTTGGTAGAAGCAAATAGCCAGCTGAATGGCATCTCAATGGGGTCTGTGGCCAAAGCCAGAAGAGTTCTCGTGTCCCCTCTCAAAAGCGGACATATATAATATATATGTATGTATATATATATGTATAATGATTGAGATAGCTGTGATAAGACTAAGGAGGTAATTGATTATTTCTCACTGTATGGATTAGCCTAATCACAATTGTACTCCTTCCCCTTTCTCTTTCAAACTCTTCGTTCATAAATGGAAAGCTATCAGAGATGACAGTATGTCTGATTCTGATTGTACAAAGGATTGCTCAAAGAGGGCAGAGTATGTAGAAATATCCTGCATACAAACACCAGCAAGAAGAGAGAAACTATGCAATTGTGCAGGAGAAAAATATCCTGTACATTCTCTGCAACGTTTCTGTGTTGGAAACATAAGTGAATTCTTCCTTTTCGGATCCCACCAAGAAGCACTGGTTAAATTAATCCTGAGACTTCTGTTACTGAAAGTATAAAAAACTCAGCTTCTCTACACTGCTAAATATTCTGACACCTCTAGGAATAAAATCTGTCACTTAGAATATGTCTATAGCATATCTAACATAATGAAATTAAATTTGACTGACTATAGAAATATAAACACATAATGGTAATAGAATTCAAAACAAGCAGTTTGTTACAAACATCACAAGACTTACACATTCAAAATTGATTTTTTCCAAAGCTAAGAACATAAGAATTATAAATACTAATAACAGTGTTTATGTTAGGAGGTCTCCAAATACTTTGCGAAGGAGACATAGCTCTCCAAATATGCTAGCAAACTACACTAACCAAGTCACAGAGATGGAACAATCCCAAGCTAAATCAACAGCTGAAAATTATATAGCAGGTAGAACTGGCCTCATCCTTGGTCTTTACAGTAATGCATTCACCTGTGTCCCACTATCAATTTTTATTGAAAGCATCTGCAAGCTCTCGCTACAACACTCTATTGTCCAAGAGAAAGACAAGTGTTGTTAAAACCAAAACAGTATCCTCAAAGTTTTCCCCTCAGGGGATTTTTCAATATACTGTTACCTATATTATTGTCTGAAACATAGGGTATTCCTTTTGCAGCTCTCACAAAATCCAAGGGAAAAAAGGATATCCATCTATCTTTGATCTTCTGGACTAGACAATGTCTGCCCTGTACGCACTCTGGGTCCTGTCTGCATACATGCTGTAATCCTAACACATGTTCTTGTTTCATTTTATAAGGACCAGTGGAAGAGTTTGTATCCACTGGCTTCTTTACTGCTCCATAAAGCGTGCCTCTTCTGTAATCAAAGTTTGTGATAAAAATGAAATGAGCCTAAGGAGGCTAATTTATACCTCCTTCCTCCATATCCTCTATCCACTCCATCCTGCATTAAGGAGTCTGTATTTAACATTGAAAAAATAGGGTTTAGATTATTTTCTTCTTAACAGACTACCCTGCATGCAGCTTGCTGCTTTTCAGGATCACAGACCTGTTTTAAAATAATGGAAATTCAATAACAATTTGCCAGCAGTGAATACGATCTAGCTTGGCAGCAGACGAGAACACATTAGTGGTGAGCAACACTACCTGAGCTTTTAGACATACAGATACCAAATATATATTGTAACACAAGCATCTCTAACACTTTTGTTAGAGATGCATTTCTGCCTTTCACCTTTTGCTAACCCTTTTTTCGCTAGGTGATGTCACTGCTCTTGAACCAGAACTTGAGGGACTTTACCTCCATGGAAAATCTGGAGCATTGAGTGACACCCCACCCCTTTTTTTCTTCTCTTCTGCTATCCCAACAAGACTTACTACCCTTCCAGTACCCTATAAACGCAGTGGTAACTCTGCTCCATGTCCAGGTCAGCTTTTCCTGCACCCTACCTACCCCAGCACCCCAAGGCACAGTCTCAATGAAGCTGTGGGGTCTCTCTCTCCAGCTGCAAGCAGGGAGAGGCCCAGCATGGCCAGGTGGCACAGAGCAGCTTAACCTAGTTAAGGGTACCCAAGGAGGACAGAAGACATTATCAATTGGGTACTGTGCCTAGTAACTTTGACGTCACACACATTTACCTCATGAACCAGTGAATATTCTTAATTTAACTATAATGTATAATAATAGATCTGCTGCAGCTGGCACTAAAGCACAGCAGCATTGATCAAAGAGTATTGGCAGGAAAGGACTTCTGCACAGAGTGGACTAACACCAACACCAGATGAGGTCAGCCACAGCTTCACGTGGCCAAGCTCTAAAATCCCTATGGATGAAACTCTATGGCCTCTCCAGATAGCTTGTTCCAGTGTTGCATGAAGTAAGCTACCAGCCCATACTGATGCACAGGGCTATTCTACCCCTGCACACTTCTCAATATTCAAGTTCATGAGTTTTCTGTCAGTCTGATCCTTAAGTTTCTCACGGTCTCTCTGAACTTACCTGTAGGCCTGCCACCCTCTCTTACTAATTTGTACTGTCCACAAATTGGACACCTCGTCACAACAGACCCAGCATAACCCTCTGTAGACAGCGGGGACTCCACTTGAAACTACTGTGTGTGTTTGTTTAGTGAGGGCTTAGTAGAGAGTAAAATTAAAATTTAATTCATCCTAAGTTTAACAGTTTCAGTGACAGCAAGGAAGGAGGTAGGAACGAAACTAGACACTCGGGTCCTGAGAAATAATAATTTTGTTTCTTGCCCCTCTAAACACAGCTGGTTTAGCTTTTTTTGCTACTGGAAAATTATTTTAGTGTCTTTAAAGAGCATAGGCTTACCCCTATACATTGTATTTTGCCCTGGCTCAGAAGATGCAACAATTACACAATTAATTATTATCCTGCAATCACTAATCAGTAAATTTGAATGCTAACTATTCAGAATACAAGTAATCATGAAGAAGGCATCTGACTTGCATGGATTTCTTCAGGGGAAAAAAATGCAATAATACTTATTTTGCCATATATGCACAGCATGGAGGAAGTCAGCAAAAAACTATGCATGTAGAATCCCAGGGCGGTTTCTAATCAGCTAACAAAAGGCACAGACGAGACTAATTGCTGTTTCCATTACGCCTGTAGTTCCATTTTCAGGGTGATGCACCCAGGAATGAGAGCCAAACGCTGATTCAGTGAGAGCACAGCACCATCTGCTGCCGAAGACAAGGCTTCAGAAGGGAAGAAAATTTTTTGCCATCTTTCTCCGTAATATTGCTAGGTTTAATTTAAATAAATAAATACCTCTGTATAGACCTCATCATCTTTGATTATTAAAGAAGTCGCCAACATAGAAATTTGCAAGGGTTCTGCACCTTGGATGTTGTGTGGAGATTCCTACTAGGTGTTTCTGGGCCATTTCAATTATTCCATTATGTTCATACTCAATGCTGACAGGGTGCTTCTCTAGAAAACATCACTTTTAGAGCTGGTACACACAGACAGTTTAGTCTAGTACAAAGCAAGTGATGTAGAGGGATCTGTGTCTTCAATGTGTAATTTATTACAATGATGCAATGGATAAGTGACTAAGATGCTCTGATGGTAATTTAACCTCAAACAAATGTACAGTTGTTATGTTTGTGTGAGTCTGCCTTTGGCTCATAATACATTAGCAGGTGCTTTCCTGTACCGCACCTCTTCCTGATTCACCAGCCTGCTTATGTGGATGGACTCTATTCTCTTGAGAACTTAGAAGGCTGATGCCACCGCTATGAAAAAATGCTGCTGTGCAGGCAGGCTTGGTCCACTTCCAGGAGACAGAGCATCTAACTAGAAGAGTCGGTACCTGGCCTGTGTGCTGTGCTGCCTTGTTGCATTGTCAGCTGGAGCTATGCTGGGATCCTGGATTTTATGAAGCAGCAAAGAGGCAGGATGCCTTGAACGCTTAACATCAGAAAGCTTGTGAGGAGATTACCATCCTGCACTGCTATAGCTACCTTGCATAGCTATCTTGCACAGACAAACTACTGGTCTTGCCTGAGTCCCCTCTCCCCAGCTGAGCTGCACCCTCTATATGTACAAAGAAGCTCTATCATAATTAGAAGTTTTGCACTAAAAGACCTTTTACTAGCACACAGATCCATGACTGAGATAATGCAGTTGCAGGAAGCCAAGCAGATAAGGGGCTGGAAATTATAATGCATAATTTTGAGGAAGCCTGCCCAGAAGAAAGTCAAGAAGAACAATTGAAGCTATTTTTAAGGACAATGTTATTTAGCAGAAGGCCAGAACTATTTGAGTGTTTGTGCTGTAGTGGAAAAAGATCTGGAGATCTTCAGAGAAATGGTCATACATAAGAAGTTTTTCTTCTGCTTGAATAGTCTTTATTCCTCCGTGCTCAAAATAGTGACTCATTTGCTGACTACCTTGCTTCTAATTCAGGACAGCTCTACCATGTCCTACCCTGCCAAACTGTGTGTGCAATGATGGACAGTGGTCTAAGAAACCAGTAGGTAATGATCAGGCACAAATCACTACTCAGACTGTACAAGAGCCCTTACTCACTTCAGCCTTTTCTCCCCTCTGATACGTCATTGAAATTGCTGCAGACCAAAGAACCAGGGCGGATGAAACTAAAGACTGTGGAGGAATCTACTTGGGAGCAGCAGTTCTCCACTGGAATAGGAGACTCCTTCAGTCTGAAGTCCCCAAAGCTGGAGTCAGCACCGCTGCACGCCTTGGAATTCCCAGACAGCTGTGAAGCAAAAAGACAAATCAACAAAAGACCATGAGGAGTTTTATAGCCAGCCAGTAGACTGGAATGTTTCTGCATTTGGCATATGCTGGTGCTTTCTTCCAACATGTTTTTCACACCTTCTAGGGGCTTAAACACAGAAGCCACAAGCTTGACTCAGTACCAGGATCATTCAGATCTTCTTGTATTCAAACAACATAGCAAACACTGAAACACTAATCAGACAGTAACAAACAGTGAGGCTGGCAGCCTACACCACAATTCCCTTTACAAAACACTATGTTTATATTATATAGGCTGTGTCCAAAGTTTGCTTTGTAGCTGGTTCACATACTTATACTAACCATGTGTCTGGCATGTGCATCCATTCACAAACTGTCCTTGCTATTGTTTAAAGCCGTTTTGGCCTGTGAGTTTTCTTCAAGTTACATCAGTTAAACATCCTGTTTTGGTTAGTTCTCATTCCTAATTACTTATGTATGTCAACATCAGTACCAGCATTCTCAGTGTGTAGCTCACACACAGCTCCTGTATAATCTTCTTCCATTTTGGAATTAGCCAACAAACATACTTGAAGTCACTCAGTCCTAAGCCCGTAATTCAATTACTCTGTGGTCACACATAGGATTTCTAGGCTGTCGGGCGTTTCCAACCTTCTAGGTCTAATAGGTGCCTGGATACCCCTGATATGTAAAGGATGTCCTTAAAAATAAATCCGTACAAAGTGGCCAAGAGAAAAGAGAAGATAGGTTTGGCAAAATCTGGATATACAACCACCACACAGAAGACTGTGTATAAGCTAGGTTAGGAGTTTACAGCACAACAGATGAATCTCTGCTAGAAGTTTATTCCATTTCCCAGCTGCAGAACCTTCACCACCTATCCCTACAGGAAATTAACGTGAGCAGCTACTTGTAGTATGAAATAATCATCCCATTTTACTCAGTCACAACGCCTCCTTGTAGGCAAGCCCTTCAGCTGAGGTGCTCTATGCCATTTACCTAGAGGGTAAGCTACTGCATGCAAAGACTCAGGCTCATCTGCAAAGGATATGTATTACTCATACGTAAAAGGATATGTTCCCCTACTCATGTAGTGGAACAGCTGAACTGCTTACAATCATGCTGAAAACATTTACTTTAAGTCAGTTTCGGTTAAAGTGGGAATTTAGCTTAGCTTGGAAATGCAGCAAATAAAATATGACCTGGTTTCCAAATACTGGGAAAGTCACACTTCTTGCTAACTGTGATAAATTTCTTTCAAAAATTAATGGATAGGCCTTTAACATGCTCAAAAATATCTTCAAGAGACACCAATGTGTAATTTCTGGTCTGCTCAATTCACACCTGAGCTTATTGGACATTAACGTCCCTATACGTTGACCAGACTACAGTGGCCACAGAATATTACTTGGTGATAATAAGTCACTATTTCCTCTCTGCTGCTTTGTTCTTTCTCAAGTAAGAAGGGGTGTCAGCTGCAGAGACTACATGATAAATTTATTTGCACACCTGGAAACACTGCAGAGAGATCTCCAGTCACTTTGAAGTGACTGCTGTAGCTACAGGAGAATTGGAAGAACTGAGGGCCACATTTACCACTTCCTCCTATAAAGATACTGCTGTCCAGCCCTATTTCACCATTTTGGTTAGTGAGACCAACCTTTGAGATTCCTCAATGTCCAAAACGGCTTTTGTTTTTTCTCCTATTTAACACAGAGGGGTGTGTGTGAAGGAATCTGTACAATTCTGTTGTAGAAGTCAGGCTCAGCTATATTCATACCATGTTTTATTTTTCACTGTGGCATTTTTTTTCCCCTTCTTCAGACCTCCCAGAAAAAAGGGTTAGACTATAACTAATTGACACAACCTCTACCTTAAAGAATAGACAAGCCATCTCTGATAGAACCAGGCAATGTAGGTTCTTTATCTGAATAAGGATTCATGTTTGCAGGTTTAAGCTTTTAAAAATTTCCCCCCAAAAATGCAAAATAGCACTTCTAGTACTTATTCACTAGGTATGTATAAACTATAAAGTTGTGTAAGTCTTTACAGGAGTACTTTAAGAGCACATTCCCATTCCACACCGTTTACAATCTAAGCAAAAAGTCTACAACAAGAGGATCAAAATCCATTCCTCTCAGGAGCACAACAACAAACTTACAGAACAGGCTAAGGATAGCGCATGATAGATTTCCACATCCAAGACTTTGAGTTGATACTGGAGCCCACTGATTTTTGAGAAATACTCTCATTGCTTCCCCAGGTTGTCCTATAAATTAGAGGTGTAAAGTAATAAACAACTCACAGATACTTTTAAACAGCATTTGCTAATCATAGTACAGTGTGAAAGCATAACCATATCTGTTATTATTAAAGTCTTAGCTATCACTTCATGTATCTGGCTACTTACTAATTTCAAACAGAAGACCAAACAAAATAGAATGATTCTCCCCCAAATTGTGACACTTCTTTAACACTGTAATGAGTATCTAAAATATCTCCTACCTGAAATCTACTTCCACTGTCAAAACCACTGTTCCCATCTGTTATGGCCCCATTTATTTCTACAGATAGCTGCAAAAGATTCCTTCCTTCCCAGACTCCTGCATCATCCACATTTATTCCATTTACTATGTCTCATCTTGCCTCTCTTCTCCACTGCCAACATTCACATGTGATTCTCTAAAAAAGGCAAGTTAGAGACAGCTAGTAATTCTGTAAGACAGGAAAACTACTCAAGAATTAAATATTTCCCCCTCCCCACAAACTAGCAGGGAGTAACACACCACATAGAATACCTGTTGGAGTCCTGCTCTCTCCTGAGAACATGAGGAAGCATTTGTTCCGCCAGTGCACATAGACGTGTTTCCATCACTGACACCAGGGTTTGTTGTTCACGTGGCAGAGGGGGCACACCGTGTTTGTTTGGGGAGTGGGAAGTGGAAAGAAGCTCTTTAGCTAGTGCACGGTGTGTGGTTGTGATGTTGATAAGGAAGAAGGTAACTAAGACATGCTGTCTGGCCAGGGAGCCTGTCCTTTCTTTGGCTTTAATAATAACTGAAGAGTGGCTATTTTCCCTGTATTCTTCTGAATAAAGATTTTGTTTCGGGGATTAATCTAAAGGAAGTTGCTTCATTTTGACAACTGATGTATGCCATGCACATATTTTCTCTCTGCCATGTTAGCTATCTTTAAGTTACTGGAAGTGTCAACTGTGTGCGCTTGGGACCCATGCAGTCTTCCAGATCTTGTGTCCATTCCCTACTGAGGAAGTGCAGGGGAAAAGCAGACACTCATCAACCTGTTGCTGTCTAACCTCAGACTCCATTCCACATCTCTGTGGTATTAGTCCAGTCTCTTTATTGGTTTTTTTTTCAATTTCCCGTTGATATGCTCCTTGAATTGACTAAGGTTGGGGTTGTTTGTTTTGTTTTTTTTTTCCTTGAAGAGCATGAATTACACTGATGTCTTCTCTCCTTGTGCATGTGCTGGAAACAATTAAAGTTCCAGCTCTGCAGTCTCATCAGTCAGCTATGCTCAGTGGAAACCCCACCAAAATCAGCAGGCCTCTGAAGACGCTGGCGTGCTGGAGGACTGCAGTCTGCAGTCAAATACTCTGCAATTTTACGGCTCCCTGTTTATCCTCTCCTTCTTCCCTGTGAGCTTAGAACCAGTCCCTAGATATAATATAAAACTGGGTTACATTACAGCACTTCAAACATCATAGTGCCTAAAAATACCAAGGCAGATTGCTTGTGGTTATTAAAGACGCTAGTCAGGTTTCCTCAGAAAATGAGGATAGCATGTTCAAGTCTCTCTACTCCAACCTTCCACCCAGCAACCTTTAAATCCCAGTGGCCAATTTCAAGCAAAACGGGCAGAGAAGTAGATGTCTCAGAGACACCAGGTTCCTCCAAGCTTGTCCAATATACAAATGAGTAAAACAAAGAAACTACATTCAGGGACTTACACAAGGAAAGACTAGACTACATGCACTATTCACTGATCATCAGAAAATCTATCCAGAGAAGAAAAAAATTTACGCAAAATTTAATTAATTAGTTTTCTGTGCACAGAATACTTTTATTTAAAGACTGAGGATAACAGATAAATAGGTGAATATTTATTAGGTGACTAAGAAATAGGTGTACCGAACTGGTATAGAACAACCTTACTCTACAGAAGTTACACCAACTGAAAACAGAACTGAAAGCAAAAACACTCTTTGTGTCTACAGCCACCAGCCCTTTGTGACCACCTGGCTGGTTAACACCTGAAAACAGCAAACTTAGTTTAGTATCTTACAACCCCCCAGCAACTTCAGCTGCTCATCCTTGCCCTCTACTTCCCCAACAGAGTTTACTGATCTCTCAGTTGTGCCAAAGAAACCTACTGAATAGTCCAGAATTTCTAAATATGCCTAAAAAGATGAACTGAGGTAAGCCACACAAAAAGCTGAGTCAGCACAGTTGAGGAGACAGTTGAGGAGGCAGTCACACCAGGCAGCTGGAAGGGTGTATGAAACAGGCAAGCAGAAATCTCTGCTGGCACTTAAACGGCAAAGTGTAACCCTTGCCTCTGAGAGGGACACAGAAGACTGCATTGATGTTTCCACATATCTCATGGCATGCTGGAGGGCAGGAGGGGAGACGGGCAGGCATTATGTGCTTGTTTGGTTATCACATAATAAAGGTTTGCTTTTTACTCATTGCATGGCAAGATTAACTAATATTCTGCTATGGATAGCCTGCATCAAACAGCTTCCATCAAGCCTTCACGCTCCAATTGCATGGATGGGCACAGTGAACCACAAACCCAGGATGTCTTGTGATTCATCACCTTCAAGTGCAGTTCACAGCCTAAACAGGCCGGGCATAGTCTCAGCTTTCCCCTCATCCTGCTGTTTATTCTTCCTCTTTCCAGTGTGCCGTCGCTTTTTTTTTTGGAGTGGGGTGAGATTAGATCAGCTCCCCAGACCTGCTGAGTGTGCGATCACGTAAATCTGACTGTGTGACCAGGAGCAGCGCCGGGGACACCCGGCAGCCAGGACTCACCTCCTGGTAAGCTGCTGTGCAGCCCGGCCCTGCAGTGATTCACTGCGTGGGCGAGACACCAGCATCTCCTGGGGAGCCCTCCCAACTGGAGGAAGAGCTTCTCCTCCAAACTTGCGAAGTGACATAAGCTGAAAGAGGAGGACAAACCCTACGGAAGAATAAGGGCTTTGCTTCTTAGTAATTCTATTGCAACACATCCGTCTTCTTTGCAAACAGATGTGACCTTGGTTACGGAGGCGCTCTTCCTTTTTTAAACTGAAAGTCCATTTTGTAACACTGAGCACATGACTATGGATTTAACCATCCACCCAAGGAAGATTGCTGAGGGAGCACTGCTGACTGGTTGCTCAGTTACACTGCAGTAACTGCACGCAGGTGTTGACTTCCTCATCGCTGTGGGTTTAACTGGTCTACAACAGGCTGCCCAGAGATGTCGTGGAGTCTTCTTCTCCGGAGATGCTCAAAACCCGCCTGGGTGCGATCCTGTGAAACCTGCTCTAGCTGAACCTGCTGTGGCAGGGGGTTGGACCAGATGATCTCCACAGGTCCCTCCCAACCCCTGCCATTCTGTGATCAGCCAAAGCAACAGCGATGACACATCCGCGTTCGTGCTAATCATCCAATTAGCCGTGGCTTAAAACCTGAACTCCTCCCCACTGTGACTTCCAGCTTTCAAAACGCTGGGTTTGCCTTCCGAACGCTTCCCAGCCAAGTTTCCAAAATCCGAACTGGGATCTGTCAAAAAACACCTTAGTCTGTTTGGTCTAAAGCCTGAAGTACTTCACTGCAACTCAGACTCCCTGCATACTCACAATCTAGCTTACAACACAACCTGCCGGACAGTCTGTTAGATAGTTGATTTCTGCTGAAACTGTTTTTGCAGCAGCACCAGAGATGTGCCGCCTTTCCCTTTCTATAGGCGTAACCCGCGTGGAGACCTGTCCATACAGCACTTAAAAAAAGGCTCAAAAATCCCCCCACTCGGCAACGCTCCCTCCGTCCTCCTT
>VXAK01007549.1:0-27435 GCA_013399435.1 Arenaria interpres | reverse complement strand
GCTGCAGGTGGTGATCGAGGCCCCGGACCCCGGCTGTAACAGCTACCCCCACCTCGCCTCCAGCGAGGCCTGTGAGTACCGCACACCGCCGCCCCCGCTCCTTAGGCAGCACCCTCCGCCCGCGTTTTCCAGCCCTGTGTCCAGTGTGAAGGTCGGCAGGTTTATTTTTATATATATATTTTTTTCTTTTAAGAAGCCGGGAATCGCAGGCTCGCTGAGGCGCGCCAAAGCGGCCCACAACAAGCGGCAACCAGAAGATGATTCTTGCTCTTAGTGCTGTGGAAGATCTCAGCCCACAGTGAATCGTGAGGCTGGTTAGAAGCGTAACCGATGACTTCTGCAGTTTAGCTAGCATTCAGTCAGTTTACCTGCTGCTGTTCTTTCTAGTAACCCGTCATTAGGGACTAGAGGTATTACACTGTGCTGTGTGGCGAGATCTGTATGTAGGCAAGAGATCATCCTTTCTTTCAGTACAGGGTATCGTATGAAGGCTGGCTTTGCTCATTCATCTGCTCTCCTTAGAAATAATGACATTTTAATTGAGGCTACCTATGCTGCCTCATGTACATGATACTTCTGTTTTTCCTGGAAAACCAGAAAGTGTTCATTGAGCTTCGTGTTGTTCATCTCGCAGTGTTCTAAGTTCACTTTCGGTCTACCAGTAGATCAAAAAAATGATTTGAAAACATGATGGTTGCATTGGATTAGTTCTGCTGTGCTTCCTTACTTTTATGACCGAAGTCCAGAATGGAGAAGTACTCTAAATTCAAGTCTTAATCACCAGAGAAGTTTCTTAACAGAACTAAGGATGAATTGATAGTATTGCTTTTTGTCTGGGCAAGTTAGCACAGAACTCAACATAATCAATTTGTCTAGTTCTGTCTTGAGATAGTCTTCTATACTAGTGCTGTGGTTTGGGGTGGGCCGGCCACTAAAACAAATGACAGAATGTCTCTCAGTTGTTTGGTATGCAGGATACAGATCCTTAGGAAAAGGTCCTTTTCATAAGTCATACACCTGCAGCAGGATTAATTCCACCCGGCTTGTGATAAAATGTACTCATTTTAAGTTTAATCAGTCTCCTTGGTATCTTGGTACGTTTAGCAAAGTAGTTCAATTTTTGTCTGCAAGTCTGTCATTCATTTCAATGCAAATGAGGTATAGCAGAAAAATTGCTAATGCTTTAGAATTTTTCTGCCACAGTCAGGTTATACTGCTTTACCACTAGTTGAACTTTGAACTGATTTGTGAACTCCAGATTTTAACCAAAGCTGGTTCTTTCCTGTTGGTGAATATCTCAGATCATGTGATATCTTGGTTGCACTCCTCAGAACCATCAGAGGTTTTCCCACTGCTGTGGAAAAGGAGCTTCCCGTTACGGATAACATGGAGTTTTCCTCATGTAGTAAGCAGAGATCCCCAGACTTCAGCAAGGTTTTAATTTTCTGTTTTTAGTGGGTTAGCTTGTTCAGGGAACAAATGCTGAAACACACATTTCAATAGACAACTAGTCGCTGGATTGAGCAGTTTGGCTTCACTTCTTAATAGAGGTAGCACAGGTCAGTCAATGCCTATCCTGTAGAAGAAGTGTTGGATATGTAATCAAAGAACAAGTTACCTGCCCTTCTTCCTGCTGGCTTCTTGCTTGTGAAAAATGTTCCAAGTAGCCATACAAAACTTGTTGCTCTGCATTCATTTGAGGCATGATATATGTTCAGAAGAAAGCCTGCTGTCTTTGAAGTAAATCCTTGACTGAACTACAGTTTACGATGGAAAGACCCATGAAGATTGCAGTAGTCTTCTGTTTCTTACCCGGAACTTCCAGTTTAAACACAAACTGTGTTCAGGCTAAAATGAAAGCTTGAGGTGCTTTCTTCATGTCCCTGAATGGCTTTTTCTGTGGTATTTTGGGCAAATGTTTGAACTGTATAGTTTATAACCACCCATTCTTTCATGCTGAGGCAGATCTGGTAAGTCGTTATACAGTAATTTCCTCCTTTCATTTTTTTCTCTGCTGCTTCAAATGTGTGACTCACGCCAGTTTATTATTGTTTAGATGCTTAAATAATAATATAAGTTTATAGCTTTATAGATACACATAGATGTATAAAAATGCACTGCATGTGATTTATTTTTAATTAACATATCTAAAAGATATTTGTTTCTTCACTAAAATTTACTGAATCACCTTAAATGGAAAAACAAAATTATTTTAGCCTTTTTTTCCCCACTACTTTGTACTGTGCTTCAGTACTCAAACTCAAGGGAGGATTGTTGTGGATAACTTAAGATACCATTCTTCTTCCCTTACTTCATCTCATTGCCCCTATACACATAATCTTTAGATGGTGGGGTTTGGTTTTTTTTATTTTTCTTTTGTAATTACACCTTTATAGTTAGCACTCAACAGTATTATTTGCTATATCTCTGTAAGCTATATCTCTAAAAAATATATAAGCATAATCTATATAAAAGGAAGATAAAAGGAGGCCTGGCTTAGTTACTTTACCCTTATCATCTATGCCTTAAATGCAAAAATATCTTCTGATAAATTTTAAATCAGTTGGGTTAAACTTGGCTGGAATTCTGGCCCATGTGCAATATTTAACATTGCCATTATTAAACACTGTATTTCTTTTATCATCTTACTGATTAAATGCTGACTCTCTGACTAGTCACTTGCATTATTTTGGGAGCATATAAATGAAATATAGTGGCACAGTATCACTGTTATAAACAGCATTGGTTAGAATAAAAAAAAAAAAAAAAAAAAACGAAAAACAACAAAAGAAGACGTGGCACTTGAATCTTTTTACTGCCTGCTGACATTGTCCAGTCATTCCATAGTTCCTTGAGGAATAACATTCTGTTTTTTTTCCTTTAGATCATTTAACTGTAACTGAGCCCGTGGCTATACTGAAAGCAGATGAGGTATGGGGTGCTTTAAGAGGTAAGCTGATACTTTTCACATAGAGCTGTTTGGTCTGGACCTACACAAAATCCGCACCAGACCAAGAACTAGCTGACCACTGATCCTTCCCCTCGTTCAGTCCTTCCTGGGAAATTGCCTTGGGCATAGAGGCCAGAAGGATACCCGCATGTGTGTTGATCAAACCCTCAGTTCGGATGCTCAGTATCTCAGATCCAGTGTCACACCAGACACGCACCCTTGCTGCACCTGGAATCAGCCAAGCCAACCAAATCCTAGGTGCTAAAAAACTCTCTGATCTACAGTGTGAATAACAGATTATTCTCTGACTGCATCTAATAGCTGAACATGCTGGATGCATCACCAAGAAGATCGTAATGCTGAAGTTGCAGTCTGCTGTTCTTACTGGAATGTTAGTCTAAACTAGCAGATTTTTCATGATGAATTAGAAATTTCACCAGTTTCAGAAATGACAGGAATAGAAGCATGACAACACCACCAATTCCTACCTTGCTCTTAGTAACTTCCACGCTATTCAAGAATTAGTTTGGTACAGCTGAGCTGTACTGCTAATATTCAGTACTTGAGTATAATGGAGAGCTTGAATGATTCTCTCTTCAGAACTTCATTGTTGCACTATAGTGCTTGAGCAATTAGGGAAACTGCGCTAAAGAGAAAGAAACTCAGCTAAAAAGCATTCTTGCTAGCTATGTGAACACCTGTAAATAGTTACGGTCCTGTTTTTAACTACAACTTTAAGGACAAGTACTGGGTTGTACTCCAGATCTCTTTCTTGGGTTTTTTTTCCAGGTTTGGAAACCTTCAGCCAGTTGGTTCATGAAGATGACTATGGAAGTGTAAGTATAGCCACATTCTTTGTTAGGTGCTTTTCTAAGCGCCTTTTCTAGTAGCACATCTACTAGTTTCATTAAGTAGTTTTTTCAGAAAATTATTCTTGGAAAGCTGATAACAAACTAAAAAGTAAGTATTGCCTGTTTGAAATTATGAATATAAAATAAGAATTCTAATTTTTATATCTTGTTCTTGTAGTTTCTTGTCAATGAGTCTGAAATAGACGACTTCCCAAGATTTGCTCATAGAGGAATCTTACTAGACACTTCAAGGCATTATTTACCATTGAAATCTATTCTTACAAACCTGGTAAGTGGGCAGTTTTATCATTAACAATGAAGGCTTTTTGCTGTTGTGTTTTGCTCCCTGAAGTAGGTATCAACTGGAGCTTGTGTGAAAAGAGAACCCATCTCCTGTGGCTGACTTCTAAAAGGACAGAGTGAACTTTGCTGAGTGAAGGTCAGAATGTACGCCAGAGAGGAACTGAGTGGGCAGACACAAGGATTAGTGGATCTGTAAAGGAGGCTAGGATTTGTGGTACTTCGGGCTTTCTGTTACTTTCTGTTGCCTAAACCAGCTCACATGTTTCTTGGAAGCAAGTTCTGACTGTCACCAAACAGTGCAGGGGAGACCTTGTAAGTCCTGGCTTCAGGAAAATTCCAGTCTTTTCAATAACCAGGCTTTGGTAATCCTTTCTTAGGCTGCTAAGAGCAAGCTGGCAATTGAGCAGTACAGAGCAAGGGGGGAAATTGGAAATGTTAATTGGAAGCTAGTGATTTCTTTCATCACGTCCCTTCAAAATGAAAAAAAATCACACGAACAAAAAAAACCCAGGTAAAACTTTCTCCGAACAGCTTACGTAAGCATGCTAAGAATTGTATACTTTCACCTTGATGGGAAGGTGGTGGATTTGTGTAATCATAGCAGTCAAAGCTGTGTTTTCTTCTATTCTGTACTCCTCCTTTCTGCTGTTGAAATCCTTGTAGCAGGGTTTATTTGGTGGGTTGAAATGGAGGAGCCTTTGAGTGACAAGACACAGAGACAGTGTCTTGCCTCTGCCTTGCGTTTCCAAGATGAAATAGTGTTAGAAATTTCCCTTCCTTGTTGCAGAACTTTGCAGAGCAGGCTTAAGATGGGGGCAGGAAGAGAGTGCAGGTAAAATCAGTCTTCATTTCTGAGGTCATCCTTGAACTATGCTCCAAACTTGCCCCTCCATGGGTATTTACCACTTGAATTTACCTTTGCGATCCGTCCCTGTTCAGCATGTAGTTTTTGTGTAGTGTTTCATTTGCAGCTGAGGGTGCTTCAAAGACTTGAGTAGTTAATTGTGTCAATATTTGTTGTCTTTTCTAAAAGAGACAACAATGTCCAAAGAGTAACTTGACTTTTGAGACTTGCATTTTTAACCATTTTTGGGTTTCTGTAACTGTTGCTGTTTTCTTTCCTTAAATGGTGCCTGTGGCTCTAATAATTTCCCAGTATTACATTTTATGACATTTTGCTGGTTTAAGAACTCCCACCTCTGTACCTGCTTGAATTCAGGCTGGCCTAATAAAAAGCAGCAGTAATCTCTGCACTGACATGTGGTAATTAGATGCTTAAGGCAGCAGTTCAAGTACATCTCATGTTTGTGTTCAGCTGCTGTACTGTATTTCCAGGAAGTGCATTGTCCTTGAGGAGGGAGTGGCTGACGTAAAGGTCAGGAGGTGTAATTTTCCGTGTGGAAAGATGGTGTTTGATAGAAATGCATGAAGACATGCAGTAATTAAACTTTCGGCTGTCTAATAACACAGATGAGATAGTTTGGGGGAATGGACAAAGTAATCTTCCTTTGGATTTGGTGGGAGTTCCTGAAGAGATTTTGTCACTTCTTTAAACCCAGTTTGGTGAAAAAAAAGAAAGGGGGAAGGGTGGAAGTAATTGTGTTGTGGCAAGGGATTGGAAACAATTGTGTTGCAATTACTTAGTCCCAAATGATATAGAGAACACTGACTGCTCGCAGCACACAATGCTTCTAGTGACTCTGACAAACTTGCATAACTTGTGTGTATGTGTAACTGTCCATCTGGAGTCGTAATTCTAAAATTGGTGTGTTAACATTTATCTTGATTATATTCAGGTTCAAAAAGGGGAAGTACTGACACTGTAATGACTGAAAACATAAACGAACACATCTTCTGTGTGGAAATTGCATGCATTTATATTGCATACATTTCAAATGGGATCCTGCAGAAGTCACTAGCAAGTAAGGAAGTGCTAAATAGTCAGAAACTCTGTCATGCCATTTAGTTTTTGAGTCCAGATTATTTAGGTAGAAAAAGGCAGGCTTTTCTGTATGCTGAAATAGATGATGATGCATAGGGAATTACCCAGCTATGTTCTGAAGTGGAAGAAATGCATAAGCATTTATAGCAGTTCCCCTTCTACCAGCCAGTGTAGCATGATCAGATCAAGACCTTGTTGGCCGGAGTGGTGCAAGTAGATGGCAGACGAATGGAGCAGTACTATAAACAGGCTGGTGTGTTTCTAGAAATCAGCGAAACATGCTATGCTTTTTCTTTCTTTGATTTTTTTTAAGTTGTTGTTTTTGGCAGGGGGGGTATACGGGGACAAGGCCACCTTTTTTGCATAGGTTTTCTGTGAGAATGAAGTGCTTAACTAGGCTGTATTGCATTATTTGTTACAGGATGCCATGGCTTTTAACAAGTTCAATGTTCTCCACTGGCATATAGTAGATGATCAGTCATTCCCTTACCAGAGCATTTATTTCCCTGAGTTAAGTGACAAGGTGAGTATACATCACTGGATCAGGGTGGGAGGGCAGAATTCTGGCACGTATTTTGTGAAAATAGAATGCAGAGCCTGCCAGTGGTTGAATGCATTTGCCTTGGCTGATTGTGAAACAGTATCAGAGGACCAGTAACCAGCAAGTCCGCATTTAGGATTCTACGTGAGCGTCTCTGTGGACCACGTTCGCGTGTTCTTTGGAGGATGCACGGTAAACGACCTTCCTAACTCTTCTGTGCAAGTTTGCTGCTGACAGTGATCCTCAGTGTTTGCAGGCCTTCAAGCACTCATGGTGTGCAAATAATCTGTTGAACAGCGCTTTGATTTCTGTTGGTTGGTTTGTTTAGCTGGTAGACTTCCTGCCACTTGAACGTAAGAGACTTTCTTGTCAGCTCTACGTTTGGAACCATTGTAGTAGTACTTTGCCCTTTCTGAGAACTAGTTCACTTCACAATACACAACATGCCTTTAGGAAGTCCTGAAGTGAGAGGTTGTTTTAGAAAACAAATACAATGCAACGTATCTCTTTATTTCCTGATTCACAGCAGGTTTTGCTAATTAATGAAAGCCATCCTGAGGTTCTTGCTCAGTCATGGTAGAGTAGTAGTCAAATCAATCATGAATAATTAAGTAGAGCCTAATATCTACATTATAATAATTTAAAATATTAATTATTTTTACTTAATGTACAGCCTAAACTGACCCTCATGAAAATTACGTAGCAGATGCTGTGAAGAATTTTGTAATTAAAAAATTGTAGATGTTAAATGGTGCAGTCAGATTATTTGTCCTAGTAATAGCTGTGGAGTTCTGTTCCATTCCCCACTGACAGCTGGAGAGAAGTAGATGGCCTTTGTCTCAATAGCCTTCTTTTTGAAAAGCTTCTTGTTTACCATTATCTTTTTTGAGCAACTCAGCTGTGGAAATTGTTACCAGATAAATAGAACCTTAAGATGCTATTAATCATGAAGAGTCATCATGCTTTTCTTATGTAGCTTGGCTCTTTGGCAAGCATCTGTTTCACAAACTGTAGCAGTCTGGGTCATTTGTCACATTTGTTGGCTGTGTGGGAGTGGAATAACGCTGAAATTCAGAATCACAAAACAAACACACCCTGATGTGAAATTGAATATTGTATCCAAACTGACACGCAGAGGTGTTGGAAGAAGACGCTATTCTTTGTGACCTGGCAGATTTCTTTCCTTTAGTCTTGCATGTCATGTAACAAGGGCCGCATGTTTCAGAACTAATAATGCAGAGGAGGAGGACTTGCCTCTTTGCAGAAGAATTGAAAAATGTATCTTGCAAAAATCTGATGTAATAGATGCTAGCTTTTCTGTTCTCTTCAGTAACTGTGAGCTAAAGGGGAAAGGTTGGTCTCCTCAGGAGATTTGTCTTAATGTGGAAAAAGGGGTTAATTTCTGTGGATTTTGGGATTTCTTTCCGCCCACTAGTCAGCCAAAAAGTACTGTCAGTGCAGCTCCACATGTGATAAACCAGAAAAGGCCAACTTGTAAAACTGCTTTCCAGTCTAAATTACAACACTTTAATCCCAATTTTGTGAGTTGCTGGTATAATGTTTTGTAAACTGTTTCTAAACATGAGTACTTTACAGGGAGCCTACTCCTATAACCACATCTATACTCCTACGGACGTCCGTCTGGTGATCGAGTATGCCCGGTTAAGAGGCATTAGAGTTATCCCAGAGTTTGATACCCCAGGACACACGCAGTCTTGGGGAAAAGGTATGTCCAAGAAAGTATTAATGGTTAAAAGATTGTGGTAAGCAGGATGTAGCAAGCAAATGAACTTGTTAAAAATCAGCCTTTAAAGTGCTTTGAAAGGCCCTTGATAAGAGATAAGGAAGGGGCAAACTCAGTGATGGCCATGACCTTTACGAGTTTGAGGAACTACAGTTAACGGAAAAAACTGATACTTCCTGTGCTGGGTGTGTGTGCGAAGGCACAAATATATTCTGTCTGCCTTTGACTTCATGTGGTTGTTGTCCCCCCATCTGGTATTCTTGATTTTTAGAGCGGTAAGACAGCGGCTAGAAGTAGTGAGTTGCTGTCTCTAGAGTAGAAATTTCTGCTTTGGGAAGGTTCTGTCAGTGTTTCTGTTAGTAAAGTGGTAATCTGCTGGTATACAAAACACAACAAAGTTGGATGCTTTTCCACTATCTGTGTTCTGGGTTTCAGAAGAATACTTCTCTTGATAGAAAATGCTTGAATCCTGAGGGTGGTAATGTTTACGTGTACTCAAGGACCAGGGAACCTTGTGCCTTAATTCAGGACGCACTGACTGCAGTTTCACTGCAATTAATGTAAGATGGTTTTGGCCAAACTGGAAATAGTAGAGGTTTTTATAGCACTTCATAGCTTTAGCTTTAGCCATGGGACGAGTCTTGCACTCATCCTGTAAAGACGTGGCCATGGTGTTGGAAGATTCCTCAGTTTCTTTCTCACTAATTCAAAATGAGGAGGAAAGGAACAAGGTGAAACCTAAATTTTCTGAACAGTCTTTCTGAGTCCTTCATCTCATCTGGTCTTTGCTGTTATGGAGCACTAATAAAAGCCAGTGGCTTTTCCTGGTGACATGTGAGGTGGTCTGCGTTCATATTAGGAGCATGGTTCAGCTCCCTTGCCTAAAATCAACTGTTCCTGATAGATTCTTGTGTAATAGCTTTTTAAAATGTGATGCACAGGAGCCAGTCCTGGCTTTTCCTGTTAATCTGGTAGCTATGGTTTGTTTGCATTCAAATTCAAGATACTGGGGAAAGGTCTTAAAACATGCAAGGAGGGTAGTTGAAGCAATCTGCCTGTTTGGGGAAAATGTGTTCAGAGTAGGAAACACAAAGCCAGAAAGGTGCTGCTGCTGCAACCACAGTTTACCAAGTAAACTGGGATTTAGGAATCTCCAATCTACGTTTTCCGATTTTGTTATCCTGGCTCATGTTGCTTTAGATATCTTGACTCAAGAAGCAGTGCTTAGTTTTGATGTCTGTCTAGCCTTCCTTTCTTGTGTAGAGGTAAATACCTAGCAGGCTAAGGTAGGACATCTGCCTTGAGCCATATATCTCCCACCTACTTAGGTGTTAGCAGAGTAATAAAAAGAGAAAAGAGGCCTCCAGAACACACTCGTTCTATTTGGATTCCTTCTAATTGGCTTTCTAAGTCTATTAAAGCTTTTTTAGTAGTGATTTAGAAGCTGTTTTGCAGGTACAGTGACATAAATACAGTTTCATAAATTAGTGTGTGTTAAATCACAAATCTAAAAGCCAGAGTCCTAATTTCCAGTTAGAGGGTTCTTCAACCTTGGGCAAGTTGTTTTATTTCATCCTGCCTCTATTTGATTATGCTTAGATGAATACTTAAGTCATTAATATTAACCTTTTTAATATGGTCCTGCTAGTAAAGTTAGCATACCAACATGGAACTGAATATCCTCTATTAATTGTTTCTATCAGGTCAAAAAGATCTTCTCACACCTTGTTACAGTGGAGAACATCCAACTGGGTCCTTTGGACCTGTAAATCCCATTTTGAATACAACTTATGACTTCATGACTAAATTCTACAAAGAGATCAGCAGTGTATTTCCAGATGCATACATTCATTTGGGAGGAGATGAAGTGGACTTCAGTTGTTGGTATGGTGACAGTTCAAAGAATAAATAACTGGTGCCTCTTAAACTTGCTTAAATCCACCCATTATGCAGCTCAGTTGCGTGAGACAATTTTCATTGCTTAACCTAAAGATCTCCACTCCTACTTTTGTAACGATTTACAGGCAGAGTGTTGTAATCCTCAACAAGCAAGTCATGTTGTGCAGAATTTTGCTTTGACTAGCAGTTTCACAAATGTTCAGGTACTCTAAAGGATTTCTTCAGGAAAATTAACCTGGCAGGAAGGAGAACTAGTATGGTAGAAAAGTACTTTATAAGATAATTCACATTTCAATGCTTAGGTGTTAAAGCAGTTCTTTCCATTGAGTTCTGCCTTCCAGAAAATCTGCTAACATTAAGTATTACACTGCTGTCTCCTGTCTGCTTGTAGAGTTTTTCAATTGGTTATGGATTTTGAATATTTTGGAGTCTCTCTGCTGCAGTAACTAATATTACAGAATTTGGAGCAGATCTAATTGCACGAGTATTCACATTGATCTAGTTAGTGTCTGTGCATTCTCTTGAAACATCAAATCTGAACACTCAGGACTTCCTTCAATTTTTAAGTAGAAAATTTCTGACAAATGCTTTATCACAAAAGTATTGGTTTGCTTTCTGAGTATTTTCCCAAATTCTTCACGTCACTCCTGCAGATCCCCTGTTATTATGGTGCTCAGTTTCCAGACCTGCTTGCAACCTTCCTGCAAAGTCACAGAGAAGCCAGGAACCCCAGAGCTCTTAGGAGCTTGAGGCAGCCTGCCAGAGACTGCTTCAGTACAGGGACTCCAGTAGTTCTAACAGAGAAGTAGGACTGTTGGCTTTATTTCAAATCAGGATGAAACTGTTTCTAAATACCTAAATCATCTTAGCTTGCCGCTTCTACCCTGTTGTGCGTCCTGGGCTATGGCGTGCCTGAGGCATCAGCTAGTCTGCTGGGCACAGGTGGAAATGGTTGAGAAAACTGGTTTAAAATGTAACAAAATTATTCTTTTTTTTTTTTTTTTCTTCTAACTTATTTTGTTGTTATTATTTAAGGAAATCTAACCCTGANTTATTATTTAAGGAAATCTAACCCTGACGTGAGAGAGTTCATGAAGAAGCAAGGATATGGCATTGACTATGCTAAACTGGAATCTTACTATATTCAGAAGTACGTTGGTGTTTTAATTCCTGGTCAGCTTTTCACAGTCACTGTGCGCGGGTGGTGTTGAGGTGCAGATACTGAAGCTGATGTAGGTTATCTTCTATTGTTTTCAAAAATTGCCATGTATGGGGGACTGCCCATTTTCTTTTATTTTAATAATGTAAAGTTCACAGTTTTAAATTATGGGACAAAACAAGGACATATAGGCTAGTTCTACACACCCTCTGAATGTACTGGGTAGCTTAGACCTGTAACTGCTGTAATGTCAACACATGAGGTGGGGAGGAAAAGTCCTAAGGTTTTTGCAGCCATTTATTTCTCTTATTCTTAAAAACCATGGATTTAGACACCTGTATGAGTTGCTGGTAGTTTTGAACATCAGTTTGTGTTACTGCATGTGCGTATCCTTATACATGGGAGAGCATCCTCTTTGAGGCAGAGCACCGAAGGCCTCAGAAAAAAATGTTTTTTCTTGGTCCCCTGTGCATGGTGGGAAAGATCTGATGTGCCTCAGGGTAGAAAACAGTGTGCCTGTACTGACCTGAAGTTCAACAACATGAACTTATTTCTAAATTCTAGGATTTTGGACATTGTTTCCTCCTATAACAAAGGATATGTGGTCTGGCAGGAAGTGTTTGATAACAAAGCACAGGTAAGATGGAAAAATAAGTAAGATACTCCTGCGTAACAGCAGAATATTGTGGAAGACTATAGTAGACTCTGAAGTAGTTGTGCTTGTGTCTCTTAAGAGGTAAAGCGAGTGTGCTGACTGTAGCAAGTGTCCCCAGGTGTGGGGCTTGCCTTGAAATTATCATTTATTGAATATGTAACAGGGTCACCAGTACTGATGTGCTTTCTCAAGAACACAGATAATATAATAGGCTTTAGAGCATCTTGAGTAAAGGGTAGGGAAGTTTCTGAGTTTCCGTGCTGTTGTTTTTTTTCTCACATAACTCTGTATCTGGTCTAGTAATACACCAGGTGCTGCTCAGCTTTTCAGAGCTGGTAAGATAACTAGTGCATGTAGGAACCCTCTTAGCTCATCAACTGTTTGTAGTATAACCTAGGCTTCACTCTAGTGCAAACTCTGGTTAAAACCAGCAAAGAGCTAATCAGCTTTAGAGTTTGGGGAAGATGGAAATGACAAAAGGTAGCTTCTAAAACTTTCCTTTTTGAAACACAATACCCAGTTTTGAAATCCATCATCCTTTTTTCCTGGTAACAGCAATTAAGATTACCTCTAATGTTTTGCGGGTTTTTTGTTTTGTTTTGTTTTTTTCTCCTTTTAGCTGAAACCAGACACTGTAGTTCAAGTGTGGATGGGAAACAACTATGCTCATGAACTGAGCAGTGTCACTGGAGCTGGGTTCACTGCTATCCTGTCAGCTCCCTGGTACTTAGACTACATTAGCTATGGGCAAGACTGGAAGAAGTACTACAGCGTTGAACCGCTTAACTTCCCTGGTTTGTTCCTTTCCTTTTCTTACACGCGTGTTTTGTGCATGAAAGTCTTTGATTCATAGTAAGGCATAAATGGAAAGAATAAGGCTATTTAGAGTGACTGCATGACCACTCACTATGATCAGACAGGCTGTAATCGAAGGACTTAAATGTCTGCTAGAACGCTGGAAAATTCTCAAATAAATACACAACTTTCCACTTCTCACAGGGAAAAGTGTTACTTTTCTCAAGCATCTGGCACTGGTGCTTGTGTGAGAGAGGATGCTGGACTAGGTGGACAGATGCATGGTATATTAGGGCCAGCAAAATGGCTGTTAGTAGACAGACATTGAATCCATATGTTAGCAAGCTTCTACAGGGTTAGACTGTTCTAGAAAAAGACATTTTCTCTGGCTGAAGTTGATAAAAACATCTTATTCTTTCCCTGGGGTTTTAATTTTGTGCAAGGTAGCTCTCAGAGCTGATCAGGGAGAACACCTGACTTCGTAGCTTTTTCAATGAATGTTGTGTGCATGATAGAACGAACAGTTTCAATCAGGGCTGAAATCTCTGAAGAATGTCACAATGCTGAGGAATGTCTTTCAGAGGGTAAAAGGCAAAATCCGTTCTGACAGAGAAGGGAAACAGTTTTTCTGGGCAAATAGTCTGGTTGTTCTCACATTCAATAACAAGACTACCAAAATGTTAAGTTAGTGCTCAGGGTAGATAATTTTATGTGATAAAATAAACATCTGAACATCAGTTGTTTCTTAGTGTTGGAAAATGAAATTGTTGATACATCCCCACCTTCTGGGCAAATAGAAATTCTAACTTTCTGCTTTGACTTCAGGATCCGAAAAACAGAAAAAGCTTTTAATAGGTGGAGAAGCCTGCCTGTGGGGGGAATTTGTGGATGCAACTAACCTCACACCAAGATTATGGTATGAACTGCTTTGTCTTTAGAGTCTAGAAAGCCAGCTACATGGAGCATTAATTCATCCAGCAGGACTGTATGTTAGTGGTTACAGTGCTCTGTGCTGAGCCTGAGCTGCAATAAAAATGTATGCTTTTGGAGGTATATAAAAGTTGGTATTAAAAACTTTATTCCATTCTGGTTCTAGATCGTGCCTACTCTAAAACTCAGTATATCTTTACAGGCCTCGAGCAAGTGCTGTGGGGGAAAGACTCTGGAGCAGCAGAAATGTGACCAACTTGCAGGATGCCTATGAAAGACTGACTAATCACCGATGCCGCATGCTCCGGTAAGACTAGTCGCAGTAGCAAAGCTTGATTCTCCTGCATTGCAACCAACGGAGCTCAAGTGCAGGCCTGGAAAGGAAGGGAGGAGAGCCAGCAGCAGTCTAATCTGACCGCATGAGACATCATCCCATGTGGTTTTGTATCCACAGAAGAGAAAGGACAGATAGACTAAGGCAGGAGCTCTAGAGAGTTTTGCAACTAAAATTTTCAGAACTCATTAACTGTCTCCAGTGAAACACTAGAACTTGCTTTCCTCTAAAGGAAAAAAACAACACCATGATTGACTTGTTTCAGACAAAAAAAGGTATTAAAGGATATGTGGGAGGAGTACACAGACAGGAGAAAAAGCAACTTTTTTAAAAAAAAGTTGTCAATTATTTATTATAAATAATAATTAAAGCCCTGCAGCAGGCCATCAAGTGGAGCTATTTGCATGAGCGGAGATCCTGAGCAAGTTATTCTTTCAGGTATTGCCTTAGTGTAGGCACTGGAAGGTGTGGGTCAGGAGTCCCTGAAAAATTTTAATTAATTTATGACAACTGTAAACAAAGTCAGTTCGTAACCTATTTTTCTCTGCAGGTCTTTCCTGAAAAGTATCTAGACAAATTACTGGTTAACTGTTGCTAGTGCTGTCTTTGTATATTCACAGTTGTAGAAACAACTGGTTTCTAGGTCTTAAGTCCCAAGTTGACTCCACTTTTAAAAGTATACAGTCAGAGAGCCTTTTACGTTTTTCCAAATACTGCTGTGGAGCTGGACTGCAGCGAGAATGCAACGTGCAATTTAATTCCTCTATAAAAGTTTATGACAAGTCATTGAAAATCCCGACAGCGTGAAGAAGTACTTTGAGATAAACAGAAATCAGCTTTTTAGAGAATAACATATAAGGGGCAGTTAGAGTCAGCACTTGAGCACTCTGGTCATGTTCCTGTAGGTGACTTAGCATGATTATCTGTCAGAATCACTGACTTTCAGCTTATAGTATGTTATGTCCTGGTTTATGTTGGTTTCTCACATTGCATAAAGTAACTCTTTAATTAACCAAGTTCTGAGTGAAAGACTCATAGATTTTGACTTTTTTGGTTTATTTCAAGCTGGCTTAAAATAATGCTATAGGAAAATAGCTGAAATTGTATTATATCCCTCAGTCATAAGAAAAATAGATATATTAAGAGAGAGTTAATAAATAAATGTTAAAAGTATTATTAAAGGGCTTTAAAAACATGTCTTACCACTCAATAGGATGGTGCATCTCTTGATGGGGCTCAGAAAACACTGAACAGTGAAGTGTACAGTGGCTGTACCTCTAGGATTAGGGTTTTACAGTGAACTAAGCCATGCTATTCCTGGAACTGGTTAACTATTCCGCATCTCCATCTTCTTCCTTAATGTTGGCACTTGTCATGCTGCAGAGGGAGCTGACCCAGATAACTGCAGCTGCCCTGGTAGTGCTCACCTGAGAGATGCAGAACGCAGGGGCAGACTAAGGACTACTCCCTGTACCAGCTGCACGCTTCTTCCTTAAACTACGTTCTGGTGCTTAAAACTGCTTTGCTGGCATATAAACTTATGGTGAGCCATTCCTGTTATAAACAGACTACCTTAATAAAAGGACATGTCCTCCTGAAAATTTATGCCTCTTATATAGGCTTTGAACCAAAAAGACACGAGAGAGCCCATTCCTTTTCTGCTCATGAAATGAGCATTCCTTGGAGGTGCAGTTCTGTTGCTTTTCACATGTATGGGGCTTCCTTAGCATTGTGTGAACTCAAAAGAGCTGACTTAGTCAGACTATTGTAAAGTTTTAGAGCCTTGGGCAAAGGTCTGTGTGCCTACTAACATTTTTATACATGGTATATACAGACCACGGCAGCTGTAGCAGGCCAAGGAGCCTTTCCAAGTGGAACAAAGAGCTCTGGCTCGCTCTGTGGCTGGGTACCAGGGGGTGAGGGAAGGGGCAGGTAGAACTTTGTAGCAGTTAGGTCAGGGTCACTGGCCTAGCAGTTGTTCCACTTAGGGAAGGGCAAGGCCGCTGCTCTTGAAGTAATACCATTTTTTCCAGTAAGATACAGCAGCCCAAATTGCAGAGAAATGGCGATGGGAGAAGGGAAACAAAAAGGTGGGCATATATTCCGGAGACCTAGAAAACAACCCTGTTTTTTACTAACAGCAGGTCTTGCTTAGGGGCAAGCAATAGTTCACCTGAGCTATTTGATTATGCAGTTTCTTCCATTGCAGCTCGTAAATTGAATTTAAACACCATTACATATTATCCTACAAATCACTGTAACAGTATTATCTAGCTCTTAAATATTGAAGAAGCAGAATTTTGACTACATCTACTCTAACTCTGAAATACCTTTTTATACTATCTTACCGCACCATCATAAGCTAAAGGGTTTTGTTTTTAAAGCCACGTGAAAATAACTTGTGTTAGTGTTGATAGAAAAAGTCCTCTATTTAGTAAAACTGGCTCCCCCAAAAAATTAATTTAGACATAGAGCTGTGTATGAAGAAAACATTTGAGGTGTGTGTGTGTGCAAATGTCAATATGCAATGTTCATATTCTTATGACCTCTTTTCAATTAAAGCAACAGGTTTTGCAGAACATCAAGACACTTAGACCCTGAATTTAAGCTTTTCAACCTGTCTTCCAGTATTCTGGTACATCTTATTGAAACAGAGAACCGTACTTAACTGAAGTATAATAACTGTAGAATAGGGCCCTCTTTCACTCCCTAATCTGTTATTTCTTGGAAGTAGTTTTGTTTACACAAAGATCAAAAGAGAGTGCTAGTATCTCTCTTCCTGCCTATACAACCAGCCAGGTGTTTAATTATAATTACACACATTCCACTTTATTTTAACAGCCGTGGCATAGCAGCTGAACCTGTGTTTGTTGGATACTGCGCCCATGAAGCAAGAGGGCAGTAACTGCTCCAGTGATTTCTAGTCAACAACCTGAAGTGCCTCTGGGGTATGGGTGTATGTGCAGTTTGAAATCTAAACCAAGGCTTAACATTCTCACTTTTAAAAGAAAATTATTTGACATTCTTGTTGGAGTAAAAATGATTTCATTAGAAATGGGGATACTTCACTGTGAAATACTGAAACTTGAAACCAGAGTTACCGACTCCAGTTTTGTTGCATTCTGAACTTAAAGAAAAATAAAGATACTATTTCAATAAAGAGCAAACTTATCTCTTTATTTCAGTGTATCTTATAATTTGCCACTTTTCTATGTAACCGCATTGCAAATCAGAACTGACTTGTAACACATAGCAAGTCGGAACCATTACAACTTAAATCACCCATCCTTAAAGGTCTAAAAAAAAATAATACTCCCTCAACATACTCCAAGGTAGTGGGCAGGGTTCACTGTCATCATATTTTTTGCACAGATCTTACTCAAATTGCAGAAGCATCCATTCTGCTTACTTGCAAAGCAAACTTGGGTAGAAGTTACAGCCAGTCCTGGACTCTGGTTCGAACTGGTTTCTTACAATACAGGAAGTAATGCTTTTACAGTTACTTGTTCCATTTAAAATATTTACTAACCATCCTTTTTTATTCAGCTGAAAACAAATCAAGATACAGACTGTCAGAACTGTAAAGTTATTTCATTTATCGACATAAACTCCACAAACTTTGCTTAATGAAGTAAGATGAAACTGCTGATGGGCACATTAAGGTGCCCTTGGTGCTCATTTCTAGGAAGAGGATTTAAAATCAGTTCTCATTGCAGAGATCTGTACGATAAAGTTTCAGAAGCAGCAGATTGTGGCTGCATCCCTTGTTCAGCTGCTTTGCAATTACCAGGCTTTGCCAGAAGAACACAAGTATCTCTTGAACCTTCCCCTGGACAGTTAAAAGCACCATCTGCTCATACAGCTGCTAATTCCTCGTTTACCACAACCAGTTGGTCCCAAAGAACGTACTGGTGTACTTGAACAGGCTCCTGAAAATATTTAACAGGGAGGCTAAGAAATATATCTTTATTGTTCTACAGAGTAAAGCAATCACACCAACCCCATCCTCCTCTGAAGAAGCGCGCTTTGCTCTTGGCTGTTAAGGGCTTGGTAACTGGCAAGCTCCAAAGTGAAGGTTGCTGAGCCTGATGTTAGAGAACGCAAAACTGTTGAGTAGCCCTAGACAAATGGAAAACAAAGGTCACTCAAAGGCAGGTACACTGCTTAGGTCACAGAGAGAAAGAGTCAGAAGTGTACGGCAAGATACTAATAATATTATTACTGTAATAATATTTAATATTGCTGTATTGAAAGTGCAACAGATGCATGAGTCAACCTGATAATATACTTTCAAAAAAACTATTCTCTGTGAAACCTGTTTCAGTAGTATTTACTACTTTTCTGATTTACAGTTGAAAACTTGCTGGTTTAACAATCTGAATCAGGCACAAAACCACCATTAGCTCCCACTAGATTTGTGGGCACTTCCTTCAGACCTTCAATAATTAAAATATAATAAAAAAATCAATTCCAAGTTTATCCATCCATAACAACAGGAGAAGTGAACTGAAGCCTGATTATTTTTCAGCATATAAAAAAAATATTTTTTATAAAAGTAAATGGCAAAGATTTTACCATTAATTAGATAATCACATACCATCATTTCTGCTAGTGGAACAGAAGCAACCACAACTCTGTTATCTTGACGGCTCTGGATTTCTTGAATACTCCCTCTCCGCTGTGCAAGGTCAGCGAGGGCTGCGCTGAGATGATCTTCACTTACTGTGATCTCTAGGTTCATCAAGGGCTCCAGTACCTGTATACCAGCCTTTTTCAAAGCCTAAATGGAAGGGAAGGACAGTTATGTTGACTTTTGTTTTTTGAACACTGACATAATAAGTACTTCTGTTACTCAAGCTAACACCGCCTCTCGAATTTTCTACTCCCAAAAGCTATTAAGTCCCCAGCGAGGGGGGGAACTCTGTTCTTCTCTGTTCTTCTGCCAGAGAAGAACTGTTACCAGATACCGAAACACGTATATTTTCCCAGTAGTGTATCATGCTGCTGTGGTCTACACCACCTTACGGTTTCACTGTACCTTTTGCATGCAACGGGAGACACAGGCTGATATCATCGTGTGGGAGGTGTCAGGATGCACCGTCAGTGATTGTACTGTCACATCTATATCCTGAACTGGGAATCCAAGCAAGGGCCCTAAAAAAACATAAAAATATGAGAAAAAGAAAAAAGCATATTTGTTTTTCAGAACATTAAGACACATGCAGGAAGAGTTTCAGCATTAATTTGGAACTTCTCACTTGACTCTTCTCCTTCCCCTTCCTGCCCCCAAAGGCATGACTCATTTTGTTTCTCATTTTCTGATTTTGTCATTACCTAGCTTTGTCTCTTCTGGCAGTCACGCTTGCTTACTCTGCCAAAAGCACAGATAATTTTCAGAACCAGAAGTGTCCGAGTGTGCTCATCCATACAACTGTTCCCAAAAATCAAGTTATTTTTTAATACATGATAGTATCTAAAGCTTGTCTATTGAAACAAGACCTCATTTGGAAAGCAGTGAAACCTTCTGCTTAACCAGGAGCCAGAATATCTTCTGTATTTTCCTTTTCAACACAACGTAACCACCTCAAAGCCTGATACTAACCCACTACCAAAACTGCAGGGTTCACTCAATTCCATGAGCAACAAACGATGCCGTGTCCTAGCTAAGTTATCTCACTCAAACCCAGGACTCTCAACCAGACCAAAAACTGTATTAGACCAGACTGGAGGCACGAACCTCACGTGAGAAAAAACACATAGCTTTTTTTCCTACAAAGAACGCTGTTAGATCTACTTTTTTGTTGTTGTTTTTTAAGCACTTAATGGCATGAATTTTAGGCTGGAGTTCTGAAATGTCTTCAAGGAGCATGAAGAAGGCATACAGTTGAGACTCACTCCACAGCCAGAGATGAGAGATGCTTTCCAGCTCAACAAAGCAACGTGGAAAAACCACCTCATGCTAGTGCTTCTAGAGTAATTCTCTTTCATCAATGCACTGCCTGCTAATTTTACTGTAAGGAAAAATTACTACTTCTTTGGCGACAAGTTACTGAATACTTCCTATTTTTAATCAAACATAGAGGATGTTTTAAATCCTTCAGAAAGCCTGTACTTTTCAATTATGTAAGGCTTTTTACTATACACTTTAATGGATTTAACCTATTTTAAAATAAAAAAATAAATCAGGAACCCTAATAGAAGTGTGGTACGTACAAGCTGGCCTCCAAACCTCCTTCTGCCACATCACTGTGGTTTACATGATGTCATCAAGTAAACACCTTACCTCTTATAAAAAAACAAACCAAAAGAATCCCAAGCACACTGTTGAGTGACTGAGAAGAAATCGACCTTAAAACCAAAGGCATGCTGACTTCCATTCCTGGCATAGGGAAAGGAGTGTTTGTCAATTTTTCTAGTTATGGAAATTTCAGAATTCTCCTTTGCATCTACTGTTGGTACGTACCAGCTTTTAGTTTTCAAGCTACCAAGGAGTCTTCCCCCCTAGAAACACATTAAACTGCTGCTCACAGTAATGTTAGACCAGTATAGCTGTCATAGCGCCTCCTTTACCTTGAATGCATGAATTTGTGATTCCATTTTCTATAGCTCCTTGGAGTTCTTTGGGCAGCCCTTCGATGATGCTTGCAGCGTACTCGATGATGGGTTTTGTCGTTGCTCTCTCTCCTAACCTGGGCCTCACCTCTAACTCTGCAGTTACTAAGTGTCGTTTATCTCCTACTGTTTTGTCCAATGTATCTGCGGGGGGAGGGGGGGAAAAGCAAAACAACCATTTGGAAAAAAAACCCAACACTTAATACATAAAAGTAATCTGAAAGTTACTCATAAGGTCATTTAAAGTAAATCAAGCTACAAGACCAGAAACAAGATGTTCCTTCCATTCACTCATTTTACCTGTAGCTTGGGAAGCATTTACGATGGTTTCTCTGTACGCTATTTGAAGAGGTCCCAAATAAGTCTCAATTCCATATTCACGTTTGATTCGGTCATGAATGATCTCGATGTGTAGCTCTCCCATGCCACAAAGAACAGTCTATTAAGAAGAGAGTTAAGAGAGAACAGGAGAAACATGCAAAACTCAGGACTTACTACAAACTGCTGAAGCAAGGTCTTGCATGCTGTTAATAGTGTCTTAGAAATACTTCAAATTCTAAGGAGCCTAGAGAGAAAACAGGACTGCTTTAGGTCATCTGACATAAATACCATGTAAGTGTGAGAGTAATTACCACTACTGTGACCACTGTAAAAAAGGTCATCTCACTTTACCTTACAATCTATGTAATTCAAACTTTTTTAATACAAAACTGTCAAAAACATGCAGATCACAGGATGACTTCCTCTGCTCTGTAAAGCACAAGTGCACAAGGCTCCATTTTAGTGTGATGCACAGAACTTCATACTTGTAAGATACGTACATTTAGAGAGTCCTTTTTATTCAAGAAAATTTCAATATGCAAATGAACTAACCAAAGGGTGATCTTGAGTTCTTAAGTAAAGCCTGGTTATAAGGTCAGCAATAGAAGATTCATCTTACTTGTCCTGTGTCAGGATCTAGCTTCACTTTTAAACTTGGATCTTCACGCTGAAGGCAGCTCAATGCATTGTCCAACTCTGTATGTAAATATCAAACATTACCTCTAAAGAGATTTCAGTAATTTGAGAATCACAAGGAATGTCTTAAACTTCACTTTCCTCATAAGGTCAAATCTTACTCTCGGAAGCAATCAAAAGGACCCTGAAGAAGCACAGATTTTGGCAAATAGTCAACTCAAATTACAAGCAACTTGCAACTTCTAATTCTCTCCAACAAATTAACTGCATGCTACAGAGTGCTTTGATTTAATTATTAAAAATACTGTTTTCAGAGTGGTACTTTGTACTCCTGTGAAGACAGAATGGACCTATAAGTGCTTCATCAGGTCAATAAAAAGTACTGCTACTACAGATAACAAAAATTGTCAACTAGCTCATAAATCATTTGCCTAATTATTTTAAGATGAGTTCAATGTGAAAAGGTTCAGATGCAATTTATTTTTTTTTCATTCCCCATTACCTTAACTGCTGAGGAAAGCAGCTACAGAATGATTAAACTCACAGCTGAGACTGCTCAGCCCACAAACATACTGCTCCAAATCTGCCTTCTACCTTGCTCCATTCCATCACACTACACTGGTACTTGTCCTTCTTCTCCTTCACCCGCAACCAGATACAGAGTTGAAAGTATCTATATCCAAGAAGAGTCATAGAATCATAGAATCTTGGTTGGAAAAGACCTTTAAGACCATCAAGTCCAACCATCAACCTAGCACTGCCAAGTCCACCACTAAATCATGTCCATAAGCACCATATCTACATGTCCTTTAAATGCCTCTCGGGATGGTGATGCAGCCTGGGCAGCCTGACCCAATGCTTAGTAATCCTTTCTGTGATTTAATTTTTCCTAATATCCAATATAAACCTTGCCTGGTGCAACTTGATGCTGTTTCCTCTTGTCCTGTCACCTGTTTCTTGGGAGAAGAGACTGACGCCCACCTTGCCACACCCTCCTTTCAGGTAGCTATAGAGAGCATTAAGGTCTCTCCTTGATCCTCCTTTTCTCCAAGTTAAATAACCCCAGCTCCCTCATCATAAGACTTGTGCTTGAGACTGTTCACCAGCTTCACTGCTCTTCTCTGGACCCGCTCCAGCACCTCAACCTCTTTCTTGTAGTGCGGGACCCAAAACTGGACACAGCACTCGAGACGGGGCCTCACCAGTGCCGAGTACAGGGGGACGATCACCTCCTGAGTCCTACCTACTGAGGTGCCTACCTACCTACTGAGTCACCACGCTCTTCCTGAAACAGGCCAGGGTGCTGTTGGCCTTCTTGGCCACCTGGGCACACCGCTGGCTCACGTTCAGTGGGCTGTCGACCAACACGGCCAGGTCCTTTTCTGCCAGGCAGCTCTCCAGCCCCTCTTCCCCAAGCCTCTGGAGCTGCATGGGGTTGGTGTGACCCAAGTGCAGGACCTGGCACTTGGCCCTGTTGAACCTCATCCCATTGGCCTCGGCCCAGCCAGCCAGCCAGCCTGTCCAGGTCTCTCTGCAAAGCTTTTCTACCCTCCAGCAGGTTGACGCTCCCATCCAGCTTGGTGTTGTCTGCAAACTTACGGAGGGTGCGCTCCATCCCCTCGTCCAGATCATTGATAANCCCTAAAGCTTGGTTAGCAACACTTACAGCCTTTCCCTCATCCAGTAGATGAGTCACCTTGTCATAGCAGGAGATCAGATTAGTCAAGCAGGACTTGCCTTTCATGAACCCATGCTGACTGGGCCCTACCACCTGGTTGAACTGTATGTCCCACATGCTGGCACGCATGACAATCTGCTCCATGACCCTTCCCGGCATCAAGGTCAGACCAACAGGCCTGTAGTTCCCTAGATCCTCCTTCTGGCCCTTCTTGTAGATGGGTGTCACGTTTGCTAACCTCCAGTCAACCAGGACCTCCCCAGTTAGCCAGGACTGCTGCACTTCCACCAGCTCCCTCAGTACCCTTGGGCAGATCCCATCCAGCCCCATACACCTCTGTGTGTGCAAGTCGTGTAGCAGGTCGCTGACCATTTCCCCTTGGATTATGGGGGCTTTGTTCTGCTCCCCATCCCTGTCTTCCAGCTCAGGGGGCTGGGTGCCCTGAGAACAACTGGTCTTACTATTAAAGACAAAGGGAAAGAAGGCATTAAGTACCTCAGCCTCTTCCTCACCCTTTGTCACTATGTTTCCCCCTGCACCCAGTAAGGTCAAATAGAGTCAAATGCAACCAAGTTCTCTGGTACAGATTCTTGGGAAAGGCAGTAAGATTGCAGTTCACATTGCATGGGTGAACCCTAACTAGACACACAGAAGTCTTGGTAAGTGAAGACTTTACACCACAGAGCAAAACCGCAAGTGCTGACTGAAAGAAAACCACATTTCAAGGTTATGTGCACTTAGGACACTACATACAGCACAGTAGTGTGACTGCAGCAAAACTAAGCATGACAGTAGGAAATGAAAGTACCTCTATCTTTTCTTTCAAAATGAAGAACTACTTTTCTAGACACAAAAACTAGAAAGTACTACTAGTACTGCTTAACATAGTAATATCAAAGAATACTGACAACTACAATCTAAAATATAACTTCTGTACAAAACACCAAAGGTCCTTATTAGATCACCAATTGGTCAATTCATGCAACTCTCTCACGTCAACCAGGTGTGCATGGATTGGTGATGAGCACTGCTCCTTAAATATGAAAATATGGTTATGCTTGAATATCTCATTTGTAGAATATCTGATTATATTCTTAGGTAGCTACATTGTACCTTGTTGTTTGGCCATTGAAGGAGGTTCAATTGTGCAGAAGAAGACGGGGTCAGGGATCTCAACACCTGCCAGCAGAAGGCTCTCAACATCACCGGCAGACTTCTCTCCTGCAGCACCCCTTCCAGCTCGGCGTGCTGCAGCCACTGCTGAAGCCTTTGATGACACTATGGTATCTCCAGTGGCACTCTATAGATCAACACCCAGTGACCCAGAAGACACAGGAGAGGGAGAGAAGTGGGTATGAAAAAAAAAAAAACACAAAACACAACAAAACACAAAAAACCAAAACCACAAATGCGGACTGTTTTTCTTTCTCAAAACCACTCGTGCTAAACTCCATTTATCTACTCAAACCATTACTGTAACGTCTATCTTCAAATAACTAAAATGATCCGGAAGAAGAAAAACTGTGCTCAAATTTAGAATAGCATTTCTTTGTGCAGTCCACTGCAGTTTAAATCTAACTTACCGGTCAAGACATAAAGCCACAAAGAACAGTATTGGTAAATGAAAATTTGCTTACACATGCCAAAGTTGGTTACATTTTAGAAAATCTGTGCAAATGAGATCTATGCAGCCTGTTCAGACAATAAAACACTGAATTAGTAAACTAATAGAAGCAAGCATGAAACAAACTTATTGGAACGTAAGGTATGCTTTTGCTTTTGGATCTCTTATTTGGAACATCGCTCTCCTTCCCTGCAGGTCTCTCCATGGGATTACATTGTATTTTAAGAGTTACAATATAAATACAACCTCAGAACCCTTCTGAAACACACCTTCAGTTTTCAGCCCTCTCGGTGTAACCAGCACTGCATCTCCCAGGTCAATTACTGACATATGTACATTGTAATATTTCATTTTAGAGGGAAGTACATCTACTTCAAATAAAGCAAGTTTACGTATGTCACAATAATCAAGAACACGTCTGAGATAGAATATCATAAAAGTGGAAAGCACACTCGTGAAAAAAGCTCCCTTGTATTTTCCATTACCTGTTTTAACCCAACAGTAAGGGCAATGTTGCCAGGCATAAGTGATGGTATTTCAATTTGCTGATCAGCAAAAGGCAGGAGCAGCCGGCTCATTCTCTCCCTGAAAATGAAATTCTTCTATTACTCAGGACTTCAGCAGATATTCCAACGGTGCTCTACACCAACACCTCTACCTTACTCACGTGCAACTTTTGTTAATATTATATACAGCTGATTGAGGTTTCAGTGAACCTGAGTAGACACGAATGAAAACTAGTGGTCCACGACATTTATCATGGAGAACTTTAAACGCTAGGGCACACAGGTCATCCTTGTACCACTGTCTGCAAAATAAAAAAGCACAACACAAAGCATACTTGTAGGACTAATCCGCTCAAACTCACGTTTACCTAAATTTCTTACTGTAATATTAATAGAGGCAGGTTTTTAAAAATCATAATTTATACAAAAAAATATTAACCTAAGCAGTTCTAGTTCCAGCAGGATACGTAAGATGTCATGCAGCTCAGCCAATACTAACGATGACCCATAGACGCTAATTTTGTAAAATGGCAATATCCTCAGATTAAAAATAGACTTTAGAACTCTAAAGCACAAGTTTCACAACTGCAGATGAACACATACAATGCCAGTAGCACTCCAAAGCAGGTTCAGTACTCAAGTACATTTTTATGTCCACACATCTCTACTGTTATTTCATATCTAGAAATAGCAAACATTTTTAAATGTATGAATGCTCTTTCAATATTTTTCCTTTTATGCTTTCCTACTTATTTTTCCTTTTTCCTGACTTTCCTATTTCTCCCCGTACTTACAGAAACTCATACGAGCGCTCATTAGGTGCAGGCAAGTACATCGTAATAGCATCCAGTAATGGCTGCACTCCTTTGTTCTTCAGGGCACTGCCGCAGAGTACAGGTACCGCTTTCTGAGCCAGCGTGACTCTGCGGATAGCAGACTGCAACTGCAAAAAATAGTTATTTTCTATTAGCAAGCGAACTACAATTTAGCCTGGGTTGTATTCCAGCTATCAGATACTGCTAAGAAATCCCCCAAAGTTAAAAAGTGTGCTTGCAAATGCAACATCACTCATGCAAACTCTTGTCACTGCTTTTAATGAGCTCCAAACCATAACCCCAAATGTTTAGATGCTAAAACAGATGGCACTGCTTTTAAGGTTTCTGAACGCTTCATGCAGATCTCCAGCTGTTCTTGTTCCTTTTCTAACAGTCCTTTCAATTCAGAAACGCCACACCCTCACCACTTTCAATATGCAGTGTCTGAGGATCCAACCAATTCAGGGCGGTTGAGATGCTACTTTTGTTAGTAAGAATCAGACAAAAACTGCACTGAGTCTGCCTGAAAATTCCATTCACCTTTCCCTAAATTTTTTCGCAGCAGCCTAATGTTCAAAAAAAACCCCATGAACCCAACCTTCCTGAACAAAGGTACCCTACTTTTAAAATTATGCCTAGCATGTCTGACAATAATAGTTAATGCATTATCATACAAAATTCATACTAAGCTTGAATATACTTTGTTCTAAATACACAGTACTGTAAATTCACTACAAATGCTGGTATGATTTTTTCTGTTGTTGATAAAAAATGTACATCTGTCCAAGGAAGAAAAACCCAGCCCTTCAGAATAATGGCTAGTAAAAACTCGTTTATAAATAATGAAATGTAAAAATTACCTTGTCAGCTGGAATTAAGTCAAAATTTTCACTATATTCTCCTAGAACCAGTTCGGCAAATTCATCATCCAGATCTGCAACCTTCAAAAGAATAGTTCTTTATTATTTGGCATATAGCAGTTTCACAGACAAGTCACAAATGTTACTTATTTTGGATATATAAAGCTAAACAGAGCAGGAACAAAGTCTTTAAAGACATCAGAGATTGTAAATTCAAAACACAGAAAATTATGGAAATGAAGGTTTCAAGAAAGGACGGGGGGGAAAAAAAAATAAAAAA
>VXAK01007548.1:0-20910 GCA_013399435.1 Arenaria interpres | reverse complement strand
AAAAAAAAAAAAAAAATGTAGGCCTGTTTAAAATTATTTTATTAGCAAGCGGTAAGATCTGGGAATAATCCCTCAGGAGAAGTGTGGTGTTGGTTTCAGGGGTTTCAAGAGTGATTTGATTCCAGTACCATAATGAGAGCAATTAATGTAAGACTCTTGTAAGTCTTGCTGTTAAACTTTATGCTGCTGAAGCTTTCACTTTCTCAAGTGACAGGTATTTTATATCCAAAGCTGCCAAAAAAATGATATAGGTCTTTAGGATAAAGCTTCATGAATCCAACTTGTTCTCCTTTCTATGTGATAGTTCCTTAAAGGCAGCTATTGCTGAGACTGGAATAGTTGCCAGATACTCAAGGTCCTCTATTTTTTTCATGAGTCTTCCGCTGAGCATATAGTTTTGTTTATAATATCTAGGATGTCTGAAGATATGGAAAATATAAACTGCTTCTTTGCAGAACTGCACACACTTCTAAGCTTGTCCTTATGTTGTTCCTTTGTACTGAGCAGAGTTTTTCTGTTTGTTTGTTTTGCCTTTTTTGTTTTTTTTTTCCTTTGAGGGAGGAAAAGTAACAATTAATAGCACTGATCACGAGGGGTAGGTTCATATCTAGCTTTTTTGAATTACAATCTTGGGTTGCTTTCTTTCAAAACAGTCACAGTAACTATTTTCAAGTAACAGATCAGAAAATCTGAGGGGAGAATTTATTGAAACATCATTACATGAGCAAGACTTCCAGGTCTAGAGTCTTTTGCAGAGGAAATAGCCCTTTTGAATTTGGAGTTGGGAAAGAAACTTATTTTGTATCCTACCTACTCATTTTCATTAATAATAAAAAGTTACTGTTTAGTTTTCTGAGTGAGTAGGAAGAAGAATATGCAAAGACACACTTGTTATAGAAATAAACCAGCACAAATCATTTAACTCAAACAATGATATGCTGTGACAGCTTGAGGGAAGTTATTCCACGTAGAAAATATTATCTGTACTGATTCTTGAAATAATGACCTTTTTAATATGTGAATATAATAATGTGAGTAGCAAGTTATTTTCGTTCTGCTCTCGTATTACTGACATCCATATCCCCTTCTTTACAATGATGCTTCATTACAGCTCAATTTTGCAGTAAGGAAAATGGCAAGCTATACCATGTAAAGTACCTTTTAAAAGATTAATTGGCCTTTAGACAAGGAATTGATCTAGAGAATAATCTATATATAATTTCTGCCTTTCTAAAGGCTTTGATGTGCTTAACTCCTGGTCAAATACTGCTCTGGTAATAGTATCTGAAGTTTTAGACAGCTCTGTGTGTGTGTCTGCTGAAATAATTCTGTATTGTCAGATTACCTACAATATCTTCTGTCTTCCTTCAGCTTCCCAAACAGCTTCCTTCAGCAGCTCATCCTATAGCTCCTGTAGGAGCTAATGCCAGCACAGAGGTGTTAGGAGCACACTCCTGGGAAGAGAGGAGAAGGCTTCACAGACTAGACTTAGATCAGCTTTTGCTGCTGTGGGCAGCAAATACTGAAATAGCTGGGGTGTTAAGGAATTGTCAGGCTGTTTAGGCAACATCAAGGTATCACTATCTGCTGACACATGGCTTTCTGTATCACTTTTTGTTATGAAGTTCAAATGATAGAGTGAACTTTTTATTATGTCTTGCAGTACTTGCGGCATATGGAACCACTTTCGTGTTTGAGGTTGGCTTTTTTTTTTTTGGACAGGGGAGTTTTAGCATGGTTTATCCATTACTGCTTAGCAGAATTTGATTTGTGGTCTTTAGGAAGTTTACTTCTTTAAATGTTATTACAGCATAGCTCAAAATAACGTTTCAATGAAGCAAATAAATACAAGTGAAGTGGCCACTTGAAATACCTGTGTTAGATATTGGTTAGCGAATAATAAGAACTTCTTATTTTGTTCATGGCCTAAATCCTTAGGAGAAAATCAGGAGTTCTCAATTTCCTGTTTTTTCTTTTCTCTTCCTTAGAGGCTATTGAGAATGTCCAACTAAATGAAGTGTAACCTACAGTGTTTCAGTAACTAGTTATTATGGAAGAGAGAAGAAAACAGAACTGGAATACAATATATCAGCTATTTTGGGGGGCACAAGAAATACTGTCTTTGGTTCTGTAACTCGTGTTTGTGGAGGTTTTTTTGTTATCTTTTTGTAGTACGCTTCATACATCTATTTACCAACTGACAGCTTTGGCTTCTAGTACTATCTGTTCCGCTAAATGAGACTCAGAACTGAGCAGACTGAGGTGCTGCATCTGAGCTGCCACTTCAAATGAACACAACATTCCTGTGCCTCATTAGACCTCTGTCAAAAAATACTGATGGTGGAAATATTAGCCTTTGAAAATCAAAATTGATGTTTGACTCTGCCAGTATAAAAGTCACAAGTAAGAACGGCTCTCAGAAGATGTTCACAAAAAAACCTGATGTGCACATCAGTATGTTTACTTAAATATACTTTTTGTTCACAAGTACGATCAGAAATATTTTTAACATGGATTGAAGTTGGCAGCCACTAAAAAAGCTACCACAGCTTAATTTCTTCCTTAACTCAAACCATAACTGCAAACTATAGTCTGTAAACTTGTTTAGTGTGCTCTGAGAACTATAATCTTGCATGGAATGTGCTAAGTTAGACTTTGATCACAGTAACAGTCGTTAACGTTGGCAAGAACGACGTAGAGTCAATGTACTCTGTTCTCAGCTGCTATAAAACTTGAACTTTCAAAGATCTCTGGTTCCCTGGGGCATTACAATTTATTGTTAGAGAAGAAACATAAAGGAGCTTCTCTTTCACTCCTGCCAAAAACATATGGTGGGATTTTCTTCTTAAATAGCCTGTATTTCTCAGTGTTTCTTCTGAATAATCCATAGTCTTGTAAAGAAACACTTACATCTTGCGGAGAATTTAAAATCAATTCTATAACTGCTTCTAAGATGATTTTTGTTTAGCTTAATAGTACAAAACAAGTGTGTAATCTCTCCTGGAAAGGCGATGAAGTCGCCTAAATTTGTTAGCTATAGCTTTGTCTTGCTTACAGCCTATACAGTAAAAGTGTAAAAAATGAGTTTACTGGAATCATGTGAAATGTTTTGGAAATTGTACTTGGTGAGTCTTTGACTCGTTGCATTGTCCTTTTATTTAACGTGTCAGTGTTTGAGACATGCATCAGTCTGATTTCTATACTTTACCGAGCAAATAACTAATAAGGTATTAATACAGTATTGCTCTGAATTGTTATGCTTAACCATAAAATCTATATGAAGGAACTCTGATTACCGGGATGAAACATAACTATAGAGGATATTCGCACCCATAAAGCAGCCCATGAATTTAAATAACAAGTATATGAGAAATAACGACTGAAAGTAACAAAATGCTTCTACAGTTTTGCATCCAACATCCCTACCAACAAACTACCATAAGTTTTTTGTTTTTTTGGGGGGTTGGGTTTGGTTTGGGTTTGGTGTGTTTTGTTTTGTGGGTTTTTTTCCTTGGCATTTCTCCAATCCATAACGCTTCCAGCACTGTTCTTGCACTATCCGTGTAAGAGCCAGCGAGCAGCAGGCTCCAGCCGTGTGTTTGCTCACTGGCGTTTTAGCAGGCTGATCGTGATGGAGTGATGGTTGGGTTCACACTCAACCTCTTTCCCTCAGGCAGAAGAGAAACTGATTTGGCTTTGGATTTTTTTTTTTTGTTTTGTTTTTTCTTTATTCAATCACCTATTTAGGGGGGAAAAAACTATAAGAACTCAGAATCCTTAAGACTGCCAACATTTTACCAATACGGCTGAAGCTAGACAGTGGGCTAAAGCTACTCAGAGAATTGATGTTGCATCAACCAAATTTGCCCACAGCAGCACTCTAAAAATATGGTAATTGGGTGTGCAACAAAGCTGTTCAATTTGAAGAGAAAAAAATATTGTGGAGGAAAAATATTTGAAAAAAAATCCAGTTAAATTAGGTTTTGCAGAGCTCCCTAACCTTTAGACTTTTCTTTTTTGTAATTCCACTAATTTTTGATCACAGAAGTTGCCATTGTGATAATCTAGCTTGACTTTTGCCTAACATAGGCCATAGAACTTAAATTTAGGTCTTCGGAGAGATATAAATATTCACTAATTTTGAAAAATTTTTTGAGGGAGCTCTGAGCTCACCATTTTTCTTGCCTTTAAGCTCTGTCTTTACCCGTATCTCTAGCACAGTAATACTCTTGGGATACTGTCCATTCTTAATCGTGGATTAAACTGACACAGAGAACACTGTTAAGATTTTCTTTTTACCAGGTGCAGAAACTGTCATTAAACTTACCGGTGCAGAAGTTGATTGGTGAGCAGGTGTAGCTCGATTTGGTTTAAAAACTGTAGTCTTGGTTTCAATACATATTAATGCTGATGATTGTAACGTTGATAAAACACATTTTAAACACTTTGATAAAACACTTTGAAGATTGGAGTTTAGGAACCTTAACAGTTTGCATGTTGTGCAGGCTTTTGTTGCATGTAAGGAAGTTCTAGTTAGGAACAAGACATTTCTTGCAGCTGAAATATTCATAATATTTCTTGTTTGTGTGAATTCTGTGGTGCACTGTTGGAGATGAGCTTATGAAGCAGCTTCTGCCTCTGTGGAATACTTCCTTTGTCGGGCTCCTCTTCTGTCTGGCTGCTTATCTTCTTATAAAAGCTTGAAGGAACTTTAATGTCTCTCAGGATTTCCCCACTGCCACCAAAACAAGCTTGAAATGCTGTTAAAAGATTAAAAACACTTGTGAAGGAAGGAGGAGGAAGAGGTTTTTTTCAGACAGTGTGATGCATGGATTTAATTTGCACGTAAAAAACCCACTAAGGATAATGACTTCTAAGGAAGAAAAACGCTATGACACCTTGAACTGTAACACAGACCCTTTTAAACAATTCAATAATGAGCAATTACTCAAACAAAACAAAAAAGCCATAAAAGGTGGTGGGGAAAAACAATAGATAATAAGTACATCCTCTCTGAGTGTAATCTTAAAGCTTTGGCTGGAAAAGTTGCACTTTAATGTCGCTTCAGCCTTCCTCCATCTCCACTACAGGGTTTACTGTACGGGAACTGTATAACGAGGCCACTGACACTTAGTTTGTTGGGAGCAGTTATTGCAGGCTCATGGACTGACTCAACCAAGCAGCTGCAGAGCACGTGGCAGGGCCTCTGATCCTGGGGTTGCACATAAGAAACGAAGACCAGGACTAGAAGCATTCTGTCTCCTCCTGTTTTCCAAGTTTCCGGTGATGTTGGTGTGCAGTTAAAGCTCGTTTGAGCTCTGTCCCAGTGCAATGAGCATTTCTTTCTTTGTAGTGACACAGCCTCAGGATGGAGGAAAGAAGAAAGCCCCAGTCGCAGCATAGTTTGTCACCTGACAGACAGGGAAGCCTTCGTAGAGGAGGGTGACACAGGCTTGAACTTTCCACTGAGAGGATGCCCTGAACTTGAGTATCCAGACAGGTTAATTTTTGTAGCCACTACCAAGTTAATCAGTAATAAATATTTCCTCTTAGAAAGAAATGGTCGTGCAACACCAGGCACTGCTTTGTCCTGTTGGGTCTTCAGTGCATTAGGTGTGGACTGAGATACTTTGGTGGCTTGGTTTCCCCAGACAAAATGAGCAGACACATCCCTGTTTTTAGAACCTGACTGGTTTGGTCACGAGCAGAGTCATGAGCTACTTGGCACTATCAAAATTCTGCACTTTTAGGTATTTGCAAAGGCACAGCTCTTGGTGCGCAGAGAATTTCGTAGGTGTTTCCTCAAGATCTTAGACTTAAATGGCTTTAGGCATCAAAACTCATTCCTATATATAGCTGTTATTAGATTGGGGCAGATGATAATTGCCTGAATGTTTTTTGGACCTATTCCATGAAGCTTTTAACTTGTTTTATAATGTATATTTTGCATTATAAACCATAAACATAATGTGCTTACTGGTTTATATGACAATAACATTCAATTCTATTTCAGGGTTTTTGTTTTACCGCTTCAGATATTTGACCTGCTACAATTTTCAGCACAGAAATATGCTCCTGTGATGTTTTCATCTTGTGAAGTTAGTCTAATTCTTTCTTCTCTGCAGTTTCTAGCTGTTAATAAGTCTTGTTTGAATAGAATGTCTTAAGTTATGATTTGTCTTCCACATTTTAAATTAAATGTGAAATATATGACTTTGTATCCTTTATGTGGAGACGTGTATTTAACATTCATTTCACATTAACATTGACAATAACTCTAGGTTTTTTTTTAATATTAAGTTGAAAGCAACTTCAATTGGCACAGCTTAATTTGTGCTTATTAAAGCAATGCATGGAATTTTATGGCTCTTGTAGCCTTGTTAATTAGGCATAATCTGGTATTAATTTTGCTTTTCAACAATTCCTATATACTCCCTGAAATCTCACTTTTACAAACGCAAAAGTGTATTTTCAGTGTGGAGGAAGTTTTTCTTTGTCTTGGTTGATCTCACTAGGGGACCTACTAGTACAGGAAATAAAAGATAAGAAGATTCAATGAATGGAATTTAAAATTAAGACAAATACTGACTCAGAAATTTCAAAATATTAGTTGCCTTAAACTGCATTCTAGGTTATAGGTTTAATTTTGAGAACTTAGTGTTTTCTGCTGTCATTACATTCAGACAAGGGGTGTTTTTAATATTTTTTCATTATTTTAGCAATATTAGCTAGGGAACAAAGATGTAGCTGCAGCCATTAAAAATGGAAAAAGTGAAGAATTGTGGAAAAATGGTAACAAAAGTGAAAAAGGCTTTATTAAAAAAATTCTTTCAGTATTCTGGTCATCCCTTTACTGTTAAACAAATCTTAAATTTGGTATTGTTCAAAGTCTTACTGTTTCACAGTAACTACACTAGGAGTGCTAAAAGACAAGAGTTTTTCTCAGAGCAAAAGTATACAGTTTAACAGCTTCCAGTCAATGGAATGCATCAATAAATTCCCACTCTCAACAAGTTTTTCAGTTTCATTTTTTTTTTTACTATTTCTAAGTAAACAGTTACTGTATTGCAGTTCCAGGAAGACTAACAATCTTGTCTGTTTTGATAGCAGCAGCTTACAAAATTGTAAAACATAATGTAGTGTGTCTTGCCTTTTATCGTGAACTGTCTAGTCAGCAAAACTCTTAAATTTCTGCCCCACAGCAGGTTCTAATCTTGCAGGTTTCTCCCTCCATAGGGAGGTCTGTGGACTATGAGGACTTCTAAGAGCAATGTTTTACCAGTCATCTTTTGGAATTTTCGTAGGCAAGCTGAGAAAAAAATTGTTTTCAAAGCCATTTAATACATTATCTAAATGTAAAATGCCTCATTTTAAATCTGTTCAAATGAAGAATTTGAAAAAAAAAAAAAACAATCAGTGGTACAGATAACTGTAATAGCCATTTAACTTGTAAGTGTCTCTGACTCATAGAAGTATTGTCATTGTTAAATTCCTCTTTCTTCATATGGTTACATTTTTGAGCTGGAGGTTTTCTGGTTTTGTCCTCTTATGTGAAGCTACTGAGATATAGGGGTGGTTCAGAATGTTTGAAAATCAGAAGTTAATTGAAAAAAAAACCCAACCCAAGTAACACTCCATGCTTATCTCTGAGCTCTACCATTTCTACTGTACTTGACACTTGCTTTTCACGAAGAATTCCTATTCCTGTGTGTGTTCTTTAAGGTCAGCAATATGGGAGCAGAAAGAACCAATTCATTGTCCCACTCTTGGTAGAAAAAGGAAAAAAAAAATCAAATTGGAAAGAAGATTAATTACTTCAAAAATAATACAGAGAAAGTAAAAGTTTTTGACTGATACTTATGCATTGATTAAAAAGAGTGAAAATAATTTTTTTCAGAGAAGCTATCTCATGCTTCGTCTTTGAAGTCTTCTAGAATCATTCAATTGAATGCATAATGTGGGACATACCTTAAAGAGCTGCAGCTTCTATTCTGCTTACATAACTTCCATGGATTCACAAGCAGATGGCAGGTCTCAGTGCAGCTAAGTGGGGTATCAATCGATGAGTAAGTATGTTTGCTAGGGGGGTGTTCTGCAGGCATCTGTTCTAAGACCTGTACTGTTAAACAACTTCTATCAGTGACGTGGAAGGCAACGTAAAAATACACCCCAAAACCTACAGGCATTGTAAAAACATAAAGAGGTAGTAAAGCACAAGACATCAACACAGGAAAATCTGGATTGCCCTTTAGGTTAGCTTCAAACAGAAAGGAGTACTTTTCTGAGGCCAAATAAAAGCTGTGTCATTAGCACAAAAAATGAAGTTTATTTCTTGACAGAAGGTGAGGGGTTCTCTAAAAGACTGAAGATAACATTGGGATTCTTATATGTGGTGAGAGGAGAAAGTTGTGGTGGATGGTAAGATGAAGGTGAGCCCCCGGTTTGACATCATGGCCAGAGGAACGAATGTAATCTGTTGTTCCATGTTCATATCATCATTAAGCAGGACTAGAAAGGTTGCCTTTTCATTTAGCACTGATGTATTTAGTAAACTGTATGGATGTTACTTACTGTCTCTGGAGCTATAGACAGGATTGATTGAAATTTTGTTTTGTTCTGATTTATTTCAGTAGCAAAAGAATTGCTAATCTTGAATGTTTGTTTTTGTTTTGTGAGTACGTTCTGATCCAAACAAAACTTGAACTTGATTGGTCCTGTGGCCTGTGTGGGGCAGAAGATCAAAACTAAATCATCACAATGGTCTTTCTGGTCTTAAATATATTTACTGTAACTTTGTCAGCTGCAGCTGAGAGTCATTTTTAATACTTCTGTGGTCTTTCTTCTAATAGTAACAATTTGAATGGTTTAACATAGTCCTACTGCTTCTACGGATACTAAAGGGATCCTGAGTGTTAATGGCAATACTGCCACTGGCCTGCTATTTTAGAAGAATAGGTGAAAAACTTAGGAAGTTGCATACCTCACCACGGTAAGCTTCCCTTTTCCTTTGCTTTCCTTTTATGTTAGCCATGGAACAGTAAAGAAACTCTGAGTTCTGTTACAGTAGTTACTTGATTCATTTTAAATCCCAGAGTAGCACAATTTAGCTTTCCCAAATTACCAAAGAAACTGTTGCTTACGGTTTTGTAGCTGTAGACAAAACTGATCGCTCTCTGTTCTCAACTATTCCTTCCATGACATTATACTTTAATCCCCTCCCTCCTCACTTTCCAACAGTCTGTCTCTTGAATGAGTCGGTTAACTTGTGTTCATATTATGAAGTTCACTGGGTGTGAATAACCTCTAGATTATCTAGTGATAAACTTCAGATTTGGACCATGCTTATTTTCATTTTTCCTTTTGTCTTCTCATTCAAATTCAACGCATTCTTGATTATTATCTGTGTGATTTGATCAGTTAAAGGACAGTATAATAAAGAGTGCACATCTTTGCAGTTGCCTTTTTAGGTATGTTACTTCAAGTTTAAGTGGGCTAAGTATGTTCTTTTTTAATGTTTATGTAGTCGTCATCGTCCTCGCTGTCTTCACCACCATCCTCATCGCAGCCTCAGGTTAGCCACAGCAGAACGAAGGCTTCACCATTGTGTCACTCTGCATCCCTCTCCTGGGGCAAACGTAATCATGTAGGTCCTGCAAAGGCTACCAGTCCGTCAATCCGTCTTCGTCGTTGGCGGCCCTTGATACGCCTTCCATCTGTTGGGCTTCATTCTGTTGTAAGTGTAGTCCATCTTCAGTCTTTTCTTACTCTTACACGACTGGCCTTCTGCCATGCAACTTCGGTCCTCAAGGCATCATTTTTTGTTGGGGTCTTTTCTCAACCATTCTTAGGATTTCTTTCTTCCTTTTTTTTCTTTTTTTTTTCTTTCCCCCATGTCGGACAGCAAAAGTACATCACTCCATGCTTTGCTGTCCAGGTATTTTTGATTCAACACACGTGCCAAATCATTTTCAAAGCATAGATGAAGTTTGCCCTTCATGAAGTGGCTTTTTTTTTTTTGCCATAGGCTCCACATCCAGCCTCTTCTTTTCACCTCATCTTCATGATCTTTCATTTGGATGTGCTAAACCAAGGGGCTTCTAATTCTTTGTTACATGCTGTTATTTCTTCTGTGTTTGAGACCTGGTTTATGTTTTTGTATCGTAAACCTGGTCTCCTTTTCTTTCATTCTAAGTCTTGCTTAATGGTCCCTGAGTATTTCAGTAAAGGTTAAATGTTTCCTGTAATCCCAAGGGGCTGCCTTACTTTCTCACTTGACATCTGTTTCTTTATCCAGTTTGTAGACTTAGATTCTAGTTGAAGGTGAAGACATTCTAATAAGAAAAGCTTGTCATCAAATACCATACTTACACTTTTTTCTTCTTCACTCACAAGGCACAAATATATCTTGGAAATGTTAGAAAAAAGTTACGTGCACAGAATAGCTACTATTTCTAAACTGTCCTATGACCACCATCAGAAACACTAAACTGGGAGTGGTTTAGGGGTGTTTCATCTTGCTTTTAAGGAGTGATCACGCTTTTAGTGCACACACAAACAATCTTGGTATGTACAAGTGAATGGTCTTCAATGTAAAACTGGGACAGTGATATTTTTTTTTTTTCGTTTTTTAATCATTCTTTGGTAATGACCACCTGTCTTACTAGAAATTCTTATCTGAGGTGTGTGGATTTTTCACTGAGGTGAAATAATTCTTCTGACTATGGTCCAAATAACTTCCTTTTTCATACAGATCTGTCTTTCCAGATATGGAAAGCCTTCTTAATGTTTTATTGCTATTAAAAATTCATGTCCAAATGCTTCCATTTCCATTATAGCTTTTATATTTTTATCCTGAGAAATACCTTGAGATGAAATGTTTTCCTAGACTCCATTCTCTTAATATGAATAATAATTGGTATTATTAAGTATTTAACTCTCTTGTAATCTTCAGAACTATGAAACATTCTTGATACTATCATTTGGAGCTAGTTAAATACCTTGGGATTTGAGGAGGCATGGAGTTTGGCACAGAGTTAAGATCTCCTCAACGCATGCTTCCTCTCCCCCCCTGTAATATTTATGCCATTAACTGCTGACATTTTACCTGCGGACTTTTTCGTTTGCTTAGCAAAACTTGGAAAATTCTATGTCGTATTTCTGTAATTTGAAACTGGGTTCTTGCATGAATTTGACCTATATAAGCTTGTTGTTAACAAAAGAGTTATTAAGGGCAACAAGCTTGAGTGTGCCTGCCTAGAACAAAAACATTAATTGACCATGAGTTTGTTTCAACACTAAATAAACCATGATTTATCCAAGGATGGACATTACAGAATAATCTGTTATGATTATACTAGAAAATCACTGTTGAGAGTTTTATTTACTTCAGAAAATTTCTAAAAACAACTCCTCATCCATTACCAGTAAGCATTTGCTTTGAAAACATTCAAAAAAATTGATTGAAAAAGTGGCCTTCAATACTACTGTATCTGGCAAAACAGAAGCCACTAAAAATAGATTTAAAATAATATTCATCAACTCTCCTGAGATCCTAACTGTCTTCATCTGACAGATTAAAATTGTAAGTCCTATATGCAAAGATTTTGTCACTGAATAAAATATATTCTAATATTTATTGGTAACTAAAACGTTGTTCTTGTCTTTATACTTTTGTATAACATAGCTCTTAAAGAAGATTAAAGAACACACAAACTATATGTAATTTATTTTAATAAGCAGAAAAACAGACAGCATTTTGGGCATTAAAGCTGTCTCAGCTTGATAATATGTACTACCTTGTCCTTCAAGTTTTGCCCTGTCAATGCCCATCGCTATTAGTGTTCTTAGTATTGTTCTGATCACGTACAAGGAGGCTGAATTGGTCTCAGTGTTGTATGAAAATGTTGTAGTATTGCTTTTATTAAAAAATCTATGGAGTTAAATTTAAGAGAAGGGGGGAAACATCCTGTGTACTGTGTTCAAACTTTTTTGTAGTTCTAAGTACACTTCTACTACTTAAACATTGGCAGAAAATAGATTTTTGCTCTAGAATTTTGAAACAGTCTTAATGACAGGAGACTGTATTTATGCTTCTTAATAAAACCACTTTCCCTACTTGAAAACTTCCCTAGACTTTTTAGAGAGGTCTCCAGGTCAGTTAAGAACATAAAATAGAAAAATAAAAGTAATCGAAAATACTGTCCTGGAATGTTCTATGCAAACCTGATAAATTGCAGTAGAGATGGCAAATTTTTAAGCTATAGGTAACAACATACTTCATTAGTAATACTGAGTTTTCCTCAGTCCTTGTAATGATCTCTTAATCCTTGCAGTTCATCTGTTCTTTTAGGTTAGTGTCTCTGCTAGCCTTATGGTCATTTTGCTTCCTTTTATATGTCAAGCTAACTTAACTTTTTTCTTTTCTACACTTCTTAAGTTGGAAAACACGCTCTTTGTTTTTTCCCCATTTACTTTCTGTGTCAGACTTAAGTTCCTGTTCTTTAAAAAAATCAAAGAAATACCTGTTTAGAGCAGGTATATAATCCCTCTTGCTTATGGATCAAAAGGGAGATTTGTGTTTGTGTTAATGTTCTGTATCCAGATACTCTTGTCATTGGTAGAACCCACCTCTGAATTTCACCTTCTTGCTTGACATCCTCCCATTCAGAATCAGACGCTGCTTTCCTGCAGCTTGGAGCTCTACCTCTCCTGGCAGTTGTGTTGTCCTAGCTATAGTTGGGGACATAGAGGTAACAAGCCTGAGACGGCTTGTCTAGCATGACAGCATGTTAGAAAAATATGTTCAGGCAGTGCTTAGCAAAGCAACTTCTTGTCCATTCTTAGGTCAGCACTCGAGACAGTCCCTCCCTCAGCACCTTTCTTCTAGAAATTCTTTCATTATTCTGGACAAGCTATGTATGTTCAACTGTGAAACTCCAGAGCATTTCATATACTGTAAGCTTCACGGCAGTATATTGAGCGTGAATGGAGACATCACTGTTCTGTGAGAATGAGCCAGAAAGAATCTTGCTGAAACTTGTGATCATCATTCCAGTGGTCTTTGTTTTAATTGCAATATTTTAACCAGGATTCAAATGCCTTTCACAGGACTGCACAGTATATTTGCCCAAGCATGTTCCATGCTTCAGAATGGAAATTATAGATGCTTAATCTACCCAATAGCAAGTGCATTACTTTTCCCCCTTTACTTCAAAATTTATTGGATCCAAGCCATACTGGAAGTTCTGTTCTGTAAACTTTGGTTTTGAATATGTTTTTCTTTGGCTTCTCGCAACTCCTTGTGAGTGAAATTTTATAGTTACCCCTAAGTTTACCCCTAAGGTTTTTTTCTTCTCTTTGACTTCAGTTACTTTTGTCATGATTTTTCAGTTGGATGCATCTGAAACTTCTTATTCCTCAAGGTTCAGCAAAATTGTCTTTTCCGTATCAGTCTTTACCGCTCTTCATCCAGAACCCGGCAGCCTCTTGATGCCAATTTCTTCACCTAACACAAGTAGTGTTTTTTCCCTTTGCAATCACTACCTGTAATATGAAGCATTCTACTAAACTGGTTTGTGAGACTTCTTGCTTCTCTCAAGAGCAAGTGGAAGGAAATAATAAGAAAAACAAGTTTTAGTTTTAACAGGTGGCCTGAAATCTGACATGTAACATTGAACCTGTTTCTATAAGGTGGTTTTTCATAAATAGATTTTAAGCATGATGTGGTGAGGACTTGTTCAGTGTGTCCATGAAAGCAAGACTTTTTTTTTTTCTCAATTGTGTGTTGGTCCCAGAAACGCAGTTTTCGGGGAAAAGAAACCAGTTGCACATCAAATTTGATGAACAGTTTTGTTCTAAGTTAGCAACTGTTTGACGATCAAAAGATTTCAAATGCATGAAAACTGAGTATTGACTTTTAGACTGGGATAATGATTTAAGTGTGTTAGCAAGATAAGCTGTGTAGGGGATGAAATATACTTTATTAGATGGCCTGATACAATTGGGCAAACAGTGGTACAGGGGTGTACTACTGAGACTTCTGAAGCTTAGTGCAACAACAAGAAAGAGGACTGTTGTAGTTCATGAAGAGAGGGCAGCAGGTAAAGGTGAAAGGTAAAATCAAGGAATTTCTCAGTCCAAAAAGAGGAAAGGTTATTATTTATATAGTAAAAATTTTAGGAAGTGCCATTTTAAAAATTGCAGTTTGGAAATCTACTAGTGAGGATAAAGGAATAAATGTAGAGGTGCTGTTTCCATAACATGAACTAATGGCTATTGACCTAAGACAAATCAATTAAAACTCACTTCACAGCAGTCAGCAGCTGTTTATTATTTAATTTGAATGTCCAATTTAACAGAGAAGGCACACAAATCCTCTGAAAAATTGGGACTCAGTCGTTTAGGTGCTTTTAATGTGGTATCCAAAATCAGAGGGCATGACATGGCTGTAACTTTTGTATATGAGACTGAGTATTTATGAAGATGTGCTCTATTATTGCTGTTGAGCATTATTGCAATACCTTGAGAAAAAATGACAGCTGAGAAGATGTTCTCAGAAACTTTGAGCACTAAACTTCATGTATTTTTCCTCTTCTATCATTTTCAAATCTACCGGTCATTATTTTTCAGGGTTTTTTTTTCTTTTGGAAAGATAAATTAGAAAAGTGATGTCCACTAAACCTTACCACCAAAGCTTATTTGTTATACTATGGTTGAAACCATAACATAAGCTTCTGTAATCTACTCAAGGTGCTGGTATTTGTCGTCTTTCTGTCTTTTCTGGATGGGTAGGAAATATAAATTTTCTTCTCTGTGTGTTACAGCTCTTCAGAAAACTTGAAAAATAAGTCTTGAATCCCATAGGTTAGTTTACAATCCTGGTTAGACAATCATCTTATTTAGACTCCTGTGTCTTTCTACATTCTTGTGGTTCATACATGCAGTTATTCAAATCTGCTGTCTGCTTCTGCACATTGAGCGGGCTTCTAAGTGGAAAAAAAATCATCCCAACACTTGACTGATGTTCACGTTACTGTGGCCTTTGACAAAAAGAATAATCCAGAGAAAATCCTCTGTAATTGTTCTGAAAATACTACCTAGTGGTGAACACGCAGTCAGACTTCTTAAATCCATGTTCTCTTTTGCTTTTAAGCATTCACACAGACTGTTTATTAGAAGCTGAAAACTTGGCCGAAGGTGTAGCTTTTCAAGGAGACCACAAAAGACATCTCCTTGAAGCTGGCATTCCCTCTTCTTTCCATTCCTTTGAAATTTAAAATCTTCTGGTTCCAAGTGTTAGAATCTGTAGGGCTTCCCAGTGAAGTAGAAATTGGTCTGGCTACGCTTCTTCTTGTGTTAGCGTCTGTGTGTGCACATGCATGCACACATATGGAATGGATGGGGTTTTTTTGTCCCTAAGGAAGAGTGGGGGGAATTTTGAATCAGATTCATCACATTGGCAAATTTTAATCCTGTTACTTCTTTGCCTAAGTCATAAGCAACACGTTTTTACAATACAAAGTTTTAGATCATCTTGGCTGTTCAGTCCCTATTGTTTCTCTGTGCTTATAATTGTGCAAATAATTGTCTGTCAAAATTGATTGAAATCCTAATTTTTCAAGAAATGTAACAGATCTACTTGGTAGTAAATTTACTAGTATCTACACTTGATGAAAAGAAATCACAAAGGAAGGAGACTGTCTACGCTAGAACATGTGGTAGAAACTTTAATAATGGCGTGGCTTTTTCCCTCTTTCTATGAGGTTGGGAAATTAAAAATGTAAAACCAACATTTCTCACGAGTTGTGGGAATAGCGCTTAATGGAAGCATGTTATTTAGACTAGGCATGTACACAGACTCAGCAGGCTTCTATAGGAGCAGCACTGCCTTCAAGAAAACTCTGAAAAATTAATCACGCTTTTTTTGATGGCATCCCTATCCATCTTCTAGCTGTGTATAGGCTCAGCATTCCAAGCATGCCAAATGTTCCCTCTATTGAAAAGATGTTGATTAGAAGCTGGCAAAGAACACAACCCTCAAAATGGGCAAAGGGACAACTCTATTTTCTTCTAAATGTGATCAAAACCAAATCTTGAACATCTCGAAATCCTCTGAAATAGTGATACTCTGAGCTTTTCTAGTAAATACCAGTATGAGCCCAAGTAGCGTATGCTCAAATAAATGCCAAGCTGTTTCCTTCCTGAAGTGAGGCTAACTGGCAGTAGTCTTCCCCCTAACCCTGAAATTCCGTAAGCCCGGATTTCCCAGTTTGACTGGTAAGGGAACAGCTGTGAAGTCCTATCTCTACGTGGGGGTTAGGTGGCAATGTAGGATTTGGCAAGGGCTCTCAGCTGTGCCAGCCCGCACGCTGTTGTGGCAGCATGGTTTAGGTGCCTCTAAGCTCTTGGTTGATCGATGGCACCTTGTTGTTATTCCTATTGGTCAGGAAACCTGTGCGCCTTGGAAGTTTACAACTGGGGCAGCCAAACTCTAGAGGCTGCTTGCTTTTTATTTCTTAAGCCCTGGTTTTGTTTGGCCTTCTGTAAAGTAAAATTCTCCCCCTTGTGCCATAGGGGAAAAAGACTCCTCAGAGTTCTGGTGCAAAGGTCCTCTTGGCCCGTTGATAGCTGCCTCATCTTCAGCAGCAGGAATGCTTTTGCCATTCTAGGCCCTCTGAAGCAGAGATGAAACAGGGTATTTATTTCTTTCACACTTTAACTGGTCACAGAGATGAATCTCAAATGAGGGTGAGGGGTGGTTGTGTGGTTTTTTGGTTTTCTCTTTTTCATTTTTGAGCTTACTTCACAGAATTTCTGTAGCCTGTTGCAGTTCCTCTGTAATGCTGTGTTCTTTGGCATTCTTGATGTATTGAAGGACTTATGGTGACTTCTTGTCCTTCACTTTTATTGTTCTGGTTGTTTGCTACATTTGTTCAATTTAGATAATCTTTTAAAGTTGGTTTTTTTCATGACCATCAGGAAGAAAGAAACTTTTAACTCAGTCTTGAAAATATGATGCAACTGTAAGGTTCTACAATTCTTTGTACCCTCTAATCTGCTTCTGGCAAATTCTTAGATTTTTGGGGCACTTCAAGAAATTTGCATAAAGGTAACAGTAATTACAAGATGGGGAAAAAATGCATGAAATATATTTTCACAGAAGTCAGATTCTCAGTAGTTTAGGAAAAGTTTAAGAAAAACTGAGGTGCTTTTTCCCCATTCCTTCAAATGTTATCTTAAATTATGGATCAGGGCTCAGGTGTGGAGCGGTCAGATTGATAAGGAAGGAAGACCATCAGTTGCTACTGAAGACAACAGTGGTGATGCACCTTTTGGCTCAGAAGTTCAAAGCCCTCTGCTTAGTGGATGTCAGAAACGCGTGCTGGCAGAGTGCCATGCTCTGCAGGCCCTGCTTTCTTCTGTAAAGCTTTTGTTTGCTGAAGTTGGCAACAAAGTATTGGGCTAGATAAATCTTTACCAACTGCAACCATTATTTTATTTTTTAATGTCATGTCACTTGAAGTTGTCACTGCACTTCAGTCCCTTCTTGATATGCAGTAATGATGCCACTTTGAGGTTTCAGAAGTCTCTGAGACAAACAGAGCTCTAGGCATGTGTCTGCTTATTTTCCTTCCTCCTCACCTAAGATGTGTGAATTGTACCTTGGGAGTATCTGTTTCTTTCAACTGCCTGTGAAGAGGGAACGGGTTAACTGTACTATATGTGGCTTAAGAGGAAAAATTATTTTGACCAAGTGAATATTTTCAGTTTTAAAATACTACAGGTTCAGCATTCAGCCCTGCATCTCTTTGTTATTGGAGATGGGTTAGTGAAGGAGTTGCTATTTATATGAATATCTATTTTTAATGTTAATATATTCGAGCCGGTACTACTTCTAACTCAGTAATGAAAAATAAAGCTTTTACGCAGAGCTATAATTGGAAATACTTCCAGATATTTTGCTGAAAGAATCCTTACTGCCTTTACAGAAAGCTTCTTTATAGTCCATAATGTTCTGCAGCGTGACTTCTGCCATTCTGTATAAATCCAGAATGTGCTTCTCACTAGTGACTTCTTTTGGCCAGGTGTTTTGCATATTATGACAATATGTTCTCATTAATCATATTGTGATAAGAATTTTAGTGAACAATTTATTTTTGTTTTGTCTTGCAGGCACCAAGTATAGATGAAAAAGTAGATCTTCACTTTATTGCATTAGTTAATGTAGGTGGTCATCTCTACGAGTTGGGTAAGAACACTTTTCATCCTCTGTCTCCGTTTGTTTGAAACAAATACAAGCAGTAATGCTGTTAACTGTCAAAGTCTGAGAGAGATTACTTGATTAAATGTAGGGCTTAGGTTCTTTTCAACTGCATCATGGTGTCCAGGGGTCAGGGGATTCTGTCAAACAATCGCAGCCTTCTTCCCATTGTTTTTTTGGATTCTCCTTCACTGAACTCCCTCCTATTAAGATAAAATGGTATGGAATACTAGACTGCCTCTAGAATTCCTTTATGATTTACAAGGACAGGAAGCAAGAAACAATTGGTAAACACTCAAAGTTTTAGAGAGGAATGTACTGTTATGTTTATGTTCCTGAATTGCTTGTGGAATTAATAAATGAACTGTATGCCACCTTAGAAGTGTTAGCTATATTATTAAACAGTTCAAACAAATTATGTAGTCAGAATACTAGCAGATACTAATATAACTCATTTGTTATAGGCTGGTTATTTTTTCTTCTATCTTTTTGTGGTCACTGGGCACTTAACTGTAAAACAGTAGTCTCTGTTTTCTGAATTACAGCTGTTTTTTTCCCCTCTTCGGATTGTGTAGCACCAAGTTCTGCTCAGATATTCTCTAATGACTCCAATCTTAAACATGTTGCTGGGCAACTAGGTTTTGCTGCAGGCACTTCAGAAAACTAGCAAGTAGATCAGCATTTAAAAACTGCAAGTCACTGGTCTTTCCTAACATATTTTTTTCCCAGTATTTTATGGTGAGAACATTTTCATCTTATGAAAATCAACATGTAATTAAGCAACGCCTTTAACAGGTGGCAACTAATCATAACCTGGGGCATAAGCTGTATATAAGAAGTGCTTATGTTAATATAAAGGTGATCTAAGGGGTATTACCAGTGGCAAGTCATGAACAATAGGCACGCATTTCTGTATTTTTATGATACTGTATGTCTATCAGTGACCTAGATCAAATAGTGAGGCAACAATTGCAGGATGCAATATGAATATTTTACGACTAAATTTCAAGGTGTGATGGATGGCTCACTCTTCTTCTAGTTGTGTGCTGCTATTTCCATATTACCTTTTCATTGTCCTTAAGAAGCACACTACAGACTGTGATTACCATGTTCAGCTATTTTCCATAAATATGATGCAAGATAAAAACACTTGAATTTTTTGATTAAATATTAAAAAAAAAAAAGAGGCGTTTAGCTCCACTGTATAGTGGGATGCTAATACTACTGTTGCCTTTGTTCTTAAAATAACTTCTCTCTGTACCAGTGGAAGAAAGCAAAAAATACTTAAAAGTAAGAAAACGGGAGAAGGTTTTTCAATTAATTCACTGGCTTCGGTCACTATGGCCAGCATGTGGGCTTTGGCAGGCAGCAAATGCTAAGGAAGCGCATGAATGTTAAATGCTTATGATGTTTTTGCCATAGAAAACACGTTATTTATAGGCACATAAAATCAAAATGCTGTTCTGCCAAGATGTATGTAAAAAAAAATAAATAAAAAAATCGAGTCAAACTTAGCTTGCAACAGTACAGGGCATTCAGTGCTGTTTCCCTGGCACGTTCTGAGGGGCTTGCATTGTTATATCTTCAATCAGGCTTGCTACAATAATGAACAATCTCTTGTTTGTGTAAATCTGAAAGTTTTCTAACATGGAATCTATTTTTAGCTATGGAAAATGTAGTTTGGAAGTATTGTCAACTTGGATGGAATCTTTGGGCAGGGAAAAGCCCAAGCAGGACAGAGCCAAAAGGGATTTTGGCCTAGCAAATACTTAAGATGTCCTGACATATGTTCTCATACTCTTAGCTCTTCACAAGTAACCTGAAACACATTTCTATGACTAAAATTATGTTTAAAAAGCTGAGAATAATAGCATTGTTATATTGCAAACGGGAGAAAAAATAATTACCTATAGCAACCATTTTTAAATGCTGTGAAAGTACTTAGTACTTGAAGCTATTAGGTTTGTTTCCTTATTTTATTTATTTTTTTTTTAATGAGAGTGACATTTTAGTTATGCCAGACTCTTCAAACTGGTGGGTTTGGTATTCTCTTCTGTTGTGGAGTCTCCGATCACAGCTGTCAAAGACCACAGATGTACAGCTGCCTGGGTAAATCCATTAAGCGTAGTTGAAATTGTTCTTCTCTACTTGAAAAACCGAAGTATTAGACCAGGACTAAAGCAATCACAACTTACAGCCTTAAAGTTTTCAAATAAAATACTAAAAAGTATTTCATTGGTTTGATTGTAGATTGTTGTTTGTTTTTGTTTTTGTTTTTTTTTTAAATGTAACTGACTAATCATCATGATACCTGTTGAAGCAATCAATAGTGGAGGGGAGACCTGGGAATAGCTAGCTGCATGCAAAATTCTTTTATGAAAAATGGGATAGCATCTTTGTAAGTGAAGAGCAAAAAATCTGTTCAAATAGTTTTAACTGGAAAAATGAAGCTTTCCTAATTTTATAAATGCATTGTTCAATCTTCCTTTGTGTTTCAACAGATGGGCGCAAGCCATTTCCAATAAACCATGGGGAAACTAGTGATGATTCATTTTTAGAGGTAGGAATAAAAAACTTTCTTAAATGTTATTGTACAAAATTATTTCTGTATTTACACAAAACTTATAAAAAATATTTTAATAAATATTTAT
>VXAK01007543.1:58156-70609 GCA_013399435.1 Arenaria interpres | reverse complement strand
GATACCTATTGTACCTTATCTGTAGCAGGACTATGAACATAAAGCTGATACTGTTATTAAATTCTTTGCCTATATCTGTATTTTCCAGAACTGTGCTCTAAGTAATATTGCAGAGAAGTATCTCTCCTTAACACCTAGCCATTAGCAGCGGCTCTTTTAGCTTGGACAAACTAGTTAATTTGCTGGAGCATGGCTCATTATAATCAGCCCTTCTCTAATTAGGTCAGTTGTCAAGTCCATGCTTACTTTAGGTTTGTTATAAATTATGACAGGTATTTTTCTTCCCACACAAGAAGTCCAGTGACATGTCTTTTTTGCTTCTGTTACACATGGAGGGTGTTCATGTGTGGCGCAACTAACACACACATACCTGTTCCTTAACATTCATTTCAATACAATGTGCATCAGACTTTATAAAAATCAGCTCTAATCTGCTTTTTTGAGAGCCTCATCATCAGTAAAGATTTTCATCCTCTTTGCCATAAGGAAGAAATATCCCCACCTTGCACTTCAAAGCTGAGATCCAAGACAAATTTAGGCCTAAAATGCAATATGGGTAAAGCCTTTGCTTGAGTCCGTTCCTGTCTGACGTCCAACGTACACAGATCCAGCCAAGCTCGTGCACGGCTGTGGCCTCCATGCAAGCTTCAGAAGAGCAGCCGGAGCTGAGCAGCAGGCTGAGGCACAGCTACAGATCATAGAACCACAGAAAACCAGAATCATTTAGGTTGGAAAAGACCTAAAGATCATTGAGTCCAATGCTAAACCTAATACTGCCAAGTCCACCACTAAACCACGTCTCTAAGTGCCACATCTACGTGTCTTTTAAGTACCTCCAGGGATGGTGGCTCAACCACTTCCCTAGCAGCCTGTTCCAATGCTTGACAACCCTTTAAGTGAAGAAATTTTTCCTAATATCCAATGTAAACCTCCCTGGTCCAATTTGAGGCTGTTTCTTCTCATCCTACCATTTCTCACTTGGGAGAAGAGACTGACANAAGATTGTTTCCAACATCAAAGGCATGAATGCTATGCAGGATTTGCAGACATTTCTCTTGAAGACTGCATTGACACAGAGTACAGGACAGGGAGCATGCTGCTTTGCAGGCCATCTCCTGAGCCTTATCACTGCCGATGGCATAGATAATTGACACAGACAACCTAAATGAATAGAGACTGGGGGAAAAAATCTATGGATAAGCCAGGAGGTGAAGCAAGCTCAAGCACTCCTCCCATTTTGCCTCAATTCAGCCTGCGCATCTTGCTGGATCACAAGATGTTTCCTTCCTCCCTGCTCCTTCCGGACACTCAGACAACTCTTAGTCACAGCTCCTGTGGAAAAGAAGTTCACCGCAGCCGTTCTCGCGCAGAGCTGGAAGTTCGTACGTTGTTTTGTTTGCTGAGACACTTCTTCAGTCTCTGCAAAGCACAGACTTGTAGATCCGTTTGCATATTTTTCCGTCTCCAACCCGCAGACTGTCTCACACCACGCTACTCACCATCACAAGTCTATGGCTGGCTATAAAAAGCTGTGCGAGGCACTGACGGCAGGCAGCTGTCCTGCAACACATTCTGGCAATCATCAAGCAGATGTGTCTTCAGCAAATCTGCTGCCGGCATTAGGTCCTGAGCTTTGGGGAGCTTCGTATCTCAGGGAACACAGAGAATAAGAATTCATTCATTTCTAATTAAAAATTTTAAATGACAAAATAGATTGTGCTCACTTTCCTAATGCATCTGGGAATGTATCCGTGTCTCCAAGCTGTAAGTTTCCTTCTTGTTAATCTTCTGTGATGATTTCACAGTGTCATGCGTTTGGTAAAGTCAGCTTTGTCCAGAAGGATAAAGATGTTTTGTCCAAAACAATAAAATAGGTGTCCAGCTCCTAAATACTGTTTTATGTGCTGTTTCACCTGCTGCTCAGCTACCAGTTGAGTTTGCACACTTTATTTCTCAATTTGTAAGTGGGGCTTGGGCTTTCTAATGTTTTCCAAGGTTTGTAGTATGTTATTTAAGCACTTCATAGCAATGGTGGAAAGAAAACAAAGAAGTAACTGGACATAGAGTGGGAAGCTATGTCCTATCACGTGTGATACCAGAAGACAGAGTCAGGCCAGCAGGATGGAGGACACAGGAACAGGAACCATCATATGCTATTTGGGTGTCCACATTCAGCACAATGCTGGCTTCAGCTCCTGGTTCAGAGTCTTCAAGTTCACCAATTTTCTGTGCCACATTCCACACAACGCTCACTTCACCTCACGGCTCAGAGTCTTCACGTTCACTGATTTTCTGTGTTACTTCTGTACAGACTTTCTACAAAGAATACACCCCTGATCAAAAGCACTGAGTGATCATTTCATGTTCAAGCCCCACTGTGACCCCTTTGAGAGAAATGACTCAATGCATTTAGATCTCTTCATGTTGGATGTACAGGTTTGAGATTAGTATAAAAACCTCCCTCCATTATTACAAAGGCACTTGAAATTGTCTTTATATAGAAACAAGCCATGCAGACAAAACACAGGGGAATTTTCCAATATTTTCTTTGGGCACTACAGTACACATGCAGTAATCATCCTCTTACTATAACTTAGGCAGAATAAGGAAAAAAAAGATACAACTGATTCTAGCTTTCCTTCTTCTTGTAGTTAAGTTCAGTAATTAAATGTAGTTAAAATAAAGAAAAGCATGGAAGACAGTCATGGAAAATTTCATAGCCCAACTTTGCAAAACAGCTGTAAAACAGCTTCAAATGTAAAGGTTCAGAGCACCAGTAAGAACTGAAAATTAAAGGCAAAATTTTTTTTAAAACCTTATTTTACTCTAGTAATCTGAATATGCATGAACAAAAACAATATAAAAGCTATTCAGATCCAGGAAATAAGTGAAATTTTACAAAAACGTCATTACATAAACTATAATGCACATACCATCTTTAAAGCAGCAAAGAAAACCCCTTAACAACTGAGTATTTCAGAGCTTTTATCTCCCCCAGGGGTCTGATCCGAAATCTGCCGACATTCAGCTCCCTCAACCGCAGTTGATTTAAAGGGTCTGATGCAGAGAACTGCTTGGGTGGACCCTCTCTGACACACCAAGGAAAACGCCCCACTGGAAACCATATGGTGACAGTCATCTCACTTTTCTCTTGGCTCTCTTCTGCAGTTGTGCAACTAAAGTCTTGGGCAGTTCTTCTTTGAGAAATAATGGTATTTTTTGAATATCTCTTCAGCCCTAGTGTTTTCTGTAATTTTGAGAAAGCTTTAATTAAAAACCAAAACCAAAACCATTTTAAAACAGAGGATATACCAATTTAGAATAGTGATATTTTCAGTGCTTCAACAGAAGAGCAAAAATATGCTATAAAAACAAGCCTTCAGAAGCAGTAAGATGCTCTTTTGCATCGTAATACACTTCTCAGTACTGGCAATTTTCCTTCTCTCCATATTAAATCAGAGGCTAACCGGCATTAGTAACTTTAGAAACAGCAATTCCTTCAACTCCCACAATACCTGGCACGTGGTGAACACTGGTAATTTCAAACATTTACAAGAGCACATTACACCTGCTTTACTGCTTGCTACTCTCTCTGTGGGATATAATTTTCGAAGAGAACACATTAAAATGTTTAGGAAACAAGATGCAGAACAAAAATAACTTCTATCATTATGACAACACATGAATAATTATCAATCCTGATGTAAAAGACATTACAGTCAGCTACTGGAAATCTCCTTAAAATGATCTCAAATCATTCTAAAAGATCTACGTCTGTCTTGATTGCAAACTAAACACAAAGCAACTACACATAAAAGCTCTCGGATATTCCACATATGCCAACAGTTTCCTGAATACCCAAAATGCTGATTCTCATGCAAGTTTCGTACCAGCACATTTATACACCTTGCTGCCATGAATTATGCAAACTCTGCGACATATGGCACACATATTGCTGTGAGAGAGAGAGGCATGTGCAATTTAGACTGTCCACTTGCAAAATGTTTAAATACGCTGACATCTTCAACAGAATTGGTATTTCCAAGCATTAATATGGAACAGCACTATAATTGGCAGTTTGTTATTCTGCACATCTAACAGCATGCAAATAGGTATTTGTTATTACGTTTATATTTTTGATCAAGCATTTGCAGCTGAGCAGTCAAAACTCCAGCAGCATTTATAATGGCTATAAAAATGCCAGTCATATCCTTCAGGAAGTCACTGTAAATCACAGTGTCAAAGAGGGCCAGCAGCAATCCTGTGCTCCTCACCACAATCGATGCACAGGCTCATCAATATTACATGGACCTTCCTAATTTCATGCCGAGCCTTAGAAAGAGGCAGGCAGGCAGAACCCAGCTAAGCAGATATGTCTCTAATAGCAGAACAAGTAGGTTTTCCTTCTTTTTTTTTTTTTTTTTTTTTAGATTTCATTTCACCTGCAGTTTACACCCCCAGCAAAACTCTGACAGTACAAGAACTACCACAGCAGCCAGAACAATTCTTTCTCTCTTCCTCAGTCCTATTCCCAAGAGTAGCCAAAAACCGGCTCTACAGACATTATGTATTTATGTACATATATATGTATATATATTCTCAAACTGAAGAGTCCTTGCTTACTGTCTCCTTGTACAGAGGCCACACCATACCTCCGAGCAGCTTTGCCTCCCTTCTCTGCCTGTTTCTGGTAAACACTGATTAAACAAACAAAACTCTACTAATGCCAAAATTTTGCTATGCACAGAAACCATCCATCCCCCTTGGTAACCGCTTGCCAAAGCAAACATGAAAAACTACTTGGAAGTTTTCCACAACAGTACAGACAGATGAAGCTGGCAGTGCATCAACTTTTCAGGTTTGTGTCTTTGCTGAATTGTTGATGTAGTTGAAATGGCTAAGAAAACAAGTCAAGTATTTTCCCTTTACTTGTTATAATACTTCCATAAGTGGCTTTCCATGCCTGGGGAACCACAGCTTTAGGATATTCCTTATTCAAAGTAAGCAAAATGAATTCTACAAATAGAAAGAATTAAGTACTTTGAATATAAAGCTGCCTTTGGGAAGCATCATTTGAAATAAAAATGTTAACCTTGAGTTTCACAGTAAAAATTGTTATTAAGACTTCTGAGTTCCAGCACTGGTAACAATTATGCATTCTGGAGTCTTCTGCAGTGCCCAAGCAGAAACCTAGGGTGGATCTGTCTGCTGGTTAACAAACTACTACAGCTGAACTTATACAGTGTAAGAGTGCCCAAAGGCTTACATTTTCTGCTTGAAAGAGCCATTTCTGTCACCACGGAACACATAATTTGCCCTTTCCAGGATACAATAGAGTGCTTTCCCTTCAGCTGGTAAATTGTTGTCCAAATTGTTCATTTTCCAAGGATAGGTGGATTGATAGACATCTTATTTATTGTTCCTTTTTTTCCCCCCCAATATTTCTGGGCACAACAAAGGGAAATAACAACCCCCAGAGATATATGACAAGCCATCAATACACCACAGACTAGACAAAATCTTTAGTGAACTCTACAGAGTAGTTCCATCACCACCTTACCCTTCTGTGACCACTAAGAAACATGCATCTGTTTTGTTTTAAAGTCCACTTAACACACAGCCTGTCACCACATCTAAGCAGGTAAGCCGAGAAGAACTTCAAAGTTCCACGGTGGTCTCTAGTTGGGGACTAAGCCATATATCAATAACCTCACCCAAACCATGCTTACTTGAGAAGGAGACAAAACCATGTGGGTGAGAAGGAACAGTGGTATGTCTTGGGTCCTCACTTGGGACAATGAGGAGCTCAGAAGGTGAACGCAAGCACCACTCAATCTAGAAGCAGCTGTCATAGTGTGAAGTTTGCCAATAAAGGCTAAAATCTGCTCAGCAAACTCACTGCCAGACTTTCCCACTACTCTGCCCAAAAGGAATACATGATCCAGACATGAGCTTAAAAAATTAATTTTCAAACAAACAGAGCACTTCTGGACAAGAGTCAATTAAACAGCTCTGCTCACATGTAGGACGGACACATTGCCCCATATTTCAACACAACACAGAAACAGAGCTCAAACCCCAGGACAGGCTCCATTTTGCTGCATGGACAGTGCTCCCAGCCAGGCATCTCTGGGGCCAGTTCACGCTCTTGGCCATTTGAGAAGTGCCAGTTCTTCAGATCTTGAAAAAAGATGCAACGTGATATGAATTGACAGAATCAGCCTTTAAAAGACCACCCACAGGTCTTAGAAAAAGGCAAGATACACAGAACATGTCTTGCATGCAAGAAGACTCCTCTCTTCCTTCAGAATTAACTGTTGTCATGGAAAGGAACCTCAGACAAAAGATTATTAGACCATTTATACCAAGTTCCTGTTTCTTTCATGAAAATTCTCCATTTTTAGGCTTGATATTACTTAATTGAAATAATCCTGTTCAAGATACTCAAAGAAAAACTGGAAAGGTAAATAAACAACAAGAATGACCAAGACACTATGAGTGCCTGAGGCACCTCTGCTATGAGGGAACTAATTAGATTAAAAATGCCTAGATGAACTCAGCACAGGAACCACGAGGTCCCCAGGTAAAAGAAGGCATAAGATATCAAGAGGTCAGAACTGTCATTTTAACAGCACAAATGCAAAGAAATAAAACTTGGATCAACACCTCAGCAACAGAATATCTTTCTACAAATAGTTTTCTGAACATTTAGCCTCACCCTAAAATTGCAGTCACATTGAGAATTTAATTCTGTTAATATTAAGGGACTTAAGAACTTCAGATTCCCTTTTTGATCTTCAGAGGAGGGCAGGAGGGAACAAGAAGTATAGAGCTACATCGTGATTTCATCCCCATCCTTTTAAAACAAGTATGCAAAAAGTACAACCAAACAAACCCAGAATAAAAGAGGAACTGAGAAATATACTGAGATCACTGCAAACTGAAATAACAACCCGTTCATTTCTGAAGGGCAGGAGTTCTGAGGAGCGCAAAGAATCTATTAGGGGCTTGTTATTGCAGACGAGTTTGCATGAATCACGCTTAGTTGCTAAGGAAAGTACAACTGCACAAAGCTCCAACATATGTCAGGAAGACCTTGGAAGCAGAGAGCCCATCAGTTTTGCATCATTGTCTGCCTGTTACTGTGTCTCCCCAAGTGCCATTGGCACCTAAATCAACAGCCGATGTCTAACTTGTGTAGTGCCCTCTGGGACCTGCTCAGAACAGCCCAAAGAAAACAAGAAAAGAGGGCCTTTCAGGCTGCTGCCACCAAGAAGCTGTAAGAATCATAATATCTCTGTATAAATCACTTCAAGTCTGTTGAAGCATATCCAGACAGCTTAGCTTGCATGATCACACTGTGTTCCCCGGTGCTCTACATTTCGTACCATAACAGAATTCCTAGCTGGGCACACTGCTCTTTCTTACATACCTAACACAGCATCATGCCAGATCAAGCGTGACAGCTGCCTGCATCTGCTGGGAAGGGGGGCAATTTTGGCATAGGAAGCTTCACCAGCGCTCCTCTGACTACTGGTAGCATCCCCAAGAGAAGAGGGTACCACCAGCAGGGCTCGGCAGAGACCTGCAGTGATAGCACCAGCACCAGCCACTTCTGTCCAAGCAGAAGCAGTCTGACTGAAGCGGCCACCAAGGATGCTGTGACCATGAAGAGGTTCAAGAGAAAAAAGTTCACGCTCCCTGAAGAAGGCTGAGGATGGCAAGCCTTGTTAGACAGCAGCTGCATCTCTGCGGTCGTCAGGGCTGCCCAGTGCTGCTGACGGGATGATGGCACCAGAGTGCATTTGCAGTCCTGCACTGAGCTAATGCTCCCTCTCACCCCCCCCAGCCCAGAGCACAAGTTACAGATTGCCAGGGGCAGTCACAGGAGAGCGGCTGCAGAAAGGCACGAATGCTCGACGACACGGCCCGGGGGGACACACAGCTCCTCGAAATCTGGGGCAGGGCATGCACAAGGGCCCCAGTGGGCACGTTCTAGCCCAGGTATCCTTTCAAGGATGCTGCTGCAGCACAGACTCTTCTGATTAATGACAAGGCACAAGCTGGAACATAGGAAGTTCCACTCAAATCTGAGGAAGAACTTCTTTCCCGTGAGGGTGGCAGAGCCCTGGAACAGGCTGCCCAGGGAGGGTGTGGAGTCCTCTTCTCTGGAGATCTTCAATACCCGCCTGGATGCAGTCCTGAGTGATGTGCTCTGGGCAATCCTGCTTTGGCAGGAGAGTTGGACTAGATGATCTCTAGAAGGTCCCTTCCAACTCCAACAATTCCATGATTCTGTGATTAAAGGGCCTCATGTTAAAAAAATACAATGCTGTATAACAACACAACAGATACATATTCCCTCCAACACATTTTCATATTGTTTCCATGCTCTTATGTGACGGTATGTGAACAAAGTTATTTCGCACTAAGATTTCACTAAGAATTGTGCCACTGGATTAGTGGCAATAAGATGAAAGTAATAAGCCTTAAATAGATTTTTAACAACACTTTAAATTTGTTGATTAAGGTTGTTAGGGGATTAGAAACGAGTTTAAGTCACTGAGGGAAAACGATCTTAATTTCTATTTAGAAATAGAGTTTAGAAATAGATTCTGATAAATAATTACTTTTGCTTTAGGAATCATGGAAAAATTTGGGTCAGGCTGCTATTAAAGTAATTTTCTTTCCATCTTCACCTCAACATCTTAAAAGGGTACAAATTAATATATTCCTGCAGCAAACATATGTTGGAGAGCCCCTCATTCCTCATGAAAAGTGTATTGTTTTCCGCTGCCCAAGCACCAGGCCTTCAGGAATTCACATCCTTCCCGAGATAACTGGGTTTTGTTATCAAGTCATGTGCGTATATTTTTATATTCTATAAAGCACATCAGTATACAGCCCAGCCTCTGTGAATTTGTTTAAATGCTGGGAAATGGAAGATAGAGTCACAGGACCTGCCTACTGATTAATTTGACTTTACCTGATGGAGGGTGATTTAATCTCTCTATTGATGGGGGGAGCCAAGGGAAATTTGACAGCAGAGTGAGGTCCCAAAAAACGTGTCATGTGAATTCATGCAACTCTGTGTGGCAAGCACTGTGCCATTCTCCAGGTTCATATGAGCAGACGCTGTGCACTGGGGATTAGGTTGCTTTTGTTAGTAATGCTCATAAATCAGAACTTTCCCCAAATGGCAACAAAATTAAAATGAGGACATGTAAGAAGATCAAGTATCTGTATCTCAAAGAATAGCTTGTGATATTGTTTGTATCCTTCTTGATTTTCAGTGTAATATATTCCATGGATTTTTCTTTTCCAGAATGCAACATTGAGTTGGGAGAGGGAAGAAGGCTAGAAGAAGTAAGACAGGAAAGGAAAACAGCCCTAATGGAAAAAAGCAAGAACTCCTTTAATAAAATTATCAGTCTAGAGCTAACGTGCATATATATGCTCTGTGCATCTACATGCTGATGTGCAGATATACCTGCTTTCCTAATGCCTACACTGATTATATATGGATCGCATGCAGGGAGAGAAAAAAAAACAGCCAAACATGTGGAGGACAACAAATGGGATTTTTTTTTTCAGTTTGATGCCTAGAATGTAATAGGATTTTGTGCTGTGGAAATAAATCCTGACTTTGATGTTAAACGCAATTTTCTAAACAGCATAATTTCTTCTAAATGCTCAGTTAAGTAACCAGAGCAGATACTTTTATTCCCAGTCACTAAATAATTATTTAGGTTCTTGCAAGGGGTGTATGGGAAACTATTTCTGAACACTAAGGCCAGAGAAAACAAAGCAACAACACAGTATTAGTAACTGAGAAATTTCTCACAATTTTTCTTCATATAAAGCTGGAAGTATAAGATACTCTCTGTCTCATTAAACCAAATATTTTACATCAAGTCAAACCAACTGCATGGGAATATTGTTTGTCCAAAGTGACTGTGTGTTCTCATTGCTTGATATGAAGATCAGCTCTGATGCACTGGCCTGACAAGTTGTATTTGCATTGGACATGGTGCCAAGTTTCGGTGATGTATTTATCAGCTCTTGAGGCAACTTAAGCAACGGACCATGAAATACAGCAGTTTACTTACAACCAATGAGCCAAAGTCACAAAAGTTTCTAAAGATGACCTGAAGTGGACTAATAAACAAAACTAACAAACAAAACAAAATAAACAGAACAAGCACCACGAAGAACACAGTACTTTTGTTTCTTTTTTTTTTTCTTCATTCTGAAAATTCAACTTGGGTTAAACAAGGGTTAAAACCTTAGTGTTGAGTCTAGATCCAAAAATTGGTGCTAGACATAGGGTTTTATTTTTTAAAATCTCAGAGACCCCTTCCAAAACCTTTGTTTTAAAATGTAATCTTCTTAATGGCACCTGCAGTAAAGCAATGTTTTTATGTGATGTGTTGACTTTGGCTGGCTGCAAAGTGCCCATCCAGCCACCCTCCCTCTCCCACCTCAGCAGGACAGAGGGAGAAAATAAGACGGAACAGCTCGAGATAAGGACAGAGAGATTGCTCACCAATTACCGTTACAGGCAAATCAGACTCAATTTGGGGAAATTAATTTAAATTTATTGCCAATTAATACCAAAGTAGGATAGTGNCCCCACTGCCAGTGCCTGGGCACCTACACCCGATGTATAGTGGTTGGTTTACAACAGATGAAAACCTGTTTTTTTAATCTTATTTACAACTTTAAGGAAAAAAAACTGTAAAATTATGTTCATTTACATCTCCTCTATGCTACTTCAAGACTTTAGATGCATCCAAAGACCTTCAGAGAGGTTTGTGAAACAGAACACTGTCGGGAGTCATAACCAGGGGCCTGGCACACCCACAGCACCTGAACTGAGATTTCACTGAAAAGGGGAACCCTTACAGCTTCTCTCGGTGCAAAAAGCTGAATTTTTCAGAGAAGAGGAAAGCCCTGTAATGTCCATGACACAAAATGGGGGTTTGGAGGGAGGAATGGGAAAACAGCACCTCAGGAGGAGAAGGGGAAACATGTTTACGTTACTAATGTTCTACTTTCTGTTCAGGCCAGGAGGAACAAACACATCTTGGGCAGTTGCTATTAAAACCAGGAGCTCTTCAGAGAGCAGAGCTTTGCAGGGCTATAACATTTCCCCGTGTGGGTTTGGATGGTTGAAATACAAGTCCTATCGGCTTTGTGAGGTTTATTAAAAATATTGCGGTTTCACAGGAGGAGTTGCCCTCTGCAAGTCACTCCCAAGCCAAAGCATCTGACAATCCCTCCAGGATATTCATCTTTCATTAAGCTCTCAAAGTCTACTGCAGGTACAGGTACCTTTCCACACACATATGAGCTAGGTGTATGGTAACAGAACCACAGAATTGTTTGGGTGGGAAGGGAGATTTAAAGGTCACCTAGTCCAACCCCGCTGCAATGAGCAGGAACATCTTCAACTAGAACAGGTTGCTCAGAGCCCCAACCAACCTGACCTTCAATGTTTCTGGGCCTTGAGCATCTGCCACCTCTCTGGGTGTACATAATAGACTACTTTAATAAAAAGTTAATTCACCTTCTACGTACAGAACAATTTCTGTAAATGAATATATTCGCACTTTAAGAAACAAGAATGCACAAAATTTTCACACGATTATAAACATTCTCAATGAATTGCAACCTACAGGAATACCATTTCTTATAAAGAGGCCTACGATAATAATTAAACATTCCTTTGTGATACTCATGCTACGTATCCAAAAGTGCAGATGCTTCTTCTCCCATGCCAAGGCAGATCTTTTTGCCTCACATCTTCCTAGCATTTTTGCAAACTTGTAGACGGTCCAGTCACCTCCAAAGAGGTAAAAAGTCAAGAAGTAAAACAGCTCAGACCCATCTCTCGTCTATGCTACCGTTACGTACTCCGTGGCACTTCAAGAGCCTCTTGGCTGAGCTGGAGCAGAGCCGGGTATCCATCACCCCCAAAGCCAGGAGCCTGGTGGCTGGGGACAGCAGCGAGGACAGGGCTTGGCTCAGTCCGCGCTCCGGGGCAGCACCCAGGGAGCAAACCACAGCCCCTGCCCAGAGGAGATATCGACCTGCTGCTCCGCCGCAAACGGAACCATAATCCCATGAAAGGGTTCCCTCTCAGGGGCTGGGTGCTGCCGCCGTCCACCCCGGCCCGTGGCACGCAGCCGGCAGGGGCACGGCCCGGCCCAGCTCCTCTTGCTGCTGGGGGTTTTCTTGAACCGCGGCCACCTGCGGCTGGTAAAGGCCTTGGCACAGCCGGAAGAACAGGGAAGGGAAGCAGGAAGCCAACCTGCATCGGCAGCTGGGGCAGAAACCTCCCAGCTTCCAGCGCCCTCTCCGCGTTCGGGCGAGGCGTGGAGCGGCACCGGGAAGGCGGCCGGGTCCGCGGGGCTGGCTGCTGGGCGAGTGGGGCTAGCCCAGCCGGGCGAG
>VXAK01007543.1:0-58143 GCA_013399435.1 Arenaria interpres | reverse complement strand
GGGCGAGCGGGGCCGTCTGCCCGCCGGCGCGCAGCGGTGCGGGGCTGCCACCTGCCGGCCGGCCCCGGCGGGGACGCGGAGGGGTGTCCCCGGGACAGAGGCCCCGGGGGAGCTCGGCAGCGGCGCCCCAGCAGGGGGGCCGGGAGTATATGATCTTTTCTATGCAGGTATCACCCGGTACGTTGAAAGCAGCTGTGTGAAATAAGGCGCTAAAACATGATTAAAGCGGCGGTTTAGTTTTCACCTGACAGGCCCTGAGCAGCCGGAGCCGCGTGCAACACGCAGCGCTCCTGTGAGTACACAGGGAACGTTCACAGAGACGGGATTTTGGAGTGTAACATCTGCACCGGACTGCACTCGCCGATGCATCTAACCCCCCCTAAACATCACCTCTCAGTGTCTCCTGCTGTGCACGCTCCTGAAAGGAAGTCAAATCCCCAAGAGGGATGAAGAAACATCCACTCACATACGTTTCTTTTAGGAGAAAGACTGTAACAGAAACATCTGTAAGCAAATAAAATGCAATTACACCCACCTGCTGACACAGGCTCCAGTTTATCTGTCCTATGCCTGCTTGTTCAGACTATGTTAAGACCTATGGCTAGAAACTCTCTAAGTTAAAGCAGCTCTGGTCAAGCAGATCTAATGAGAAAGGCTGTGCAGATGCTTCATTCAGTTCAAACTATCACAAATTCCTCCACCTGCAGGTGGAGGGCTAATAAAATTGCAAGTAGACAGATTATTTGCTTCTGTTCCTCCAAATCCACCTCTGCTCATGCAACATCACACTTGGTACTGCTTACACAGTCTTACACAGTTTTGGGAGCGTCCCATGAATTGAGAAACCTTAACAGCACATACTGAAGATACGGTCTGCTGCTGTAATTTGCAAAGATGACACTTGCTTGATGATAATAATTATTTTTCAAAAGCTAAATCCTTCCACCATAAATAAATGGTGGTGTTTTAAAATGGAAGCGGGCCAGATTTCTCAGGGACCTGCAAATTAATGTTCCCAGACATCCCTTCAAGCCCTCACGCTGATGGCAGTAGATTTTAGTCAGCGGGGATGAGAAAAGTAATTGCCTTACAGGACAGTCACACTGGCACAAGTGGGGAAGAGCTTGGATGTAATAGCCGGGAGGGAAAGGACGATGTGCCTTTGCCCCCAAGCCTTCCTCACTTCGTGCACAGGCAGTGCCCAGGGGTAGGACAGGGACACCCTTCCTTCTGCAGTAATTGTCATTCTCAAGTGATGTTTCTCACTCTGAAGAATTATTTCACCTAATCCTCCTTGCTGCCTACACTTGCTGAGAAGTTAAATGCAATATTCTGGGAGCTCAGGAACAAAGGCCGAGGACAGCTGTCTCACCTGGGGAACCCCACAGGCATGTGGGACAGGAGTAGGCTCATTGGCCTGCATTAAATCAAGTACCTGCAATCATATGTCAGGTAATGTATTATTCCCATTGATTATGAAAGCCTAAAAACATCTTCCGCTTGGTCAATACTGAATACAGGCTTTACTTACTGCAGATCAAAGTTGCCGTAATTACTCTAGAAACCACGTTTCCAGATTATGAGGACATTCAAAATTTGATGCAAACCTCATAAGCATGGAAGAGAAAAAAAATCTTCGGCAGTGGGAAGGACCAACAGCAAATCAGGTGATTATTTTTTCCGTGTGCTCTTCACCTTTGAACGCGAGTCTGCTGGCAACTCTTTGTGGGCCAGGGGCTGATGAGCATGAGCATCCATACCTAAGAGTTACGTATCATTTCCTAGCATGCGTTTGAACTAAGCACAGTTTTGTAAATTTGCTCTTTCGTATGTAGGTCTGCAGCCTGAGGGACAGAAGGAAACATTCTTTGCTAGCATCTGTTGCCAAATTACAAAAAAGAGAAATGATAAGGGCACCTAGGGAGACCTCCTGCTTTTCTAGCTACCACTTGTAAGCCTGACTGACAATTTTGTTCATCTTAGTTCTCAATGAGACATTTCGTTCCAGGCCCGTCATCTTTTGTATCACCTAGCAGGCAGTGCTAGATGCATGCTTCTGTCAGAAGGCTCGAGGCCATGGTATGTTTTTCAATAAATATGGCAAAATGGTCCTATTAAGACAAAAAAAAAAAAATAAAGAGAAGCAAACAGCTTGAATTAATCCATTTACTCTGAGACTTCTCTGAAAAGAGACTACATCTTGTCAAAACTTGACAAAATGTTTTGGGTGTTGGGTTTTTTCCCACAGAATTATGCTGTTTCATCAAGGCTGAAATGTTTCATGGGGAGGTATCAATTTCAATGGAAAGGTTTCCGTAGTTCATGGTACACTTTTGTCACTTCCAAAGGGAGATGCCAAATAAAAAAATTGATCTTTCCAATTTGAAAATGGATACTTTCACACAATTTCATTTTGTGATGCTGCTTTGAAGGTTTTTGGATCTATTCCAGCACAGAGCAGAAACACATTGCAAAATGGAATTGCCATTGTTCAGAAAGTTCAGCTTGGAAATCCTAGATCTGTGTCGATGTGGCTCTTGTGTGGCTAGAAGCTTATAGACATTGACATAAGCACCTCTTTATTTGCATGCACCATAACAGATTCTTGGTCTTCTTTTAAACCATATTAATTTAGAAACAAACATATGCAGACCTTCCTTCAGAGGCTGTTAGTTAAAAGCCTGTAGCTGTTCTGACAATTTCCATGTGGCCCAGGCAACAGTTAAGAGTGATGCTCTAGAAATGCAGGCTGTATTTTCACATTTTACCATCAAGCAGTGGATGTGGACTCTTTTTCACCGTGGGATCTATATCCAGACCATATGTCTGTGCTACATAAATCTGTCAGATTTGAGGTATATGAAAATAACCTCTTTTGCTGCCCTCCCCTCTCATTTCTCTGACACTGGCAATTGCAGCATCTCTCCTCCTAAAAAAAGGGCACATTTCAGACATAACTCATTGGCTTGCCCAACCATCATATCCCTGGAGAACAGAGGAGGCTGTGATGCTACGCAGAGCTGGTTACCATGTGTCTCCTACAAGCATTTCATGTTCGAAGGGGCTCCCCAAGGGAAAAAACCCACATACTTGCTGGTTACAGCCTTCTGTCACAGCCCACCACGTGATGCAATGCATAAAACCAGTTTAATTACAAAGGGATAAAAAGCTGTTAGATGTCACCCAAATCTGATCATGCCTGTATGAAAGCTAGATAAAACATCCTCAGCCAACAGAAAGAACCAGTGATAGGAAGGGAAAAAAAACCCAAAAGCAAGCCAAGCCCAGCAGCGGAGGTTCAGCAGCTGCCTTCTTGACCAAGATCGGCACAGGCACCCCATTTTTCACATCACAGAAATCCAGCCAGTCCAGAGAGGTAGGAGATCTAGCTTCAAATGTTCTTTGAATAGATTTCCATCACACCATTCTTTTCTTATATTGCACTCTTGAGAAAAAAAGAAACTTTTCCTGATGGAAAGTACCCACGGCAGCAGCAGATTCAGAAATATCCACCCCCAATGTCGTAATATTTTGCTAATAATTTTGCTAGGAATCATAGGACCTATAATTTGTACTTTTCACATTCCTCCCAAGTAGTTACAGGTTTGAGAAGCACAACAGATGGAAAGAACATGAAATAACTGTTTCTTACTGAATTTCCAGTGCACCTGATGCATAAGGAGATTTATTCCTCAGCACAACAGAAAATTGCTCACAGCAGCAATGTAAATTGGAAGGAGTTACTAAGGTGACAACTGTCGTCATCCCAAATGGGGATGACCCTATTAGGGCTAATAACGAAAAGATTCAAACAAATACCTATTCCATGCACGGAAGTTTCTCTGGGTTAGCTCATTCTTGCTAAAAACCTCTCCAGCTCTGCTCCTAATATACATTTTCTTTCTACGTGCATTCCTGCTGCCCACGCAGATACAGAAGCCTGCAGCTAGCAAGCTTACATTCAGAATAATGAACACATGGGACACTGCTCTAACACAGCTAAAAATAAACAAATTTCCCATTCATGCTCTCCTTGCTGCAGTGTCACACTAGTCACATGCAGAATGGACTGGGAACCAGTTTGTCTCTAACTCCCTCTCCAAACAGGCCTTCCTTTGTTTTCCCTGGCAATCATTTAAATACCATAAAGGCAGAAGATACATGAGCCTCCTGAAAAAAAGGGTTTCCTGCTCATGTTGCTGTTGCTAGACCCCAGCCATCACAGACAGAAGAAACCACGACAGCTAGACTAACACTCAGCATGTGAAAGTCAGGCACGCTACATCAGGATCATCCAGCCTGCCAGCACCCCTTACCGAAGCAAAGGCTGCTTCTGCTTAAAATCTAGTTTGTGAACTGTCAAATGGTATTATTTTTCAGTCAGAAAATAGTGAATTTCTAAATAACAGCCTTAGATTTTTTTTAGTACAACATGGGAAAAAAAACCACACCAAAATGAACCCAAACCCCAGAAACACAGCTAATGTAATCCACAACCTATTTTACCCCTCAGGACACTGTGAAAACAAAAGAAAATATAAATATTCTGTCTGATTACTGTATAATCTCTTCTAGGGATCATGCACTATTATAGGCAAAAGCAGACATCTGCCTATCGAGAGAAGAGGACATCTGAGATTCCCTGGTAAGAATTACAGCAGTGCTGCATCTGCTCCAAATTAACAGTACCTCAACTAAGGATGCAAGAGTTCTTACATCATCCACCTCCAGACACCTCAGAAAGACTGAAACAAGATAAATAAATATGAAAACACTGGATTTTGCACATGCAGACCAAGTGCTGTGCAACCTTAAGAGTTGAGGAGGAGGAGAAAGAAGAGGGGAAGAGAAGCTGGGAAAAGGACCCCTGTTTGGCTTTGTGGCAGTGTCCAGTGGGGAAGGGACCAAATGCCCTAAAGCAAGGCTTGGGTGCTGCCACCAGTGGGGTATTCGGCTTCTCACAGCACCAGAGGGGGATTTGTGGGGTGGAAGTCTTTCGCCTGGGGTGAGGGATGGAAGGAGTGTTCATGAGGAGGGTACAACAACAGTGGAAGTTCCCAGGTATTCTCCAGGTTCTTTCTCACTTTCAGGGTCAGCTTACCCAAAATACTCACTTTCATGCTTTTTAAATCTCTGATGAAGTGAGACTGCCATGAGTACCCAGTCTATCAGATTGCACTGGGAGCCGCCCTCACAGGAGGAACAAGTATTTGTCTGAACAGACAGGAATTGGTGTCTGAATGCTAAATAAGTTCGAATATTCTAATAAACAATCATTTCTAGCTTTCCTTAGTCTTCACTGCCAAGGAAGAAAAAGATTTTTGTTTTATACCCCCAAACTGAGTTTATGGCTTTTAAGCAAATCTTTCAGACATAGGTAAAACCATAAATAATTACAGAAAATTAGTCTTAAGGGAAAAAAAAATCCATCTTAACATTCAAAGAAGACAGCACATTAATATTTACAGAAGGAATATGGGAAGACAGGAAGGGACAAGGATTACACAAGGGAGAGACTGAATGCCAATATAATGACTAGCTCTGTCCTTCTGCAGAGCAGCAGCAGATGCCCCAGCCCCCACAGGTCTGCCTCTGGGAGAAGGCAGGGCAACCAGAAACTAGTAAGATGTTGCAATTATTTTATTTGCACACATTTATACCCCTCTGAGGACAAAAATGCTCAAAGAAGACTTAAAGAGAGTTCCTTTTCTTAGTATTTTCATATCAGGCTTGTAAATGTGTGATGCGACATTTTAGAATGTCCTTAAAAATCCCCCCCCCCCTTTTTTTTTTCATTAAAAAGCCCTTAGATTTTTGTTTAGGAGTTTCTAAACTTTTCACCAAAAATTACTTTCAATACACACAGATTTTTCTTCTGCTTTTCAAGTGGAAATGCTACCAAACTGATACTCAAATGTGACTGCTACTTGCTTAATCTCTCATTTAAAAGGAAAAAAGCCCATAGAAAGTTCATAAAATATTTTTTATTATATTTCTATTAAAAACTATTTTACTATTCAAACTGACCATAGACAAAGTTTCTCTTGTTTTCAAAATATTCAAAGGTTTCAGATGTTCATTGGCCATTAAGTTTTATGTGGCTTTAAAATTAGCCTAAAACCATTCTCAACATTTTTGCCATTTTTTTTTAGCACAACATGACATCTGCAATATTCGCTGAACGAGGCTTTTAGTCCCTACTCCAGTTCTGCAAATGCAATGAGTATTCTTCCTCCATTTCAAGGATTAATTTTGCAAATGACACTTTAAGCACTCCAAGCACAATGGAAGAAGTCAAAAATAAATCCTACAAGTGCAAGAGGCCACTGCAGATGTGCGTGAGCCTCAAATGGATTTCCTTCCCCATGTTAACAGTACTACGTGTCCAATAAACAAGGCCATTGAGACCACCACAACGATAATATTAAGCTTCATCCTCTTCTCCAGCTGGAAGGGCATTCAGTTTACGCTATGCAGCTATTTTATTTTCACCACAATTCACTTGCATGGCCGGGAGATCCGGGCAGAAGGCAGAAATTGTTGGCCACCCATATCTCAAAGCGGACCAGCCCTTGAGCAAGGATATTGGGGGGTTCAAAAAAACTCTCAGGAAACTGCAAACCCGCGAGCTGCAAATTCTGCCAATTCCCAATTTAAGGTTTATCCCACATCATTTCTGCTATAAAAAGTTCTGCTATAAAAATCTCAGCAGATACTGTCACTGCTCCTTGCGACACCGAGCAGGATGACCGCTCCAGCTCCACGCCACACACAGGGAATAGGAGCTACAGAAGACTTTAAAGGCATTTGTGCACAAGCAGGCAGGGCTTCTCATCATTTTATAGCTCTGTGTGATTTTGTAGCTAGAGCAGACCTGTGCCTTGCAACAAGGAGCAAAGGAAACAACAACCACCCGAGACCGCAGGGCTGCAGCCATGGGCAGCTGGGACAGGGGCTCACTCTTTGTAGGAAATGTCCAGTTCAATCCTTTGATTTATTTTTGAACCCTTACTCTCTAGGTATAAAAAGGCAGATTTACATTTCTGTAATTTTCTAACTAGTTTTGTAATCCTCAGAAGAAATGCATTATAAAGTTCCTAACGGGCTGGGCTCTTTTGGGCTCACTGCGGGAGCTGGAGTGAGGAAAAGGGACTGCGGGCAGAGCTCAGAGCCAGGGCTCAGTGCTACCGAAGATTGTCTAATAGCCACAGGCAAAAACACCCCGAAGGTCAGTGACGTTCCCCTCTCTATTTCCTGAAAGCAGATGGTGGAAGAGTTTGGAATTAATGGCCCTGCGGCGCCCGGCTTGGCACCAGCGGCCTGCAGGGACGATCAGCCCTCTCTGCTGGCAGCCCGCGAGACAGCCCTCCGCCCGCGGGGCCGCACGCGCGCCCAAGAGCCACCCCGCAAATAAGATCGGGGAAGATAGACCGCTGAATGGCATCAAGTGCGTTAAGAAAACCTGATTTCTTGTTTATAGTAGATTTTGGTGTGTAATTCTGACGAAGTCGTGCAGTAATTCTAGCAAAAGAATGAGCGTATTGAATCAGGCCCAATCCAGTATTTTCCTCCAACAATCAATGCAGCAACACAGAACATCGCTTGAGAGAGACGGAGGGTGAAAGGCCCCCCTTCCCTCTCCCACACACACTTTAAAACTAACTGTAAATCTCTACATTTAGATTCAAAAGCTAGTTCAACATCTTTTATCCTCATTAAAATGCGATAGTATTTACTGTTATCTAAAGGTATCCTTACCACCCACAGAAAAATTCAAGGTTTTTCGTCACTGTTGTCATCGTGGTGACTTATCAATAATTAGATGCAAGTAAACTAATAAATGCCAGTCAACAGGGTTTTTTAAATAAGGTTTTGTCACTTCAGTGTTCTTTTTTTTATTCTCCAAGATAATGCGTTTCCAAGTAAGCATGAAAGATATTGACTTGGAAGGAAACATCCCAAAGACAGACTTGGTTATCTAAAGCCATGCCTGCCTTCTCATAAAGTTCTAGGTCTCCAACGCGGGGGTAAAAAAAGTTAAATCTTTCTCTTTTCATGTTCCATTGAACTAAAACACTACCAGATTAGAATGACATTTCTGATTATAAAGTTTATTATTTCCACTTACTTCCTGAAAACTTCGAAGGAGAACAAAAGTAACCCTGTGGCTGAAAAATAAGCCTTGCACTGCTAAATTAAAGAAGTTCAATCTCAGCTCATAAGGGAAGGATGAAAGGTGAATTGTCACTGAATTTATATGATTACCTACGGAAAACGCTTAGAGGAAAATTACTTTCCAGTCTTGCAAACAAAGGTATAAGATTCAATAGCCGTAAACAGAGCTTAGACGAAGAAAAGATGAAATTTCCTGACAATAAGAGAAATTAAACTTTGGAATAATTTATTGGAGGGAAATCCAGCACCGGTGAGCAGCGTTGCAGTGGAATGCAGAGAAATGCTGCCATGCCCATGTCGTCCTTTGCACCCACTGATCCGGACACCGACCTGCAAGAGTCAGCCCCCCGCCCCAGGCCTGCCCCAGGACCATCAGCTTGTGGAGTGACCACCAGACCCGGGGCTGACGCTGGCTCCCATCACCACCCCTGCCTGACCTGCTCACGTGGGGATGGCTACCATGCTGGCCTCCCCACAAGCAGCCTGTCCTTTCTCCCCTCCAGCAAAGTGTCTCCCTGGTGATGCTGGACTTGTGCTTATGATGCGGTGGCAACAATTGAGCACTGTCTTTCTGCAAGATCAAACACTGCTATGCATTATTGCTATGAACCTGCCTATACTAGAGACAGGGAAAAGAAATTAGAAAGGTGCCACCAAGCTTGGTAACTCTTGTTATCCACTGCATCAATATAAACTGGCTTTAATGTAAAATGATGGCAAAACCCAATATGAATAAAGGGTACTTGTACTGAGGAAGTTCTTTGCTTCATAGACACTGTATGCATATTGCTGTCACACTGCCCCCAGGAGACTCCTCCTCTATGCCACCCTCCTCTTACCTCCCATGTTCTTCAAGAACAACCAGTCTCTGGTAAGAGTCTGCATGTGTCATCTGAGCAGCTTCCTGTATTTTGCCCAGCACATTCACCAACATTTAACGTTTCCATGCCCTCCTGCACAAAAGAGCCTGCTTTGTTCACCGAGTGGTACCTGCTCTGCTTTCAGCAACAGAAAGATGCACTGAACACAGCGGGAGTTAGGAAGGTCCAAAGCAAGGCGACTGCACTCTCCGTTCCAGAAAATATTTTTAGTTAGAGGACAGCGAACAGCAATGTGCAGAAATTCAAGACCTACCTGTGATCTAGCTCAAAGCCTCCCAACAATTCTATACACAGAGAGTTCAGCTTTCTTGGATTTGTGACCATCCAGCCGCTGCTTCTTTCGCACTCTGCCTCTCCACAGCTCACAGAATGCCTGCTTTCATATTGCTCTGGGCACTTTGTACCCCACACCTGCATTTCAATGCTGCCACTTTTTGGAAATAAAAGCCACGAGATGCAGTAGACACTGAAAACAGGATAATATGCAAACTGCAGTATCCAGCAGAGATGTAGTGTAAGAATTTTTGTGACAAATACTACTGGAGAAAAATCAATATATTGCTCAATTTTAGTTCTCTAAACACTCCCACCAAAAAAAAAATATGCAATTACAAAGAAGTACCAGCAATAGCAAAACTACTCCTGAAATCATGGTTAAAATTGAGTATACTCACAGCTACCAATACAAACTGGTTGCTTGAAAAAGCAAAACAACAGCAAAAAAGCCAATGTGTACCAATACAAATTGGTTGCTTGAAAAGCAAAACCACAGTAAAAAAAACCAACATGTGCTTTTCTAAACAACAACAATCCAAGCATCTGCTCTGCATGTCACTCACAATCCACGACCAATACATCAGAGCAGCCCTTCTCTCTCCCCAGCGTGCAAGCTGGGCACTCTGCAGGCCTCCCAGCAGCACTAATCACAAGGGCTCTGGCCCTCTAAAACTCAAAAAGAGCAAAGTCAGTCCTCAGAAATTCCGAGAACTACTCCTGAGGAATCCCTGCATGCCCATCAGGATGATTTTATGACTCTTCATGGAAGAGTAGCTCTGATTATGAATATTAGAGAAGCCAAGAATAGTTTTTCTTTTCAGTCCTACAGACATAATGTTTCACAAAGTTATGATTTCTTGTGTCACAAATTATTTTTTCTATCCCAGATTATTTGTATCATTATTAGTCTGCAGAATTATTCAATATGTGATGCATTTAAATATGCAAGCAGTTTATCAAAGTGCAGTCGTAGCAAGCAAAATAAACTAGAAAAACAATTTTAAAAATCCTTTTAAGTCCCCTTTTTCTTTGTATAATTTATCTGAAGAACTCTTGGTTGAGCACCTCTGCAGAAACAAGCTCTGTAAAGTACCTCTCTCATTTCCCAACCTGCTGTTATAAAAACAGAAGGAGAAGAGATGATAAAAACCACCACAATCTTCAAACACAACTAACAAGATAACACCAACAGAGAATTTGCAGGTTAAGGTCGGTAGGACATATGGTAAGTTGTATAAATGCAGCTTTAGCATACATCCAGAATCCTTTCCCCTAGACTTCCAAGAAAAAAAAAATAAAAATATCAAACGTCTCACTGGAAAGAACAGGATGTACAGTTTTAGGAGGTTGTTTTGTTTCTGGAAGTTTTATTTAATTGAAAACTGGGTTTATCAGAGTAAGGCAGGCATCAACCTTAATGGTGGGATGGCGACCGCAGCTCCGTAGTATCTCCTTCCCCTGGGAGTCAGCTATCAAAGCTGTCTGCAAGATGCTGTCAAAAACTCAGTGCCATTCCTACTGGGAGTACAACTAAAAATACCAGTCCAAATTAGCAGTGTGCAAAGACAGTCATTAAGTACCTTAACACATTCCTGCCAGAACACATGCAGAGCTTCTACTCAAATTATAAACCTTTCTGAAGCCCCCCCCCCAATAGTTCAAACTATTTTTAGGCTATTACTAGGGGGAAGAAACAAAACCAAAAATCCCAAAATATCCACTGTCTGACAACAAAAGTACTAAAAGAAGCCCATTCCAAGAAAAGTTCCTCTGTCCTTTCATATATCCATGGAATAGCCATAAGTAACATATTTAAGTGTATCCACTTTAGCAGAACATCCAATATCCTTTGCAACGGGTGAGCTCTGCTGCGCCGTCTGCAAGTCCACAAACTCTCTTTTCCTTCCTATTACCAAGAGACACTATTAGAAACATAAACCATATATTGTATTCATTAAATACTTATATTTCCTGCCACAGCTGCAGCTGCTCCTGTATCACTGCTTGTTCTCATCTTCTAAAAATCCAAATCCTCGTATACGACAGTAACAACATTTTTAATAGCAGGAGCCGGTGCAGGTATTTGACTCAGAATTGCTGAGGACAGCTGATGTCCTGTAACTTATGTTACTACTGACACAGTTTCACTTTACTAGCTAGTTGGTTTCGCTTTTTTCCCCCAAGCCCATTTGTGTCAAAGCATTGCTCATGCAGGGATGAGGCAGCTTGGGCTTTTGCTAATTCGGAGGATGCTGGTGTTTGGCTGGGGGAGAAGGGAAGAGCCATCCACTGTGCGTGACTATTGGGAAACGGCGGCAACAAAGCCAGCACTACGACTGTGAACCTGCCACATGTTTCAGATCACTTCTGTTGGTTTTACTGCTCCTTACCTGACTGCCATAACTGCCCCTCTTTCTGGGTTTGTGTCCGCTCTGCCTCTGACCCTTCCACCTTCCATCAAATGGACACACATCTCAAGAGCTCTGACAGTGACCATTAGTAATACTGCCATCACCCATAAATATTCCTTTTGTTGTTTTAATGTCATTGTACATCAAAACATCATTTCGATGCCATTTTCAGCGCCGAGGCTGAGCTTGGCAGGCGGCAGAGCGTTCCCACCCTCCACCATGACAAGCGACGGCTTCATGGACTCGCAGCAGAGAAGTGAGCAGCAGCAAATGCACGGGATGCTGAACTGCCCCCTCCTCTAGCCGGGTTGTTCTGCTTTTCTGTTGCCTGTCAGAGGCAAGTGCTCAGATAAAGACCACAGATTAATTCTAAGAACTCAAATAGGACTATCAAAAACTTCAGTTCCCCTTCAAAAATAAATGAATTCAACTCTTCACTGGATCACCTCAGAGGATTGTCCAGTTCTACACATTTTAGGATAGAAGATGGCAACTGCTACACTGTTCTGTGTCATTTTCTCCTTTTCTTCAGACCCCCTACCTGACAACTACCTCACATTCGAGAGAGATGTGAAGAGGAAGGGAGGAACCACCGTACTTGTTCCCTGCTCTTTTTTTCGGAGTTTTGTGGAACACCATCTCTTACAACACTCCTCAGACAAAGCCCTGCCAGGCTCTGACAAACCATTTTGCTCGCAGAGCCACAGGCTGGATGCTAGTGATGCCTCCACCCCCAGGCACTGGCTCCTTCTCCCCTCCTTGCAGGAGCTGGCTTACCAAGGCAGGGTAAGAAGACCTTTTTCCTCCTGCAGAAGCTGGAGCAGCAGCCCTGCCAGGCTCCCAGCACAGCCCTCTCCCACCACTGCTCCCGGGGGGAGCAAGGCAAGCGTGGCACCAAAGCTGCACACCAGAAATTTTCACGCGTGAAACATCATACGTAAGCGTTTGGGCTAATCAATCTTGTCCTGATTTAGTTACAAATTTTCACGCGTAAGGGATTCTGAATCCAGGCACCCTCAGTGCAGAGAGCAGTGCTAAAGGCTTTGTTTCAGCTGCGGTAGAAATGCTAATCAAGATGTTGTGATATAGCTTGAGATTGTGGCATTAAGACAAAAAGGATGGAACAGTTCCTTCCCCTAGCGCACCATCAATAAGCTGCAATCTAATTTAAAGCGGCATTTTTATAGTTCTTGCAGAAACATGAAAATTAGAGGGTCAACTTGCTTAATAAAATATGACAGGGGTTTTTACTATGACATTTTTCTTTTTTATATTCTTATTAGAAATAATTAGAAATTTAATTAACAATTGATGATCAGACACAATGTCTCTGATGAAGCCATTACTATCCATGAATAAAACAGGCTTTCCCATCAGTGGCCTAAGAGTAAGTTTAAATTAAGGCAAAAACCCTACAGACAAGATTCTCAGTGATCTTAAACTGAAGTTGTGCTTGTTTGTAACAGCGTGATGTTGACTTCCATGAGCACTTCTGGCCTTATACCTCCTTGACACGATGTTCTGAGTTTAGCTCTCTTGCAGCCTAACACTCCTTGTGAGCATCTTCTACCTTCTAGCTAAAAAGGAATCTCAAACTTTAAAAATACTTCAGAGTTTCTGATTTGATTTTGAAGTTCTGCCTTTACCTAAGATTGAAAGCTGTCTGTCCGTTACGGCATGTATAAATCAGGATGTAAATAAATAAGCCTTTTGATTTTAGAAAATCAGCATGGCAGCAGCAGAACTGTAGCTGTACTATATAGATCAATTGTTTTGAGTATGTCATCAAAATAACAAAGACAACAATGACTCAAGTGATAATTTAGCAAAATATTATACATTTTTGACCCAGTTACTCCTTTGCAGTAGTCCAGGATGGTGATTCAGACCAAATTAAGTCCCCCCAGCCAGAGCAATAAAGTCAACACAAACCAAGAGCAAATATCTTTTTCCAGAATATCACTGCCCCCAGGCTTTCATATCTGAATTTCTTTCTAAAAGGAGCATCAATCAAACTGCAAATCTAATTTGAGAAGGAGAAAAAAAAAAAAAAAAAGGTGGGGATTATTTCTCAGATATTCAGAATGAGAAGCTTCAACAGACATGGGAACAATTCATTGATGGTTGTATATTATTTTGAAAAAACAAAGCTCGTGCTTTGATGACAAGAATTACATCACTCACTCATAAAACCTTGCCTGCAGTTAGGAACTTAGAAAGCGAGTTTTAATAACTGAAGTACAAAGAAGTGAGCTTGAGACTCTCAAGGCAAAGGAAGAATGAATCAGTAAGGGTATCAACAGCCACCACTCCTTGCCCTTCATTCCCAGTATTGCCAATATGCCCAGCTGGATTACTGGGATGTTTCCTCCTGCACTGCCCTGTTTGCAGGAGGACAGGGTGCAGCAGGGGATGCTCACTCCTCATTTGGCTGAGGGTAGGGGGTTTCACGCATGGATGGCCACAATCACCTGTGCAATGTGATGAGATGCTGCCCAGTTCAATTTCCCCACCCATCCAAAATCTGTCCCAGGCATCACAAACATCACTGATCCTACTGGAAGAGCTTCTCCTTCCTCTACAGGAAAATGCCTGAGACCTGGCATGGACTATTACACATGTCTTATCCATCTCCACTCAAAACCAAATTACTTCATCTCTTGATTTATTATCATAGTGGCAGGAATACATCACAAAGTACAACAGGCAAACTGGACTAATCCTTGACTTCCCACAGGATACCTTCAGGAAAACTGGCCTCCGTCTTACCACAGGCATGGAAGATAACCACAACCTTCTCCCTTCCATACGTGTATCTTAACCTAGCGAGGGACACTCAATGGGCAATGGCATTATAAAACTACTTCTGCATAAGACAACAATTACTTTCATGCCAGTCCCTTTTGGGAAGAAGTATTTACTGTGTTCTTATGAAGGTAACCATGAATGATGACCACTTATAGAACAATTTCAAATACCAACTATCAATCTGCTTGCAAAACCTAACTAGCAACACTTGTTTAATCTCAGATTGTTGATACCGCCAGCTAGATCTCCGAATGTTTGATCTGCCCAGTAGAAGTTCACTTTGCATTTTGTGACATGGCTCAGACATCTCAGCCTGCACTGTAGCATGCCTAATGCATTCCAAGGAAAAAGAGGGTACTAGTATCATTCATTTCCCTTACTCCAGTGATTTAAAAAAAATGTGGTATGTCCTTTCACGGTCTGACTGATGGTGTTAAGTGGTCACCAGACCGTTTCTTGCAATGCCACCACTATTTGAGGACATCATTCCCCACTGTAAATACAAACTTCATCACTTTGTGAAGTGCCAATAGAGTCCAGGACACTAACCATATTGATTTTTGTTGTGTTTATCTGTCTCTTTATATCTTTGCAAATCCCTAGTGATTCTGATAGCACTTTATAACAGTGCATCTTTCCTGTTTTCCACTGAATTAAATGTCAGCAGATGACAACTTATGCTTTGTTGTTGCCATTCAGCAATTTAAATGTACTAAATAGGGAACAGCATCTCATCGCATAATCTTTTTGCACTGGCTCCATGATATTTTGACATCTTTTTCTGCCATCTTACTAGGCTGAAGATCAAAAGAGTAAATAGTAAACTGGTAAAATGGTAAAATGTTCTTAGCCTGTATTTCACTGCTAACCACTTGAACTGTGATTCAGCAACTTTGCAAAGCTGACAGGTAAAACTTATTTAAGAATCACAGATTTGGTACACATGGTTAACTGTTGAGATTTAAGGTTTTTTAGATAAAATTACCTCAGGGAAATATGAATAAACAGTCCAGCACATTATATACTATTGCCATCAATGTAAATAAATCTCTGCCTTTTTTCTTGTACGACACCAACTTTTTATCTTGTGCCACCGCCTCGTCTGTTTAATTTGGTCTGTACCTCTGATGCATGGGAACAGCTGTAGAGTTGGTTGAGCACCCCTGAAGCTTAAATAACACAGCTCTGCTCTTTCCTATTATTTTCAGTTTCTAAATTCATTTATACTGTATTTCCAGAGACCCTTTAGAATATTTTCATAAAGACTAGAAGAGCTGTAGCACCTTAAAAGAGGAGTTACGTTGCATCTAGTTGTCTTGGGACCACTATTTCCTCACCTCGTTCACGGGGGATGCAGACAGTTTCTGCAAGACCCTCATGGGGCTCCAGGCCAGTGGATGTGCTGGTGGGGGGAGATGGTATGAGATCAGCCCCAAGGGTAGGAAACAACCCACGGCTGTGGGAGGTTTGTGACTTAGGAGGTGACTGTATGATTTAAACTGGCCTCAAGTCGTGCTGGGCTCAAAATCCCAGAATACTTTCTCCCACGCCAGAGAACAAAAAGGTAGCTTAAGGCTGGGCATTTCAACGTACTCAAATTTTAATTCGAGCAAAACAAGGAATGGAAGGATTTCATAATCTTATCCCATACCTCAATAAACAGTTGCATGGTAAATTTACGATAATTCAGTATCACTACAGATTTCTACCTGCAACACTGCAAAAGCAGGAATACTGCAGAACGTTCACCAATTTATATTACATTAATGCTAGAGAAGAGTTTGTTTTAACATGTGCTATGCTTACACCTGACTCCACCAACTGATTAAAAGGTTTCCTTGCAGATGTACCAAAGCTTCCAAATGAAAGAACAAATCCAGGGTTATTTATTAAAAATAACTTTTTAAAAAAATGGATGAGAAAAATGTAAGGACTAGAAAAATAAAAAATCAACATAATTTGCTCTTTCTTTTCACGTTAAAGGTATGAATGAGCCTGCAACAGGGCTTGCAAAAAGCAGCTCAAGATTACTTTCTTGTCATCAAGTGACTGAAGACATTTCAGACTCATGCAAGCTCCTGCATCAATTCACCTTTAGAAGAATTTGATATAAATAACCATAACTTGGCAGAAAAAACACATGCTTTTCAACATTATTGACTATCCTAAGAGTTTACAGGGGTTGTTCTGGATCTTGAGTAGCTCTAAGAACTAGGCCCAAAAAGTAAGCAAAGGAAATTTTTAATACTTATATCAAACCCCAAGCCCCAAATGTTAATGTCTGCAAGTAAAATAGAAGTTTCAATGGCTAAAGATGTAAATGGCTGCTACTAAGCCGCATGCCTTAAGACCACATCAAGGCAATGTCAAATCAGAGAAAATCACATATGCACAAAGTTGTCACCCGTCACCTTGGATATTCATTTGTATTTATTGGAGCTTCATCTCTTGTGCAATGAGTGACTCAGGCTGCTCTAGGATCCAGCATCTTTCACAGTAATGGGTTCACTGAAGCTGTAGCACTGCTCTCGGCTTCTGCTCAGCAGTTGGCCTGGGGTTACAAACTGTACTGTTTATTGAGCCTCATTAAGACTGCTGTCATCTGGAATAAGCTTAGCTTGGCTTTAAGAAAATCTTAGAGAATTTCCTAAATGTGCAATTCCCTTTGACGCTGGAGTGCTTAGTGTGTAACATATTCCAGTGATTCTAATACATCGTTTTCTCTGAGTAATAAATAGTCGCATGCATTTGTTCATTTAAAACCTGTCTCCAACAAAGGTAATAATTATACCAAAATAATTTGAAGTCAACTTGCAATTAATGTGGCAACATGATCATTTGTCTAAGGAACAAGACCAATCACGCAGGAGATGAAAATGCATAGTATGTGTCCAATATCCTTGTCAAGAAACCAAAGAAGTATTTTAAATTTCATATTCAATGTTCAATTCACCTAGGCTAGTCTAGAGTATTTACTGAACTGTTATATCACATACTATAAAGCAGTGACGAAGTGGGTTCTGCATGAATGCTATTAAATCTCTTCATGGCACCTTTACAACTGGTAGCCTTATTGTAGAACAAGACATTAGCAGCTTGTGATATATTGTACAGTAATTAATACAACAAGCCTGTAATATATTATCATAGTATTCCTGCTCCAGAAGTGGGGCTGGCTTCCGGGAGATATGGAAGAGAAAAAAACCTTCCCCTAATATGTTTGTACATTGCCTTAGAACTATTTTAAATGTCCATACATAAAGAAAGACTTAGAAAATGAGGATGATAGAAACGGGTATTTAAGCAATTGTTATCAAGACAGAATATGGGTAACAGTTTTAAGTGGCAGAAGGACAGACTTAATAACCCTTTCCAAGTCTTTTCGCTATCACAAATTGTGATAAAGAACACATGAGAAAGAACAAAGTCAAGCTAAAATAAGGACATAATTCCTAACACTAACATCAATTAATAAAGAAATCATCCAGGCATTGAACTTGCTTCTGCTAACATCAGCAGCAAAATTCTCAGCAATTTTGTAAGATGACATCCAATAAAGAAAAACTGAAAGCTCCTTTATCAAACTAGATGCCCCAGTAATTTCCTCTGGGAATTAGGCTTTTTTTTTTTTTCTTTCCCTCAAGTAATTCCTGTTTTAAACAATATTCTAATGAACTTTCAACTAAACAGAGAATGGAGTTTCCACCCTTTGTGTATTACACAAAACTGTCCGGAGCTGGGATTTAGCATTAAACTCATGTAACTCATAAATAAGAGTATGACCTTATGATCAGAAAGCCCATGTGAACGGAAGGTGGGGACAACAAACACGTATAAAGATATATTCAGTATCCTCAGGGTGTAACCATTGAGAAGTGTTACTATATTCTCATAGACCAAAATCACCTCCATAACTTGTCAATCCATCTTCTTCACATTTCTTTTTTGAATTCTCTTCAGTTTATCAGTTTTCACATTCTTTTCTGTACCTTCCAGGGGATTACTCCACACTACCTAAAGGTCTATAGAAAGAGGAATGTCCCTCAGAAAAAATCAGGCATATGAATTCCATCTTGTATATGGAATATTTTATGACCTCTACATTTTGTACGTGAATATTTTAAGTCCAGGTATAAAACATGAGGAAGGCTGTAGAACTTCTTTGCTAGCTGCCTCACAGGAGAAAATGCAGTAGTTTGTTTCTCCTTTTATTTTCAGTCACGTTTTTTCTGTTACATAGTGAATTTAAGACTCAATACTGCACGAGGAATTAAACTCTTCCAATGTGACGTTATCCTTACATTTAATCCATAGGTTCTTAGCTCTAAATCATACTCTTAAGTAATCACTGTTCGCAACCATCAAATAATCAGATCAATTCAAGTATCCTTTCTGGAGCTGAAAATTTTTGTGCTTAAAAGTTCAACATGAGAAAAGAAAATCAGAACCTAGAGTAAGGAGTAAGTCCAGCACGAATTATCATCCTTTGCTAACCCAGCAGGCCAAAAAGAACTGTGAGAAAATATATGCAAGACCCTTCAGCATAAGATTTGATATAATGATATCAATCCTGTCTTTTTTCTTTTGCTGTTTGAAAAGTTATGCAAATTTTCTTTTCAACTCTCTATCACTATGATCATTTCAAGTGAGCAGTAATCTGATAGTCTCTTTTATAGCCTCTTTGGAATATTCTTAGAAGTCTAGGCTCTTTTTTTTTTTTTTTGTTAGATCAAAAGTGGCTATTATTAAACTCTGAGAGAGAGTTTATAAGTCGGTAATTTTTATGAAAGAAATCAAGAAGACTGAGACAATCCCACCCAGCCTTATGGTATCACTGATCCATTTAGACATGTAAAAGCAACACACTAAAAAGAATTGGCAAGTTTAAGAACAAATAGATGATGGAGAAGGGTAAGAACAAATAGATGAGGGAGATGGATATGCAGTAGGCAGTAATAAAGCAGCACTTCAGCACAAAACCTGAACTCACGCTTTCCATTAGCACAACAGAGCAAACGTTTAACTCTTGTATAAAGGCAAAACAAAAATAATCAGAAAAAATCCAAACCCCATGCTATTAGACTAAGTAGTTCTATGCCGAAATAAAAAGGCACACCCTCTTTATGACCCAAAGAGGTCACATTACTGCAATAATAGCAAAAAAAGGCAATAATAGCAATACATGTCTTATTTTTTCAGTAAATTTTTGTTTAGTTGTACATAAACACCACACAGAAATATGAATTATGTTTTGACTGTGGTCCATTATTATGGCAGATGAAATGTCACCTTCTGTGACTCATTAGCTTCATCTAATAAGCTTTTCCTTCACTGCCTAAACGGGAAGTGGATGGAGTGGTAGGCTTTAGCTGTGCTGTCTGTACTCTCCTCTTCGCTTGGCCATGATCTTAGAAGTAACCTTGGCAGAAGACACTTTTAGAATGATATTTCACTTTATGCCTAGTTTTTTCTAGCATGAGTCGTGTATCCAGATTTAGCCCCATCACATAAAACTAATTAAAACACCAAAAAAACCAGTGTAGAAATCCAGGGTGAGAACGGGGTTTCTATTATTGACAAGCTGTGAGCAGAACCCAAGGAAAGCTTCCTCCAGAACGTAGTCAGCCAGAAGTTTCATTCCCTGAGCAATGAGGATTTTTCTGGTATTCCTTAGAAAAACATCACCCTGTCTTAACAAAATTCTGAGTGTTTCATTACCACTGAGTCAATGTGAAGGCCTGTTTGAACTCACTAGAACTTTTGCCTCTGTGGCATCAGCTCCACAGGTTAATTATTGTGTTAAAAAAATATGTATAACCCATCACCTTTTAAATTCTTTTAAATAAATATTTTGCCTTACAATACAAAAAGTTTTATGAGCATTAGATTATCTTTTCTAATGCCATCCATTGTTTTGTGTACCTTGCCCTTGTGTTACTCTTCCATTTCCTAGTGATTCAAACAAATATATCACTGTCTCTATTTCCCACCGATCTCTTCTACATTGTGAACATCAAGAAGCAGCACAATCTTATGTCCCTCGTACAGAAACAGGTCAGCCACCTCAAACTGGCATTGAATATTATGCCCTGGCAACAAAATACTCATTAACCAGATGTGCATTTTTATATATTCACAGAGCTGATCAGACAGATATGTCTGATCTGCAAGATTGGGTTTTGAAAACCCAAACACTATGTAAGGAACACAGAATCATAGAATCACAGACTGGTTTGATTTGGAAGGGACCTTAAAGATTATCGAGTTCCAGCCCCCCTGCCATGGGCAGGGACACCTCCCACTAGATCAGGTTGCTTTAAGGCCCATCCAGCCTGGCCTTGAACACTTCTAAGGATGGGGAATCCACAACTTCTCTGGACAACCTGGTCCAGTGTCTCACCACCCTCACAGTAAAGTTTCTTCCTGATATCTAATCTAAATCTGCGCTCAGTTTAAAACCATTACCCCTCGTCCTATCACTACACTCCCTGATCAAGAGTCCCTCCCCATCTTTCCTACAGCTCCTCTTTAGGTACTGGAAGCCTGCTATAAGGTCTCCCTGGAGTCTCCGCTTCTCCAGGCTGAACAACCCCAACTCTCTCAGTCTGTCTTCATAGTAGAGGTGCTCCAGCTCTCTGATCATTTTTGTGGCTCTCCTCTGGACTCACTCTAACAGGTTCATGTCCTTCTTACGCTGGGGGCTCCAGAGCTGGACATAGTACTCCAGGTGGGGTCTCACATCCAAATTAAAGAATTACTGTGAAGGTCATACTGTCTACAGAGACAGCATACATGTAAACAGAACAGGCACATGTTCCCATATCACATGACAGAAAATATCACTGATATTATCCTACCTAGTTACATTTCAGTATAGGAAATGAAATCTTCACTAATAAGTGACCTATATTATAATTCCATCTTCTGTTCTTAACACTACTGATTGAAATTATATAGCCTCTAGGAACAGGGTAAACATGCTTCTAATGAAATAACTGGTTATTTTTTGGCATATTATCAAATCACCTCATTCACATGGGATTTTTATTCCATCTCACCTAAAATACCACTTACTTTGAACCATAAAACATTGTAAAGTTAAATTAATGCGAAAATGGCTACAGATAGGAGACAAATTTAAGAACAGGAGAAACATAACAGGAAGATTAATCTCATGCTCATATGAAAAACAGGTACAGTTTCAAGAATATACATTTAAAGTTTCACTTCAGGAAAGAACATTCTCATGGAATCAAGGACAAGCACTATCTAGCTACCGTGGTAGAAAATGATTCAAAATGTCAGAAGCTGAGGACAGGAAGAGATAATTTTACAGAGCCTTATCCTGTCAGGTGCTAAGCAACTCTGGATGCTCCATAATTCCTGCTTTCACCACACAATACAGCATGAAGAAACATTTAGCAGGATAATTTCTTAAGTGTCATCCCAGATACAAACTTTGAAATTCTAACCCTTGGAAGCACTGCATCCACTTGTTATTGACTATAACAAAACAAAATGCAAATGTCAATCAAGAGACTTCCCTGTAAGGCTAATTACATAAACAGTTTCTTCAGAATCAGCAGTATCACCCTGAGCTGGGCTACCTTCCCACTCAAGAAAATTGATGGTCAGACGCATTTATTGGCTGGAAACAACAAACATGGTACAAAAAGAAATTGAAGGATATCTTCTTTCAATTACTCTATCATCTTCACAGTGTTATAAGTGTAGCAATGTTAGATGTAAAATTGAAAAATAGAAAATTCATTAGAAAAATAAAGCCTGAGAGAATCACCTACAAAGAGTATTATTCTGGCTCCACAACAACAGTCAGGCTACAGGAGTTCTGTTACGGGTGTTGTTTGCGTTCCTCTATCAACGGGTTTTGTATTGCACTGATATCACATGATACCAAGGTAACGATGGTATTTCTAGTACAACCTTTACTGGAGAGATACTAAGGCTGGTTTTATAATTGTCTAAATGGAGATGTTCCTTTCAAATAAGAACTGGTAAATTTATAAATTAATAAGTGAATCAATAGAGAAAATCCTTTGATGTTCAAGAGGTCAGAGACCCTGGGCAACAAGGAATATAAACTCGCAGAATCACAGGCTGGTTTGAGTTGGAAGGGACCTTAAACATTATGTAGTCCAACCCCCCTGCCATGGGCAGGGACACCTCCCTCTAGCCCAGGTTGCTCAAAGCCCCATCCAACCTGGCCTTGAACACTTCCAGGGATGGGGCTTCCACAACTCCTCTCTGGGCAACCTGTCCCAGTGTCTCACCAGCATCATCATAAAAAATTTCAGCCATATATCCAATCTCCCCTCTTTCAGTTTAAAACCATTGCCCCCTGTCCTCTCACTACAGGCCCTGTTAAAAAGTCACTCTCTATCTTTCTTATAAGCCCCCTTTACATATTGAAAGGCTGCAATAAGGTCTCCCTGGAGCCTTCTCTTCTCCAGGTCACACAACACCAACTCTCTCAGCCTGTCCTCACAGGAGAGGTGCTCCAGCCCTCTGAGCATCTTCATGGGGCTCCTCTGGACCTGCTCCAACAGGTCCATGTCTTTCCTGTGCCGGGGGACCCAAGAACTGAATATGGTACCTTATGCCTGAAAAAAATAGAGAATTAGCTACTGGAACTTTCAAGGTCCAGCTAGTTTATACTTCCCTACGGTATGCTAACTGCTTCCCCCTTTCCTAAAGGAAAAAAAAAAAAATAATCTTACTTTTCCCTCTTAGTAAAAATAATGCAGAGTTTCTGTGAAGGGAGAGAGGAATGAGGAGAGACAGCTGCAACGTATACAAAATTAATTTTTCAACTACCATATTTTGAATTGTACCTCAGAAAGAATGAAAAACACAAAATGATTTAAAATAGTATGTTATCTTTAAAAAAAAAAGCAAAAACAATACTAGGAGAGGCCATCTGCAAATGTATGGAGCTCTAAGTATTGACTTGGAGCACAATATGCACTACAGCAAAGTGAAGTCAAGCGACCTTCCCTCTTTGCTCTTCTTCCTTCTCTGATGACCTTCTCCTGCAGTCCACTATTCAGCTTTCCTTTTCCTGTTTTGCTTCAATTTGATTTTCTACACTTAAGTCCTTCAGAAGAAACTAAAACTCATTACTATGACATAGGACTCCTGGAATGTTTTCTCCATATTTAAAATTCTCTCATTTCTGTTGTGCTGCCTCATTCCTTAATTTGTCATCCTGACTCTGTTCATTTTCCTAGAGCCACTAAAATGTTTATACATATGTGATTTCTTTTTTTTTTTTTTTTTCTGAGCTCTGTTCCCTGTTTTCATCCACTCTCTCATACTGCTCTTTCACTTCTCTTTTGTTTGCCTCCTTCCTTTATTCATTCAGTCCTTTTCTTCGCCCTCACTTATTTACCATAATTTGGTAAAGAAATTTAAAAAAAAGGGAACAGAGAGTATATATGACCAACTAGATTTTTTCAGAGAGGAGTTATAAGAGATGATTTTATGGACATGTCATGAGAAACAGGTTGGGCAGCAATGAGCATCTGCAGGCCTGTGCAACACCGAGGTGTAAGATGCAGCTGTGCCCTCTGCTCCCGAAGGACCCCGGGATGGACGTGGCTTTCCAGCAGCCCCATGCCAGCGAGCCATGCCACCCACATTACAGAAAACATCTGTCATTATTTTCATCTCATAGATCACACTCTTTAGAAGCAACAGACCCTGCACAAACCCAGCGAGAGACAGAAATCTAAGCCAGAGAACTAGATTCTAGTGCATTTACCAAATACCATATTTAAAGGTGAGTATTAAATGGCTCTTTCTCCTCTATCTGCCAAACATTTAAAAAATTTTATTGGGTAAATTTATCTGGCCTGAAGACCACTTTAGCTGTCAACATGTCATAAACTCAGATTAAAAACCACAGAAGGCAGCCCTACCTACATTTAATGAAAAAATAGGACATTATTTTACTCTTGAATGCACCGACACAGTTTCTGCTGAAGCTAATGAACTACTCACAGTGGTAGCTGCTTCTTTTCATAATTACTAGCTCTGGTCGCTGGGGACTTTAGACAAGGCTCTACATTTGTGCAACACCCCATATATCTCCTAATAAGTGCCATACTTACTGGCACCTTCAGGGATTGTCCATGGCCTGAGAGGGACCACGGGGCTTTGGGCGGATCATTTACCTCCCCTGTACTTTGACACCAACCTGCAAAACAGAGCAGGGTTCTTCTGTGGGAAGCTGAGAATAAAGCGTATTTAAAAGCTTTGAGAAATCTCTATTCAATGGTAACTGAATTCATATGTGTACCTATTCTACCTACGATTTTCAACTCCTGAATCCTACAGCTCATTTTTCTGAAGCTGAACGTCATCTTTACTGCTTTACATCCAAAACTTATTCACAGAGGGCACCCCCCACCTCTTTGCTCTCCTATTTACTGAAACAAATATTTCACTACCATTATGTGTAGAAAGAAGGGGTGGGGGCATTGCCTTATTTTAAAATGGTATTACAAATACAACTCTACATTTCAGCAGGAAAGAAAACACAAACACTGCACTGCACAAATATTAGCATACATGTCATTTAAAAGAGAAGATCCCAAATATTTGACAGTAGGAATTAGATTTTTATTAAGGAGCCATCCACTTAATGCAACTTTTTTTTTTACATATATCCTCATATGACTGCTTTCACTAAAATGCAATGTTTTAAAATTAAAAAGGGCTCAGTTCCTCCTCTCTCTCAGGAGACACATGTTGAGATCCCACCGGGGAGGGAAGAGCAGTGCCTGAAACCAAGTGATAACAGCCCTGGTTCTGATCTAGCTTCAGCTGAGATTAAGCCCTCCTAGCACCACCAGGGTCAATGAGTTGCACTTCACGTACAATGACATGAGGCTACAGAGATCTCACACTAAAAAGGAATAGATATTACTGCGAACATATGCAAAAAAAAAAAATATGCTGGAGATTCCCGAGGCTGTAATCTTGCTGTAAGTCACATGCCATCTGCCTCTACATTCATAAACCTGAGAGATTTTCATAAAGACATTACAGCATATGATTAAACCCTTCTGCAGACATTACAATGAGCACCAGTTGATCTCGTCACTACAGTCATGTCTCAAAACACGGCTTCACTTCACGATTCCAGGCTGGTCACCTCTAGCTAACGTTACAAGCAACAACAACCATCTATGAAATGCTTAATCAAAACACTCATTGAAATTTTGTTCTATCCACTGGTCTAGGCCAAAGTTTTTCGTTATGAAACACATACAAGACAGTCAAAAGGACAATTTACTTAAGCCAGTAAGTAGCAATATCTGCAATGATTTACTGCAACAGTAGAACAACATGCACATTTGAGAGAAGAGTATCTTCTCATCTAGGTTACAACGCTCTCTAAAATAGAGCCGGAACAGTATTCACTTCCTTTTGGTTGCAGTGAATAGTTTGAAGGTTGAAATTACATTCTCTGTCGATCACTGGAAGACAGGCATAGGGACAGACTATTGAAAAATTTCACAGTGTCCTTTTGGCTGCCTTCCAGTCCCATCTCCAAGAGGCTGCTATTCTATTTAATGTAACTGGAGTCTACCCTTAGGACTAATATCTTTCTTCCTGACAGTTTTTTGTTCTTTTTCAAGGCAGGGAAACAGCCGCAGACCAACAAAGACTGCCTCTCCCCAAGCCTCTGCTGAAGGGCTCAGAAATGGAACAAACAACATGGCCAAAATACTGCTGCTTGACCATCTTGCAAACGAGTTTCTCTACAGTTTCACAGAAAAAGGAAAGGATATAAAGCTGAGGTTAGGATAACCCCAGAAACAGAAATGCTTCTCAATCAAAAAGATTTTAAAACAGCAATGTGTTTTGAGGAAAATTTGTTCCATAGCTGCAATACATGGTGACCTGTCAGAATAAGATACTGTACTGCTAAAAGATTTAAGCTGTAGCTGATTCTTGTAGATAACAATGTGGGTATTTTTAATACAGACACAGGCTAAACTGGCTGTCTGGCTGCATATAAGAGCTTCATGCTTTTAATCAGGGATTCCCAAACAAAACCCAACCTGGTTGAAGTGTCTTCAAAACCTTCACATATAGAAGGTTAAATAAATTCTCTAAGTGGATAGTCCTGGGTTAATTGCTAACGTCATCATGCACTGTTTGTACTGACCAAATATTAAAGATACGGCAGCGCACAGGTTCAAAAGCATGGCTTAAAAAAGCAAACTCACAATAACATCTAACCTACAGTGCCCTTGGGGCATACGCTACATATATAAGGGCAAGTTCTGCTATGTGATTGTTTTTCATGGCTACTGGCTTCAAAATTAGCCAAGCCTCTAACTGACCAATTTCTGCTGGTTGAGTTACAAGCTCTCCTGGCTGTCAGGCTTTGCCAATTACCAAGGCTCCTCACAGACTTTCCTGCCGCTCTGCACTGCAGATGTTTGTGCAGCACAGAGGCTCTGATGCACACAACAAATTGGCACCTTCTGCTTGTTATATCTGCAAGAAGCAAAACACTAAGGAGTTTAGCAGACATTTATGCTCCCCAAAATAGCCAGGGCTGATTCACATTTACCCCGACTCACATAAGTTATCACAATCACATTACTTTGAGCAAAAACATCAGTTAAGAGGAATTTGTGTCAGGACTGCAAGCAAAGACCTATTCCATTACAGCATGCCTGTGCTGGGAAGTTGTTAACATCTTCAGCAATTTCCTTAGGAAATGTCAACAGCAACACCACAAAAAGCAAACATATTAGTTTGTCTAAATATTAAGAAGAGCCTGAAACAGTTTCTAAAATGTCAACAAGAAAACCACACTCAAAACCAGCATGATTTCTTTTTGTGGAAAACATAAATAGCCCTTATGTTAGTTTGGAGAGCAAATGATGGGGAGTCAGCATGGATCTCAGAGAGAAGCAGATTCCTCCTTCACAATACATAAGGAACATAGTAATCAGGCAGGATAGAAAATCCTTTGAGGGAAAGGAAAAAGGTACTATCTCTCTTTACAATAAGAGGTGCAAATGTGTAAAGATCTTGCTTTTCGAAAAAGAAAGAAGTCTAAGGGGATGGCTAATACTTGCCAGTTACTGGGTTACTGTTTTCTGTAGAGAGTGAAGTGCTGGGTATCTTGCACTTAACATATTGCTTTTACCTACTGCATAACACAGTCACAAGACTCAAGTATTGACATTAGAGACAAGACTAACAAACCCCAAACATACAACACTCTCGAGAAACCTTCCACGCTTTATAATATGCTAATCATCATTTGATATTTTAGTATTTTATGATATAATACATATCATTATTATTTATCATTATCACCACTGTTTGATAATTAGCAGTGCTGCACTTGTTGTACTCTTTTTTGTTGCAAATAATCCTATATAAAATCAGCTGGAGGTTCGCTACCTCTGTACCTAAGCAACATTTACTTGTGTATCAGAGAGCAAATGGCCACAGGCCTCATCCTTTCCATCTGGAGAGGAGAGAAAGGCTGGAATGTGGTACCAAAAGGAAGTACCAAGCGCAACCAATATCCAAGTACCAACAGGTCTGGGATTTACAGTTTTCATAGAATTTTGCTAAGTAAGAAGTGGCTTTATTGCATGGAAATAGAAACTAAGCTGCCATCAGCTTACTGTCCTTTCCTCAAAGCTTGTTTATTACCCTGCAAAAACCTGGAAAAGCCAATCGCCTGCAATACTCCAGATAATCCCATACAGTTCTCCTTCCTCTAGCCAGCAGGAAGCAAGACCTTCTTGAGCTCCCCCATCACCCAGTCTCTTTCTGTTAACACCCAGCTCCCCACAGCCAGGTCTAACAGCCAAACCCTGGTTAGCCCTGTATAAGCTAAAACTTCTCTACCATGTCTCAGCCTTCCTGGAAAGTGCCGACAGAGGGAGGACCCAGGGCCCCACAGGTTAGGTGATAAACTACTTTTATCCCTGGTTCTTCCACTTGAGAGTCTGGGAAACAGAACATAATCTGATATTTTTAACATCAATTAATTACCACAAGGATGCAACACTTAGCTTTTTAAGGTTCAATAGTTTGTTTGCTATTGCCTTGATAAACAAGCACAGAATTAATGGATTACAAATGTGCAGATGTGCTTGAAACATTTGCAGAATTTGTCATCTAAAAATTGAAATAAATTCACTGTTAATAATAAAATATAGTTACTCTGTCATTATGAGTTCCCATGTTTACCATATCTCTAATGATTTACAGTTTCTCTATTTTACTTTTTTTTTCTTCTCCAAACAAGCACAAGGATCTGTTTCATTGCTAGAACACTTGAGCTGGAAGCTGAAAGTCAGGTTAGGTGTTTACTCATCAATTAGTAATTAGGATTTTGCAAGTCAGGTTCTGCCCCAGTGTCAGCTATCAAGTTACTGTTTACCGCAGCCCTGTTTAACACACACCCACATCCACACCCCGTATTTATAGTCATAAATGTAACTGCCTTTATCCATGGGAGTTGAAAGATTTCTGGGTACGAAGAGGACAGGTTGGGAACAGGTCTGAGCTCAGCTCTTCCTTTGAGCTTGCTCTAAGGAAAGCGAGTCCTAACAAAATCCACTCACTATCCTCACAGCTGTTATTGCCTTACTCTAAACAGCAAGAGAAACTCATGACTCGTGTGAACAGCAGGAATGATCACTTAAAGGCAGTTCTTTTTGTTTTGAAGCTCTCCCCAATTCACACTTTGGAATTAAAAGTATTAAGAAAAAAAGTTACTGCAGCTCAACAGGCAGCAATCACAAAGCAAAGAGCCCTCCAGTCAGTGCTCAAGTTCATGATGAAATAGTGATTTGGGAGGAAAAAAAAAGCTGATACTCGGCATCATTTTCAGGGGACAGAAGGAATTATCCCTCCCCTGCCACACACACGGATGCTGTACCTCTTCTGGATCCTGCTGGTAACATATGTTCCTGAGGCATTTTCTGTTACCACCACAGACAGTGCAGACATGCTATGGGCAGCCTTCTCCAGTATTCCCCCTTCCTATAAACACCACAGAGTTCCACACGTTTCATCTGCTTTATATCTTCAAATGCAGTTTACTAATTTGGGGAATTTAAGGGAACATACTTAATTCAAAGGAGGTTCATAAGCATTCTTACTCATAAGGTGTTCTGAGGATGAGTTACTTCATAGAGAAGACCCATGTGAATAGAGCAAGACAAAGGGGGTTGTTTTTTTTCTCAGCTGCCCCCTTCAAATCTCTAATTCCCACTAGAACAGCTGGAATATGCCCAGGACAAAGCCTCTATTACTATTCAAGCCCATTCCCACCTGTGACCACGACAAGACTTTAAGTTCAGCTGCGAAGACAGCTGGCAGCTGAGACAACATGGATCCAATGCACAGCAGCCTTGTTTCTAGCTCACAATCTGTTTCTTCTACTGATGAGGATAGATTTTTAATATAAAGGACTGAGTCCGGTCCCCAAAGATTACATGGAGCAGGACAAGAACTTGCCAGTTTCCTGACAACATTGAGTCTATCCATTGCTTTCTATTACTGTTTGTGCAACCAAAAAGGTCTGACAACAGGACTAGTGATACCTGTAAAGTTAAACACGTTTGCATTTGCAGAACTAGGGGAAAAATGTGAAGTTACAAAAATATTGAAGAGGTATCATATTTTTAAAGCAAATCTCCATTTAGCCATGTTTAACCTCATTATCATCCATATAACATCCTCCACTTTCTCTTTGGAAGGAGATGCATTAGTCCCACAGGATTCAGCCATTCTTTTGAATTAGTAAGTATTTCTTTCAGGGCCCACAGGGACAGCCCTGAAACATAAGGAGGAAAACAACTCTCCCATTCAGAGAAAGAACAGCACAAAAGATGCACTCACTTTGTGAGTGACTTTGATTAAAGCAAGACAGATGCCCAGAATGGCTAAGGAGGGGCTATCAAGTGACAGAGGAGGGACAGAAAAGGTGAGAGAGAGGCCTTTGATATCAAGGGATGTAGTGATGCCTTTTATTTCCAGTGCTGGAGATGCTGGACGCAGAGCATTTAAATAGATTGATGGCTACTGTACGCTGATGTCCGTGTAAATCACTACAGCACAGCACGCTTTGCCATGGCATCTACAAGAAAATTTTCAAATTCAGTATTAAAACTGCACAGCACCACAAAATTCAGACCCCTGCAGTTTCACTGACAGGGTTGTAGAGATGTAAGCTTAGGTGATGAGTATGTATTACACTTTCTCTTCTCAGCTGTGCTGGGTGAGAAGGTTCCAGCCCCAAGACCCGCCAGCTTCTCTGACCATTCTGCACATCATTTCAGCTGTACATAGTCCTGGGTTAAATCTCTTTCTCCAGAAAGTGTTTAGGGAGTGACAACCAGAAACTGGAGCAGAAAAAACTGTGTACCCACATCAAAGTGTAGAGTCTGGCCACTCTTCTGAATTTGGAACCCCCTTATTGCTACCTGTTACTTCTGAATTTTCTCAAAATAAATCCAGAATTTGTGAACATTTTTTCCCTTTCTAATTGTAAAGAGTTTTATGAAGCATCATGAAACATCCACAAAATCATGAACCTCACCAACTGACATTACAGGCCGTTAAAATAGCTGTAAATGCACAAGGGAAAAAAATACAAATAAAAGAAAAAGCCTAGTATTTTATTGAGTTCTATTTGAGGAAAGACTTTTTTCCCAAAAAATGTTTCCTCTTACTCTGATTAAATCCCTTTGTTCACTGTAATGTGAACAGCGCTTGAAGCTCCATTGATCAGTGTGATCATTGCCAACATTTTCACATTCGCTTATATGGACTTAGCATTATTCCTAACTTGATTCTTCAAATGTGCTTTCAGAGGACAAGTCATTACAAAGGATTTTATTATATGCAGCCACATTAAAATTATTTTTCAGTATTTTTCATTGTTTCATTGAACTTTCTAGAACAATGTTGGCTATCATCAGGTATTCTGAAAACTAAACTCAAGACTTGGCACTGCTTTACATACACAAATAATGCAAAGTGGAATCAGATTTTCTCCAATTCGCTAAGGATAGGAGTCTATTATTGAAATTTTAGGTTAGGCACCAGCATAAAGGTGTACGAGTTAAAATCAGCGCAGATAGCCAACAGAACTGAGTTTCCTCCTCTTCACCTGCTATCATCAGAACACGTACTCGGGAACCAGCAGAGCTAACCCTTCTGATGGGTAATACTGATGCACCCCACATCCCAGGGACTTTCTTTTCAGAGCCTGAGGAACATAATTGCTAGAGCCCATCAACATCCTGCAAGAGAACAACCTCCCACCTCAAGTGCAATGAGCCTGTCTGTGCAACAGACACGCAGTTAGTTAAGTCTGTGTCAAAGCAGTTGGGGAATACATACATCTTTATAAATATGTAATTTTTATTGAGGTTTCCAGTTCACTTACTAGAGCTCAATTCAGTCAGATGGCAACTGCTATACGAAATTGAGCCATGGGTCAGCAAACGCCTTTTGCATACAAAATGCCACTATATTTTGACCAGCAAGTTAGCCATATGAGCAGCTTTTTGGGCAACAGCCTGAGAGTTAACCAGTGAAGTTCTGGGCCCAAAAGCCCCCACTGGTAAAGGAGATACCAGTGCTGATTAGGAATAGGCTTGGGCTGATTCTTCACGGAAGTCAATGTATGTTTGGTACCCAATTAGTTCTGCAAGAAGAATCCTCCTCATGTGATCCATGAGTCCTGAAGCGGTTATCTTTATGACTTAGACTTGATTTAAATTAAGACCTATTTAGTTACTTTTTCCAATTATTCAAGATAAATTTAATCAGCTTTACATCATCACTGTGTCTTGAAATAGTGAACATGAGGTTTTGGAGCTGCTGGCTGAAGACCCAAACAGCCATGTGCTGATAAGAGAAAGGCTGCAACCCCTGTTCATTCTGGAGTTGCTACTCTATAACTAGCCTTTGATGGCAATACCTCTGCCATCTGCATTTTTGCTTATTGGACTCTGCCCATCTCACTACAAGGGGCAAAAAGACTTACCAAAACTGCAACAATTCTGTTTCTGTCCACTTCACCAGTTACGGTTTAAAGAAAAAACAAACAAAAACCAAAACCCACCACATTGGCTAGGACTCCAATCTGGGCAAAACTACTGACCTATATAAACAAATTTTGTGACCTTTGGTACCAAGTCCCTGTTTCCACAGCATTTAAATATATAACTATAAACATGCGAAAATTGCACCTCTGCCCGTTAAAGAATCCCTCCCAGTAAGTCAGCCAGGCCTGTTTTTTTCCAAGACTGGAATGCTGAAATGCATTCTAGTATACCTTCTCTGTCCCAGCATAACAAAAAGCATTAAATTTCCAATATGTTATGAAAATATTAGTTACATGGGCTAGCCTTTACATACAGTTAGGACTTAAACAAGACTACTTGTTGCCCTGGAATGAGTACAAGGGTAAAAATGCAAAGGTTTAGGGCACATTAATTGCATAGCCCAGATACAGTATTAATATGCTCAATTCATGTCATTACACAAAATTGTTCAAAATTATGGCACCTAATTGTTGAATCACAGAACAATTTAGGTTTCAGGGGACCTTTGGCACTTACCCACTCTAATACCTTGCTCCAAGCAGGGCCAACTTTGAAGACAGATCTAATTCTGAAGTCAGAACATGACAGGGCCTTGTCCAGTCAACTCTTGTGCATCTCCAGGGAAGGATGTAGTCAGCAAGTCAAGACAAGTTGTTATTTCCCTCTACTCAGCACCAGTGAGACTGCATCAGAGTACTGGGTCCAGCACTTTGGGCTCCCAGGTGCAAGAAAGACATTGACAAACTGGAGCCAGAAGAAGAACTGGTTTCTCCAAACAGTAGCAACTGTTTTCCTTCAATACCAGTATCAAATACAACCAGTATTAATTTCTGACCCATCAGAAGTAGACACTGTAGCCTTTTTAGCCATTGGAGAATACTGTTCCATAAGGTTCTAGGGAATAATTTGGGGGGAAACATATTGGGGCCAGAAGTATTCTTGCCATTTCTGATAGCCAGTTTCTGGTTGTCCCATTCCAAAATTTGATTTTTCTATTAAGTTTACATTGGATTTTAAAGCTGATGCTCCCAAACAAGTACACTTCCTGTCTTCCATAGTGATTTTTACTCTCAAATTCTGACCAAATGTGTATGTTTAAAGCTTCCTGGATGCAGCTTTCAAGTACATTAATTCCCTTTATAAAAATGCAGCACGGAGACATACAATTTGTTTCAGTGTCACTCCCCTTCCAAATGTCACAGAGAACTCCCACCATGAATAACTTGTACCTGGCTCACTGGGATTTTCATAGACATTACAGGAAACAAATTGGCCGCAAGCAATGCCCTTGTGCCACATACTGCATTTTTATTCATCTCTGTACACCTTCAAACTTCTGATACACAGCAGAGGTAAGTTATGTGCACCAACTTCTGCTTCTTTCTCAACGTAACAACACTCAGGTACTCACAGAATGAAATGTCTGTATGTACCAAATTAACACCAGTTTTTATAGTTACATTAGATTCAACGTAATATACATTTATACATTTTAGTCTGGATTTTTTTTTTTTCACATCCTCTGTGCAAGGAAAAATAGTACAATATAGAATCACTAAAAATATCTACAAATACACAAATTATACAGTAGTGAATGCAAACTCTATGGGTCAGGATGGCCGAGCGGTCTAAGGCGCTGCGTTCAGGTCGCAGTCTCCCCTGGAGGCGTGGGTTCGAATCCCACTTCTGACAGCTCCGTTTTGGGGCTACAACTGGCTGGCAACCGGTCACCAGTGGTGTTTGTTCCTTGGGGACCAGTTCTGTTCAATATATTTATCAATGATCTGGATGCAGCATTGAATACAGCATTGGCAACTTGGCTGACGATACTAAACTAGGCAGTGCTGTTTGCTCTTTTGAGGGACAAGACGACTTCCAGAGGGACCTAAGAGCACTGGGCTATGATTGATAACAATTTAACAATTCCAAATGCTGGATTCTTCACCTGGGACAAAGTAGCGCTGGGCACATGTATAAACTGGGAGAGGAGCGGCTGGAGAGCAGCCCTGCAGAAAGGGATCTGGGGGTGCTGATCGACAGCAGGCTCAATGGGAGCCAGCAGTGAGCCCTGGCAGCCAAGAGGGCAAACGGTGTCCTGGGGTGCATCAGACACAGCATCACCAGCCCATCAAAAGAGGTGATGATCCCACTGTATTTAGTGTTGGTGTGGCCTCACCTGGAGCACTGTGTGCAGTTCTGGGCCCCACAATTTAAGAAGGGTGGTGAGGTACTCAAATGCGTCCAGAAGAGGGCAACAAAGCTGGTGACAGGGCTGGAAGGAGTATCTCATGAGCAGGCACTAGGGTCTTTGGGCTTGTCTACTTCAGAGAAAAGGAGACTGAGGAGCAACCTTGCTGCTCTCTACAGCTTCCTGAAGAGGGGCAGTGGAGACAGAGGTGCTGATCCCACTCCCTGGGATCCAGTGACAGTGCACATGGGAATGGTTCAAAGCTGCACCAGAGGAGGTTTAGACTGGACATTAGGAAGCATTTCTTTACTGAGAGAGTGGTCAAATTGCAACAGGCTTGCTGGAGAGGAGTCTGATGCCCCAATCCCATCAGTGTTTAAGAGGCATTTGGACAATGCCCCTAAAAAGATGCTTTAACTTTTGGTCAGCCGTGGAGTGGTCTGGTAGTTGGACTAGATGATTGTCCTATTCTATTCTACTCTTAAAAAAAAATTGGGTCTCAAATTAAAATATGAGGTCTAATTGTCTCAGCCTGAAGAAGAGTGCAGTTCACAATCCAGCCCCCAAAATCTGGTGGGGTTTCTGTCTCCTCCCCACCACCACGCCTGCACTATCCTCGTGTTTTCCCTGCAGTAGCTCTGCTGCTGGACGCCTCACTGATGTGACCTGGTCTTCTGCTGCTTTAGGGAGTGGGACTCACCTGCCAGGCAATCTCCTGTGGCACTTTTTTACGTGGCAAGAGCCAGGGAGCGAGCGGAGAAAAGCATGAGAGGGAGAAGCCAGAACCTCCATCCCTCTCCCTTTTGCCAGAGGTGAGCTGTTATTTGGCTCCAGATGTTTCCTAAAACTACAGCTTCCATTTCAAAACTAGCTTTTTTTTTTTTTCCTTTCAACTTGTTCTCCCAAATACTTCGGACATTGCATTATGTTCCTATTTTGCTGAAATTTAAAAACCTCTCAAAAGCATGTATGAATCAGTAAATGAATTAAACTTTCCTGTTACGTATTTAGAGTTAAGTAAACATTAAGTAACATTCTGGAACACAAAGTATTTCTGAGAAACAAGGTCAGAAACATCAGTCACAAGAACACTCTTCCCATGAATGTAATGGAGGCTAGGACGTTTAGCGCCATAAGCTGTAATCGTTAAATATCCAGTACTGCAAATGCTCAGCAGACAGGCAGTAATGACCTCTGAACACACATAGTGCTAGATCATTATAAATTTGTAGCTAAAAAAGATGAATTAGTTAATTATTCCAGAGGAAGAAAAAGACTGAGGGAATATTTTAATTACTTGATATTAACACAGACTTTTACAAAGGTAACTAGTGCTTTCCATCTGCAAATGCTACCAAACATTCCTTCAGTGGAGTTGCTTCCCTACCCAAAATACCTACCTACCATACCTTGTGTACAGAAGATTTATATGTGCTTTTCTCCAGAACCTTAACCCATGGGGTGGTGTTCACCCAGCCATTCTTACCCAGCAAGTGGCACTACAGTCTGTCAACATACACAGGGATGTTTTACAGACCATCCTCGCAGAAAGCAATGTTAAGATCACCATCTCCTAAACTGTGATTGCTAAATCAGTATTTAATTCCATGTTCCAGACAGTAATTCTACCAATACTGGAATTCTGAAAGCAACACATTTGCCTGCTCTGAATGCACAGCAAGTCCAGCGCGTTTGGGTCTGCCAGACATACAACAAAATCAATAGGCAGCTGCCTAAAGCAGTGATCCACAACTGTGAGTTGTCACAGGGTGCTGGGCTGAGGGTCTTCCCGAGGAATCCATTTTGGACGAAACCTGAAATCAGCATCCTGGTTATTTGCAGTCTTTCAGGTCCCACCAACACAACTTACAATAGTAGTACATGATCTGTCCTATACAGGCATCAATCCAAGTATTATTAGAAGTTATTTGATCTAAACCGATGGTATAGACTCTTCTAATGTTTGAGGAAAAAATATAACTGAGACTGAGATATATAGAGATATATGTATAAAAAACATGAAATAATTTTCTGTCACAAGCAAAACAGCAGCTCTGAAGTCTAGAACCTCCTCAGCTTCATTTAAATTATAATGTAACTACTGAGATCATATAAATCAGAATAGATGTACCTACAGTATTTGACATGATTTAAGCATCCTAGAAAGCTACCAGTGAGAAGGCATTCACTAAACGCATTATGCATTCAAACACCTATTCAGAACTGTAGCTTTTTTTTTTTTTCACAGTCCCTTCCTGGCCCTCCTTTAATCCCCATTAAGAGGCTTGCATGGGGGGAGAGAGAAAGAACTGCGTGAGACTCGGACCCCCATTCAGGATAAGAAAATCCCTAACTCCAATGAGAATTCACAAGTTACTTCACATGCTAGGAACCGTAATACCTTGTTAAAATAAAAAAAGAAAAAAAGTAACTAAAAATCTATCAGTAGCTTCATTAATAACAGTAAGATGACATTTAAAATGCAGTAAGAAAAAAATCATTAGAAAACTGGCATTGATCTATTAGAAGTCAAGACTTCTCATAGTTACTGGGGACAGGAAAAGGGCAGAGTAATTTAAATATTTCTGGTCTGCTTAAAATATTGGTGCTGGAAAACCTATTTGTCTATAAGTGATGACTGTACTGATTTTTGAAATAATGACACAATAAAACACAATATTCTGCCAAGTCAACTCTTCCATATTCACAGACTACATTAACGGACAAAACAAGAGGAAGAAAGGCCACCATCAGCAACTGATCTATCTGTTCAACCTGCTAAATCATAGCAAATTTAAGCAGTCTGATAGTTTAAATTTAACTTTTTTAGGAGATAGGTGACCTACTGTCCTAATAATCAGTCTTTAAGTTTTCAGAAAGTTTTGAGATGATTTGGAAATTCTAGAATATTAGAGGAAACAAATGTGCTTTTCATCCCCTAATTCAAATCTCCATTTTGGACAAGGCTGCACAGGAGCTGCTGGACTTATGAAACAGCAGCGACATAACAGGATGCACAGAGCCATGGGTTAAAAAGTCCACAGCCATGAGCTCTGCATAGCTTGTAGTTAACAGCATTTCCCTTCTGGTAACACACTGTAATGGGTGAATTAAGTCCACAGATGAGATTTTATATGGATTTTTGAAATAATGACACAATAAAACACAATATTCTGCCAAGTCAACTCTTCCATATTCACAGACTACATTAACGGACAAAACAAGAGGAAGAAAGGCCACCATAAACAACACAGACTACAGAATTTCATCAAGAAATCGCTGTAGAAAGTTCAATTCCTTGTTCTCTAGCAAATCATTTATCCTGAATTAAAGGCCTGCACAGAACAAAAAAATCTGGCAAATCCTTTGTTAATATGTTATATAGTTTACCATCGCTATTAAGAATATGAGCCAAATTATGGCAAAGCACATGTTAACTGGCAGTAAAGATTTCTGAGAAGACAGTCTCTTCCTATAAATTGGCTTTCAGAAACTTTCACAAGATGGACTGGACAGAATATAGAGAGGCATTTGAGGGAAAGAACAATTATTAAAAAAAACCCTGATTATCAGTATGTGTGCTAGCTATTTCATAATCACATGCCAATATCTGCGTTCTTTTATATACAAACTGTTCAGCAAGGATAGGTTCAAACTCTTCACAGGAATATGTTCAGCTCTCTAGTCAATTTGAAACCAAAATAATCATATTAGCTACAAAAGATGTCCAGACTTAAATAACTTCCATTATTAAAGGAAGTACACGATCGACTTTTTCTGAGATTAGAACTGCATACATCTTAGCCATTGCTAGTCACAAAGACTGAAACCAAACTCTCAACATTCGCACACGCTCCGAATATCTCCTATGAGGAGTCACAAGGCAAGAAGTACAGAACCACGACCAGCTCAGAAATCTTTTCTCTCTCTGGAGTGGTGCACAAGGGAGTGCTTCTGGTAAATAAGATACAGATAATGACAAATCTTTGTTGTTTTGTTGTTTGGTTGGGGCTTTTTTGTTGCCTTTTTTTTTTTTTAAAAAAAAGGACTATAACCTTTTTCAAACAAACATATTTCAGGAGGCTAATGAAAACAGGCAGTAAAAGTCAGAGAAAGATGTTGTTCTTTAACAAAGGGGCAGTTTTCTCCCAGCAACCCTAGATTAAATACAATCTCTAAACTAATAAGGAATAAGGATTCCCTTATTCCTGTGTGCCAGCTGCAGCCAGAGCTGTACCTGTGAGCAGAGCCCTTATTGACCAGAAGCGGAAAGAACAGAGGCAGACCCCACACCTATGTGAAATCCCCATGAAAGAGTTTCAGGGAAGTGGATAATTTTATGGGCAAGCCGGGCTGCTACCATTACCACCCTGCACTGCCATACATGAGAGAATATTGCCGTGTGGTATTTCTTCCTTCATATAAAATTTTCTCCAGTAAACGAATGGCTATCACCAAAGTTTTCTCATCCGGGCTTTACAAATGTTGCCCATGGACTAGAGGAGAATACAGCAAGGCAGAGACCATCTCATTATACGCTCATCACAAAGCATAATAGATGCCCAGATCTGATCAGTGCTTATCACTCAGCATGAGTGACGGAACGACTGAAATGGATGGAAGCTGCTTCCAGTATTTCTCTCCTGACACCGAATCCACAAGTCACTTTGAAAAGGATTAGATGAAGTTCAGCCAAGTATATGCTAAGTAGGTGGACACTGAGGGAGTTTTGAGATATCTCATTACTTCTTCTGCTCATTAGCGATAGGACAGTATATTTCCAACACTCCCTGGTCTTCAAAGATTTTTTTAAAACAGAAGTAAAAGGAATAATCAGGATACCATGGCTCACCTGCTCCCTTTGTCATTGAAACGAGCCTACACCTGCAGTTCAAAGCATGTCTGAATTTGCGTTTATCTTACTGAGAAACAATCCATTACCAGCAGCTAATGATCTTTTTTACCCTAATGAATCTACCTTGAAAGGAATCTACCTGGGGCTCCACACTGTTCACAGTTATTAAAACATGAAAGCTGCTTTAACTGTGCTGAGGACATTGATGCTTAACTCTGATGTCAATTAAATGTCAGCTTTACGAACTGGAATCAATTCAGACAACATAGGTCTACCCTTATATTTAAGATGATGCACGCAGAAGCTCTTCTCTCAGCACAGGGGTCCTGGATCTCTACTGGCACAAGCCACACTGCAGAAGGGCAGTCCCAAAGGGCAGCTTTGGCATAGGGAAACACGGGTGCCCAGAAAGTGAAAATAACACATACCTGTTCCTGACAGCATAGAGAACTCTTGTGATCACGCAGGCAGAAAGCTACCTGCTGTAAGCCAAGCCTGCACGTGGATCTCCTATGGACAGATATCATCTACAATATGGGGGAGCTTCTTATTCTTTCTGCTGCTACTGCTTTTCATAACACGTGCAAATGATTGAAAAAACCAGTACTTATTTGTAGGTGCGCCTGTCCTCAAGCCGAAGTCCTGCTCCACTTGTAAAAGTCACATTCCCCTTTGAAAGGTAATGCTGTCCTTTTACTGTGGGCAAATCCACTGGCTGCTAGAAATACTCACCCTTACATCAGAGTGATAATTGAACACTCGTGTTTTGCTGGAATTAATTGATTTTCCTGATCCTTCAGCGCTAGTGCTAGGGTCGGACAGCTTCTGCTGTCCCCGAGACGTTAGTGGATGGTCCCCATCGCTGTTGCATGGATACAGAGACTCCCCACCAAAGCACCCAGGTACTTAATGTCTCCTCAAGAGGAGAGCCCACAAGCTTTACATCATATAACCTCTAAGAAAACAAAACTCCATGCATTCCCATCTTTCTTTCTCCTTAACTAAAATGAGGAGCAGAGCTATATTGCAGCCTTGTGGCAATCGGCACTGGGCAAGGCAGAAGATATCCAAGTAACGGCAGCGTCAAGATCCTTTACTCAGTACCTGCTGTGGGATTTACTGAGTAACAATAATAAAAAATACCTCTGCTTTGCCACGTGCAATTTTGCTTGCCTCCCTTATAATATGGGGAGTACTTACTGTTCGAAAGAGAATATTATAAACAGCAACTAGAATATAAGAAATAAACTGCAAATGTCTGTAAACCTGCCTCTTTGTCTGACTGGTGTCAGGTAAGGTAAAATAAAGGTAAAATAAACATTACAATCTCTACATAAGGAAAGTTATGTAAGTAGGTGAGTGGGTTTAAAAACAAAACACAGATCTCAGAAAGTTATATTCACCTGTCAAAGCAAGTAAACTACCAGATGAAAGGGAAGCTAGGTCTGAATATGATTAAAGCCTTATTTTTTTCCCCCAAAGAGTACAGATTTAGACTTGCTGAATTCTGCATATTTAAAATACACAATAATAAAGATGAGTTATTGAGTCATCACCAATTATTTTAAAAGAGCAAATTGTTTATTTATGAAGAAACTGACATTTATGAAGAAAGACAAGGAGGACTCATAGCAGAAGAAGCAGCAGTCTTTGGCTTTGGAGGTTTTGTTTTGTTTTCCTAACTTAATTTACTTTGCTTCATCTCCATTTTTAACTTCAGAAGAATTATATTTCAAATCTTTCGTTTTTGGCTTCTCCTATTGTGGCCTTTAGAGCTTATGGTAAACCTTTCACACACCTTAACAAGATGTCAACCATTAATGCAATAGCCTTATCTATTAAACAGGTGGAACTACAGAAGTTTTATAACACAAACCGAAGCCCCCCAGCTGCCCAGTGGTCAAATGTCACAAACATCAATTTGTTTAGCTCTTTGGATAATGTTGGGTCCCCAACAACAGGACTAAACACAGTCAAAACTAAGAGGAACTGTGTTGAGTTTTCGTAGAGAAGAGGTGAGCAGAGGGCACCGGTCTGCCTTGCACTTTAGCTGCTGAGCCCCACCAGCAGTCCAGGAGGATCAGGCTGGGGACACCGGCATTGGACAGACTTCCAGCATCTCCACCCTGAGTTACAACATCCACAGGAGAAATATAGTTCAATGTCAGGACTCTCCCTAAACTGGCCTGCCTGGAGAGCAGACGCTGCATTGCTTTACCCTCCCCTCCTAAATTAACTCTCTTCTATAATCAGACTTATTCCTTATCTGTAGTTTAGCCCAGTATCCTCTTAACACACACACACAAGAACATCCCTGCTGGATCAGACCAACAGTCAGCCCAGCATCTTCTGGGACAGTGGCCAAGACCAACCTAAGGGAGAAGGCCATACAGACAGTGGCAAACAGCAGGACAAACAGTAGGACAAAGCTTCCCTGACACAGGAATTGGGGGTTCAGAGACGTCGGAACATAGGGTATTTCTTTGTGTTTCATAGCCTGCAACAGACTGCACAGTCACTGAGGCTGGTGGGGACCTCTAGAGATCCCTCCTGCTTAGAGCCAGCTCAGCAGCAACAGATTGCTTGGGGCCATAGCCAGTCAGGTTTTGATTATCTCCCAGGACAGAGACCATACAACCTCACGGCAACCCAGTTCCAGCGTTTAACCACCTTCACTTTAAAAGATGTTTTTTCATATGTTTCCTGAACTTCTTACCATTAACATGCTGCTGCAACAAATTCCATGTCCTGCCTGTGCACTGCCTGAGGAGCTGAGCACAAGGCTGCTGTATGGGGTAGGGATTATAATAAGAGCCATGCTTCTCACATCTCCCTACACTCTGCATGGGACGACTGCTCTAATTTAATGCAAAGTGGTGATCTTACAAAGGTTTTAAGACCACAACAAAGATCTTAAGACCAGAGCATTCATTCCTTTTATTGAAATACTCCATGATACTCCATTTTTCTGGGTTCTAGACTTTCCCCATGTTGTCCATAAGGATTCCTTTCTTTGTCTGCCATTAACAGTGGAGGCATCTAGCATTGCCCCATAATACCCAGAGAAACAAGATAATTCTGTTTACAACTAGTTTCTGATAATAAATGCCAAATTATTTCTCATCTCTCAGAGTAGAAGAAGTCAGGCAAAATGCAATTATTTGCCAAAAGGTAAATAACCCTTTGATGGCATCTTCCATTCTTGGAACTATTCTCATAAATAGCTTTTTTGCTCTTATGATGCATCTGTTGCATTTATTTCTTCCCTTCCCATGAGACTCCCCATCTGCTGTATACATCTGAAATGGCATCTGATAATTCCTGCTAAGAAAACAGCCTTATCTATTCTGGTCTTGAGATTCAGTCTTTCATAAACATCAACACGAATAGAGGAATATATTAGGGAATCAGACCTAGAATTCTGTGTTCAGAAAATAACACATTAAAAAACAAACAAAAAAACTGGGGCTTTGGGGGTGATGGAAGGTTTCATTTGACAGTACAGTTCACAGAAGAATATGTGCTTAAAGTAAGAAGGAGCTGATCACCCACTCATTATAAAGAGGAAAAAAGAGTTCTCCATGAAAAGGCTTAAGCCAACGGTGTTGTTCTTTCACTGTGGTTAGTTAAGATATAAAGAGAACTGTAAGAGTTATATAAAAGATGGAAGATCAAGTAGGGAGAAAAGCAGAGACTGCATGGTTGTCCCCAGCCCCTCATGGAGTTAGTTGCAGAGTTTTGCATTGTGTCTTGAGAAGGCTCCGTTTCTTCTGGAAGAAAAGTTAGGCGAATAAAAAAGCAGGTTTTTTTTACCTTGGTAGAAAGATTGATAAAAGGGTGGAAGTCACACTGTATTGAGGCCATAAAAAGATTACAGGGATTAAAGCAAATACAGTATGACATAACAAGCCCTTATACAAACCTGGCTTGGCCCTTCTGCCTTTGCTATAATGTAGATAGAACAACAAATCATACACCAAACACTTTCCAAAATAAACCATGCACAGTATCTAGTGGTAAATGTCTTATCCCTGCTCCTCAGAACTGCTCTTTTCATAAAGAGCCATCCCTCTAGACAGTCTGAAGGCAACCGAGTGAATTTTCTTCCTGTAACTATGAGAGCCAGGAAACAGCTAAAATTCCCATGTAGTAAGTTCAATTTTAACTAGAATTTTAACATGGCTCCCTAGTTATAAAAGATTTGCTATAAAAATTTTACTTGTATTAACAATTAATGTTTGGATATTTATAAGCTTAGAAACCGTTACAGAAATGACAAATCAAAAATACTAGCTGAAGGCAAACCACCATCTAGTGTTCTTCTGATAATTACAATTAGGGAGCTTAATGAAATCCAGCATATCAGATTAGTTTCACAATCCGTACACCTCTGACTTGTGCTACCGTGACATCTTCCAACAAGTATGGAGCAAATGGATTAGATCTACAGACTAATTTTATAGTTTTCACTTCAGAATGATTTTCGTGTACTTTCTGGCACTATTTAAGAAAATATTTTCCAGTGAATTGAAATTCATTTAGTGCTCTCACCAAATTATTCCTCAATGAGTCTGAAGCAGATACACTTTCTTTTTCCCCAAGTGCCTTTGACTTCTTCTCTGCACGTAGAGACATGCACTTAATTAAAACTTTCCATCGAAGTGGCATTAGCTAGACACACAAGGCATACCAAGTCGCTCTCAGGCTTTCTGCCAAAAAGCCAGTAGTGCTGATGCTTTCCTGCATTTATTTTCAAGTGTCAGCAAAACAGGCAATTTATGACCACGTAAATACAGAGCCAACAACCTATGACCACTATCTGCAGCAATACAGCACGGACACAGCCGTTTCGCTGGTCCCGTTCCCTCGCACTGGTTCCTGTTGCCAAATGCAGAATCAGAACGCACTTCACTAAGTGTCTTCTATAACACCATAAGAAAATAAATCACCAGTATGAGTGTTCAAAAAGGTGTCAGGGAGCAGCATGAACAAATCCCATAAGCAGACAACTGGTTTTGTGCAGATATCTACTATTCACCATGTTGAAAATGTAACCCCAGGGCTTTATACACACAAGCAGGATGCAGACATTTCACATTGTGAGATGAGGTTTGGTTTTTATCAGAATATTGGGATTTTTGCTAAGAAATAAAGATAAAGGGAGAAGAGCTTTCCGCTCTGATACAGCGTTATGATTATGGGCAGGGATTTAAAGAAGCATCTGAATAAAGGGAGGCATCTGAGAAATCATGTAATTGCCAGATGCATTTGAAAAAGTCTGTAGGACACAACAACAGCTCTCATTATGTGGTATCAGTTCTGCTCTGGAAGGTTTCAGAGAGGTATCTGGCAAGCAACCCCTGAGAGAAAAATGTATTTCAGACCACTGTGTAGCTATTCTTACACGTGAAAGATGCAGCAGAGTCTAGAAGCCACTTAGCTCCATGAGGTGCTGATTGTCATATGTGTGCCTTTCACTTTTAAGTTGAAATTAAACTAGAGTGGTTTTAAATTAAGACTAGGTTTCATGTGTGGCAGCACTGATAATTCTCTAACCCATAGACTTCATTTCCTAAAAATGAAAGAAATTATGAAGTTATTTTTACAGCCAGAATCTAACAGGAGCAGTTCTGCTCAGACTGGAAACATACCAACAACTGGAGATATCTGCAAGGCACTGAGGCCCAAGCTCAGCACAAAATCTGAGCATGAGGAAAAGTTCATCCTTGTCTGGGAAATATCTTCGTGCTTTTCTGTGCAAGAAGAAATGACTGAACTGGGGCATGAGTACCTCCAACTGATTTCATCACTCAGCAAGACTGACCTTCGGTTTATACCTTGGCATATTTTTCTTCCAAATGCATTTCTTGAAAAGCAAAACCAAATAACATTTTCCTCATCCTGCATACTCTTGATAAAGAGCACTTTTAGAAAATTCAGGTGAAATCCTGACTTCCAAAATAAGAGCAAAAGAATTTCACTGACTTCAGAAATGCAAGGTTTTTGCCCTTCTGCAGAAGCTTGAACAGGGTGTAATGGGGAACACACCCCTGCACACTGAAGAGCCCAGCCAAATACACGACATCTTACAGATCGTGCTCAGAAACTCTTTGCCTCCTGAATCTTGTAAAGCATAAGGGAACTGGAAACACAACAACAACGTCGCCTGCAGTTTTGCTCACACATTAATTGCTTGAGATCAACTGGAGAAGTAAATAAACACACTCGCATTCCCATGCAAAGAAAAACAAACAAACAAAAATATCCGGGCACTGAGATGTTGGGTCCTCTTTGTAATTTCAAGTACCAGCCACTTTTGAAGGAGGAACTTATGGTATTAAAGATTATAACTGAAGTGCAAGTGTAATCCTATAATTAAAGAATCCGCAGGCAATCATCAGACGCTCTGACAAAAAATTCAAGGTACAGCACAGAAACACAACAGGAGAGTTAAACAATTCTGAGTATTAGAGCTACAGCATGAGGCTGATGTAGAAATGGAGATGACTTTCTCTGACAAAAAAGATACATGCCAGGTTGGCTGGTTAGCTCATGCGAATGCCTTTAGAAGGCTCTACAAGAGGCAAAGTAGAGCCTTATTGTAAAATAGACTTCTGTAAAAATATAATTGAAAAAAACATTAAGCACTTAAGATAAGATCACAATAAAAATAAACCCGATCAGGATGCCTGGAGATCAGAGTCCTTTCCTCTTCTTGCTCGCCTTTTTCTTTCCTCCAAAATAGTTTGAATTAAACCTAGTAACACTAGCCCTCAACAGCCCAAACACTGGCAATAGATCACACAAGCTCCAGCTGCTGTCTCAGCTCTCCAGACCTTCTGAAGATTCAAACCAATGGAGGGAGGGGCCACCACATACTTATGGCAGGAGAAAACTTAGAGAGACTTGGATGTGGCAGCTAACTTCTAATTAGCCAGTAGTTTGTGCACTTCATTGGACCAAGGCGGTATCCTCCACAAGCTTGATTCAAACATATGCCACGTGCAAGGGACAAATGGATGCAGCTCCAGAAACGGAGCCATTGCATAAACACTTCAGCAAACATCTTCATGATTCTCACCTCCCATTTCTCACAATTGCTTCCTTCAGTCTGCTAAACTCATTTAGGGAGTAAATAGCTGGGCACTAGATTTGTCACTTAGGACATCTTTTGAAGTGCTCCAATCTAAGCTAGAGAAGGAGAAGTGAGCATGCCATCCAGCAGAAACACTCTCCAGTTGCCGGGACACAGTTTAAATCAGTTACACAGCATAATGTTTCCAAACTGAAGAACGTATATAACCACAGGTTAGAGTACCCCTGAGCACCAAGATGCCAGTGGTAGGAAGACAGTCAGAGTTTACTGAAAACCCTGAGGATGTGCTAATCTGGGGCCTATCTTTGCAGACCAACTTCCACACATAAAACTGGTTCCTACAAAATAAAAATCCCTTCTCTAAAGCCACTTATATACTTTCCCCTTCCATGGGAGGACAATGGTATCGGCAATTGCTTTTGCAAGACCGTACACAACATGAATAATACAACACATCAGAAACTCATTGGTATATGTACTGACCTCTGCTATTTCAAGGCCAGTGTCTACTGTAGATTTAATTAATTGGAGAAAAATTAACATTATAGAAAAAAAGATGAGAGCAGGATACAAGACAACACAGAGAAACCACAATAGTTCAGTATTTAAAAGCATGGGATCAGCTCTCAAATTAAACTGAAATCAAGAGGAATTCACCTCTTTGTTAGCAATGTCAGTTCAAATTAAAAATACAGCTTCTTATAAAGCAGCTGAGAAGTATTTTCCTCACGAATTTTGTCAAAGCTGTTCTGATAGGACATTCACTTTTATCAACTTCATTACTCAGTCCATTCAACACAGATTATCCACTAAAAAGAAACTTTGTATGCAAAATTTAATAGAAAGGTATAAATAAAAGAAGGAGCTGAGATACTATATACCTGATAACTTCCAAAGATCTCGTGATAGGAGATAATTCAGTTTTTGAGTCAGAGTTTTGTAATTTTGTTAAATGTTTTGTGGAGATTCTAATAGCAATGTATTATTAGAACTAATATTACAAGAAAATGAACTTTAAATCATGCTTTCCTATAGAAAAATAGCTTTGTTCCTCATGATATATCCAAGTAAATACAGTATTTCTTTTTTAGGAAAAGAATTAATGTATCAAACCAAGATTTTAAAAAATTCTCAATAGTTTTAAACAGTCTATTTGTAGGAGTTTATAACCTTTAAAAATGATCAATAAAAACCTCAAGATTTTCGTGTTCACAATTAACAGTCCTCTAGGAAAACTAAATTCAAATTGCACTGCAATTAGGAGAACAAAGCACTGACAAGTACTCAGTCACTGCCTAACTAAAATATGGTACCAATCCCAAGAACACTTGATGTTATTTCCCAGTTTACACACAGGAGGCTACTATCATGAAGTCCACTCCTCCTCTTTCCCTCCCAGAAGCAAGAAATCCTTTTTATTGTAAGTGGCTCAAAACAGTTTGGGTAAAGTGAGAAGTAGGAGAACACAGTACAGTGGAGAGGCAAAGAACTTCTGTTCCCCAGACGTGCCTTCTTTCATAAACCCTCTTATTTGCAGACATGAAAAAGAATTTCATATTGCCTCTAATATTCCTTATGAGGAATTTTCACTTACATAGTAATCAAGAGACAATCTGGGAGAAAAAAAAAAAGATAAAGAATGAAATTTCAAGGCTACCAATCAAATACAACTCTTCATTTTGCCATTGCTTCATACTGCTAAGAAAAGATAAAGAGACTACCCTGAGAGTGAAAAAATGTTTAGATCAGCCCAGAAGGAGTTCATACAGGGTAATTTTAAACTGTGGCAAAATTAACTAACCATCCTGAATATAATGCAATGTAATCATTTATTTCACTTAGCAGAACATCTTCGGTTAACTTGAGTGTTAATATTCTGCAGCGACAATTAAAAGCAGAAATCCTCAAATGGGAAGCTTTCAATTCCATTACTGTACCCCCAGCAACAATTATCTTAAACTCATCATACTGACAAAACAACAGACTCTGTACTTACCTAAAAATAAGACCAAAGGTTCCTTTTCCTGAAAAGTTACCCTAAAAATATACTGCATTTGTAGTAAAGTAGGGTAATAGAGTCTGGAATCAGATGTGAATACCAATTCATGCAGACACAAAATACCCCCTTGAGGCAGCAGAAGGGACCGGGCAGCCCCTGGTATCACCCTGACTCAGAGGAAGCTGCACCTCATGCTGAAGCCTTGGGCAACTGGTGCAGGAGCTGATGCTTTAGAAAACCGAACTGCTTTGTCTTGTTATTTGCCACCCCTGATCCGGCAGGCATGCAAGGTGCTGCTTCCTATGTGCTACTTGTTAAGGGCCAGCTAGCCTCCCCTCTTCCCAGCAATTTGGAAGAGATGAGCTACTTCTCCAGGCACCAGATTAAAGGTGTTCTGCCACTGCACAGGGCAAACGTTTCACTAGGCTGCCATGCAACTGGAGCACAAGCGTTGAAGTCCTTGATTACCTCATACTGAAAACCTAAAAGGTCATTGACAAGCAAAAAAATCCAGGAGTTCATACAGGGGAGGAACAGTCTCTAGTGCCTTTGTTCCACAGAGAAATCACGCTCTCCTGCAGAAAGCCCATCAGTGTAGAAGCTGGCACCTGGCAGGGTGCCTGGGGTGCCACACCGCTTGTGCGGCTGCAGGAACCGTGGGGGAAGCAAGGCCATGCTGCCTGCTGATGAGGACAGGAGCAGAACCACACCATCTGATGCTTAAGAGGAGCACTTAAAGAGTGCAGGAAGTAGAGAGCATGGTTTCAAAAAATGTTGATTTTTGAGACATTTGGGGTATGACATTGAATCATGCAGAATAAGAAACAGAGGTTACCTTATATTCAGTATGGACTCCCTAAAACGGCAGAAAAGAACCTACCTTACACTGGTGCTTTGTTGTCCTGGTGCTATTTTCCATACCCAGAAAACAGGAGGGATGCCCTGCAGCACTAGTACAGTGTCTTCTTTGGCAGTCTTGTTGTGACCCATAATGCCTTGGGTATATTAACTGTCTTTGTGCTACATGGCCTGTATGCCACATATGTGTCAATTAAAGTAGACAAGAGCCGTACAGTGAAGGAAAACTAATCAATATAATACAAAGAGCAATATATCTAGCTGATGTATTTTGTACAACAATATATTTTATGGCATTTAATGACATTTACATTTAAAATGTAAAATTTTCAGATTACAGTAACAACAGTCACGCTGTTTTTTGGAGATGAAAAGCATAACAAAGGTAAAAACTGACCTCTTGGTGCCAAACATGACGGCGCAGGCTTGTTTCACATTTATGAACGTTCTGCTCTGGCTGTTTCCTTTGACCTGGATGAGAAGAGAGAAAGAGATTTTTAGATCAAGCAATTCAGGACCTTGATTTTAATATCCTTTAATATTATATTTAATAAGTACATTAGTAAACGTCTTCCAGTGCAACTTCAGAGAATACCTGTCAGTTTTTCAGAAATGCAAATGTTAGCAAAACAACAAACAAATCACTGCACACCCTCCAAGCCACCCCAGGCAAATTTAAGCAGAGATGCTCTGTGTCCCTGCTGTGCTAATGGCTGTGACAAGGGTGTTGCTGCTGCTCCCCATGAGCTTGGCCCTCCCAAAGCCATTCCCAGCACCAGCCTTGATATGAAGGTGCCAGAAGCAGCTCCCAGCAGTACTGGAAGCAGAGAGTCAAACTGCTGCACAAACTGGGAAAAGCAAGCATGAAGAGCAGCCCAGGCAGCACTCTGGGTGCCCTGCATGCTCCCAGCCCCACGGAGTCCCTTTTGCAGTCCCTGTTCACAGTGCTCTGGTCCTTCACTGCCGAAGAAGCAGCTAAATAGCAGCTGGAAAGCACAGGCAGGCGCCAGCCCCTCCAGCTCGAGGCTTCTTCCACCAGGTCCCTTCCCAGGAGCCTGCAGTGGCTCAGGACCTCGGTTCACTTCCCTTGCCAATGCCATCGCACATGCTTGCTGCCCTCACAGCATGGAATTTTGATGCTACTGAAACCTTTCTGCCCTGTTCCCGAATTTTCATTTCAAAGCAAAAAGACACAGCTTACAAAGTAAAAAAAAAAAAAAAATCTATCCAAGTTTAGTTAGTTGATATTTAAATGTAAATGTGCAATCCAAATACACCTGTTTTCTTCATCAGGAAGAAGCTATGATTACATGATCTTGACTGACAGGAGGACTTTTGTCTACAAACTCCCTCCTAGATTTGTAAGATGCTCAAGGGGACTTCACATCTCCATGTCACACCAGATAAAGTGACACCAGGTAAAATGTCTTGTTGCCTCCAGGCAAGGAAGTGCTATTTTCATAGCACCACATTTCATCGCATGTTTGGGCAGTGACATTTTTGTCTCAATTCACCAGTTGCTCTTGAGGCATTTCATTTTTTGTTTTGCATGGTTTTCTTTTGTTTTTAATTGGTGTTGCTCCTTCACTTATACAGCTGCAAAGAACAGTCAAAGGGAACCTCCCTCTTCCTTTCTATGGCCTTTTGTTCCAGAATCACAGCCTTGCAGCTGGGCAAGCAGCACAAATATCATCAGCCTGAAGTACATTTTCCTTCCCAAGCAATTATTCCCCCTGCCACTCACTAACATCAGTCTTTTTACATTGAGAGAATAACAAATGCGTGCTTCAAGTTAGAGGCTTTAGAAATTCCCAATCAAGACAGCTAAGTTAGCCAAGTGTCCACTCCAATTGAAAAATCAATGGATGTGGGGCATGCACATTCCCTGCATGTCTTGGGAAATCACACTCCAGTTCCCTATTGATGATTGTCAGGCTAACTGGGAGCCTGAGCTATGCCTACACCATCAGATACGCAGCTCAGAGATGGAAAATGGATGAGATTAAGGAGTGCAACCCTCCTCTGCCCTAGTGCACACATTAAGTACCTCAAGCCATTTAGATAACTGATTATACAATGTGGAGCCTACATCTGTAAATGCACTATAAAGATCCGAGTCAGGGGTTCCTTTCCTCTTAAAAGTAGCAAGGTTCAAGCTCCTTAATTTTCAGAAGTATTTAGGTTGTGACCTGGAAGTCCAGGTCCCATATTTGAAAATGACACAGTCACTTATCACAGAATCTCCATGGTTGGAAGGGACCTTCAAGATCATCGAGTCCAATCACAAAAAAAAATAAAACAAAAAAACAACCCACAACATAACTCAAACCCACTGATCCCAGGAGCATCAGTGGAACTTTGACACTGAAAATTTTAAAGCCAGTTTATTCAATAATTTGATGATCATCTATTGATCATCTAGATGAACATCATTGATAATGATAATCTATCACCTATTCCCACTAAAGAGCACCATTCCCAAGCATGTATTATATTTTAAGCATCTTACATTAATAGGTAAGACTGCCTTTTTTGTTTGTAAAACCTTTAACTAAGGGCTCTGATGCTTTGTGGCTCTTCTTGGATATAAATAATAATGTCAATGACGACAGAAGGTACTGCAGTTTCTCAGAACACAGGAGAAGTTATTTGAGGAAACCAATAGGTATAAAATTGCTGAAGCATCACCCCCTTGAAGGCGACTGGTGCAAAAGCCAGAAGAGCAAGGTGTTGGATATGTTGCCACCTATGTCAACAGAAACTTCGCTAGCAGCATTACCTTCCTTTTCCTCGAGGCACAACTAACTCTTTTTTTTTGAAAAAATAAGTCTAATAGGGTCACCCAATATATTAAACAAAACATTAATTTGGACTTTGGATGTTTTTTCCCCTTGCACAAAAATATTTCCCACGGCATTTCACTGTCTTAGTGAGAGTAACAGTGTGTCACTACTGCCTTTTAGCTGAACCTCAGCCCTCTCTGGTGGAAGGTAGAGTCCCCAGGGCAAAGTGGCAGAACAGCCTGGGAGAAATGTCCTCACTGTCTTCTAGACAGCATCATCAAACTACTAAGGAAGGCTGTTTAAAGTACCCAGACTCAGTTTCCACTGGAGCAGATGAGAAATATAATTTATCTGCTTGGAAAGAAATTCTGAAGGCTACAACTTCCAAAATGAGAAATTTCTTAGTACTAATAGTGATTTCTAAAATGACATCTTAAAGATGCCATTTTATACAGTAAAACTGGCACAAAAACTCAGTAAACCTTTTCATTTACACCAGACTTATTTAAGCATCATTTACTAAGATTCAGACTGACTGCTCAAACCCATGCAAATCTGAGTAAAACTACCAAGAATAAAAATATTTTCCGGGAAGAATGGAATGTATTATAGTGGTAAATATGGCATAAAATTTTCATACAGAATTAGAAAGGAATTACTACGCACAGTAAACTCTGAAAAGTAAGAGCAGAGCAAAATATCTTCCATGGGCAATGGGAAGTCACAAACCAGCAACCAAATCCAAAGGTTTTGAAAATTGTTACCTTCGAAATAAAGAGAACTACACAGAGAATTTTAACAGTTCAAAAGAAATAACCTAAAGAATGGAAAGGGAGTGCCCACAGCACTGGGGTCACCTGGAGCATAGAAGCAGTTTATTAGCAGCATCACTATTCTATAATTTATTTTTTGCATAAGCAAACAAGGAAACAACAAAAATATAAAAAATAGAAATAAGAGAGAACTCTAGTTCAGTACTTAGGCAAGTAAAAATGAACATGGATTTACACAGAACACTTAAGTTACAGTATGATGAAGTGACGATGAGAGCTAATGGGGATGAAAATTTTTGCACTTCAGGACAGCTTTGATATACTGCCACATTACAGACAATATGTCATGCCTTTTGATATAAGTATCATGGTTGCAGCAAAATGGAAAGGAAAATTCTAAGAAAGACTTGGCAGTCAGTTAATTTAGGCTATCTCTGGAAAAAGACTGCTGAGAAACAAATCAGCAGACAAGCAAAGCATGAAGTTAACTAGAAATATTCCTAATTCTGTCCTTCCCGCAAAGCAATCCCTCAGTGGAAACAAAGCTTCTCCATTTATCAAAACCAGTTACTGCTGTACTTCACTAATCATAATCACTTTAAAAAAAAACAAACCACCAAACATTACTAACAATGTAAAAGAATCTAGGGCTCTTAAACATTATTCGAACTTCACAAGTATGTCATGAAGTGCCCATACAATATTTAACCAACACAGTGCTTTAAGTTTTTCATACACGCACGCCAAAGGCAGGACCTCTGTGTTAATGGGCCCCTCCAAAAGATTGCAATACTCCCCAAACACTTTCACATACTCAGCTAAATCGCACACTAAACCACAACCACATTACTCTAATTTGGCTAAACTGTATTTCCATACATTTGAGACTTTTTGAGTAATTCTACCATATGCCACCAGAGATTGAAAACATGTGATCTTGGTATTCGGTGTCTCTCAACAATATAGCATGAAACCTAAACAACAGAGCTTTTTAAAAGTTACTGAAGTGCTGGTACTTAGAAAAAACATTCTGATAAACTCACCAACTCCCTTAGAGATACCAAAAGATTTAAAAAAAAAAAAAAAGAAAGAAAATAATAAGATCACCTACAGATGCTCAGCAGAACATTTTTGGTAGGTCAGCACTTCTCTCCTGCCCTCTGTCTTGAAAACGCTGGTGTTGTCCTGTAGATGCCTGCCCTCCTCCATACTTGAGGAACTGTATAGACTATTTTAATCTAGCAGTCTGAACTGCTCAGAGCAAAGGAGCTCAGTGATATGCAGATACATCTGAAACGTATAAAGCAAGAAAATGTCACCTGAATTTTCAACTATTTTACACAGCAGTGTAAAAAAACCTAAGACACATAGAAATGTCAGAAATGGTTTTATAGCAAGCAGCCCTCTCCAGCACATCAGCTACTTCGGTAAGATCACAACATCTTCCCAAAAGCTACGCTTCAAAAACCACAAGCAACGTCTAGTCAAAGACACTAGGATCATACAGGGTTAAACAGAAGAAATGTAATTGCCGGTAGATACAAAGTGAGATTGATTACTTTCGGCCTTAAGCTCTGTGAAACTCTGCCTCACATCACTTATTTCAGCCTTTTAGTGTATTGCACAACAATTTCCAAATGAAAAGAAATAATGTCTTCAAACCTTTATGAAACATGCAGCACATTTATTCTCTATATAGTCTAGTTTGAATTTTTTCTTTTGTTTTTGCTTTTTTTTTTGCTTTAATTATTTTAACACCTGAAGGAAGTATACCTTAAATTTCAAAAAAAAACCAATTAAAGGTTGTTTGGCAGCTTTTGGAGCTAACTCACTGTAGCTTCTTAAGTAACTAAATGACAAATAAAAATAAGTGAGCCAATAACATGAAGTACTATTCAAAGAGAGAAAAATGAAATGTAGTTACTAATGTTAAGGCTGATTTATCTGAAATGTAAATGAAATCTTTAACAGCAATCCTTATGTAGTGAAATAAACCCGACTGCCATCTGTTGTTGATCAAAGGTCAGTTCACTATCAAGAGTTTAATAAATTATTCATTTTGCCCACTGTAAATCATAAGGGCAGCCAACATCATGGCCATTCAGAAGTATTAATTCCATATTTTTTCAGTAATATGTTTCTCTGATATCTGATGGGAAAGTATTTTAGAAATATAGAAACAAACTTCATATATTTGACTATGGTGATTATTTCATCTGTCAACAGTCTTTTACAGCAACCACATAGTTGCCAAAGATCTAATACTATTGTCTGTTATGATTACATTTGTAATCCTGTTAATTTAATCTTCTTACACTTCCAGTTTTTTTCTTTACAAATTAAATTACGACTGCTGCATGCTTTTCATTTGAATCATACGGTTTCCATGACAGATGTTTTCTTCTTCCAAAATGGAGCTAAATATTTCTGCTTTTAAGCCAACAACAACAACAAAAGAGAATTACCAGTTTACCTCCTCAGCCCAGTGACAGCTCAGGTGAGCTCATCTGGTAATTTTTCTTTCATCCTTTGTTTTTAAACACCCACATTTCATTCTTTAAAATATGATTAATAAAGCCTCAGGCTATTCTTCGTTTTCATTTGCTTTCTTTTGTTTCTCGTCCTTTCCTACATTGTACAATACCATCCATGCATCTTTCTTGTGTCATAGCTAAGTGTAGTTTCTGCCACAAAATGCACACAGTATATACAAGGCGGCGATGTAGGTGTGCTCTATTGCTCATCCCATTAGACCATCCACCTTTGCCTGTAGGTAATTCAAGGCAAATCCTAGCTACTGTATTAGGAGGGAAAAAAAATTCTTAGCATGCTCTCTATGTGCACGATAAAGAAATATATTGATTTTTAAATAAGACAGATAAAAACAAACAACCATCTGTTCTGGGTATTTTGCCCTCCTTCACCTTCACGGCAGCACACACAGCTTCCCTTCCTATGATTTCTGGATAAAAGGACATTCCTCTACATCCTTTAGATAATCATAAAATCTAAGTTCCTCAGAAATCTGAGGTGGAAGAAAAAAAGAAGACGACACTGCTTTTCATTCTGTAGGCACAACTGCTGGACTATCAATTATTTATTAACAAGTAGTAGTGTGCCTACGAACAGAAAACAGCATGCACACAAAGACTCACAGAGAGTAAGCAGGACTGATCAGGATTTCATTATGTTTCTTTATTTACAAAGAGTTACAAAGCCTGCTAAAGTTTGGAAAAAAAAACAAACAAAACAAAACCAAGAAAGAAAAAAACCTACCAAAAAACCCACCTGAAAATAATAAGCTAAAAAAATAGGCTAAAAACCATCCTTTCCAAAAGCTCACCTGAAGTCTATGAACATAAATGATAAAACTAAATCTTTTGAGACATAAAAGGTCTCAGATACATGCAATGGTTCGTTTACAGCTACTGTGAGATATGAAGTTGGTGCTATTTATCCACCCCTCTTCTCTCCAGGAAAATCAAGAATATATCAAATAGACACAAAAGATTGAGAACTTAACGTTCTTCAAAGCTGAAGAAACCAAAATCACTTGCAGCAGGTGAGCTGTTGCTTCCACACATAGTTTCATGACAAATTTCATCCAGTACCAAGTGAGATCTTCTTTTCTTCAGGCCCATCCTGGTGTTTAACTCCTATCCCTCAGTTTGCTATCCCTTTAGTTGTACAAACATAATGTCATATAGGACTACACTAAAACCCGACAACTGAAATTAATCAGATTAATACCCTCCTTAAAAAAAAAATCTATAAAAATCAGTATTTACTTTAGAAAAAAATTTCTTGGATCACTTCAAGATGTAGTTTACAGCACAGCTTGCGTTGGCACAAGGAGAGCATCTGTGAACTCTGGAACAGTAGTTTCATAAGCAAACTTTAAAGTCAATGACCATTAAAGTTTAAAATCTTTAAAGTTTTTGTATCGTCTGTAAAATTCATTCTAATGGGCATTCTAAAGACAGATCTCAATCCACACAGAAAAGACATAATCTCTCAGATTGTATATCCCACATATACAGTAAATATAAAATCAAAAGTGTGGCTGTCAGGTGCTCACCCAACTGCTCTCTTACTCCCCCTCCTTAACAAGACAAGGGGAGAAAATAAGATGGAAAAGCTCATGGGTCAAGACAAGGGTAGAGAGATCGCTCACCAATTACCAGCACAGGCAAAACAGACTCAACTTGGGGAAATTAATTTAATTTTATTGCCAATTGATTGTAACAGAGTAGGATAGCGAGAAAAAAAAAAAAGCGCAGATCTAAGCCACTTTCCCGCACCCCTTCCCTCTCCCCAGGCTCAACTTCACTCCTGACCTTTCTACCTCCCCTCTCAGGCAGCCCATAACACTTCATCATGCCACTCCTTCCTCCTCATGCTGTTCCCCCGCTCCAGCGTGGGATCCCTCCCATGGGATCCAGTTCTTCAAGAACTGCTCCAGTATGGGTGCCTTCCATGAGGTAGTCCTTCAGGAGTAGATTGCTCCAGTGTGGGTTCCTCGCAGGGTCACAGGTCCTGCCAGAAGACCTGCTGCTCTGGTGTAGGCTCCTCTCCATGGACCATAGTACCTGCCAGGAGCCTGTTCCTGTATGGGCTCTCTACAGGCTGTAGCTTCTTTCAGGATATATCCACCTGCTATGGCATGGGGTCCATGGGCTGCAGGTGGCTATCTGCTCCACCATGGTCCTTCATGGGTTGCAGGGGGACAACTTGCATCACTATGGTCTTCTCCACAGGCTGCAAGGAATTTCTGCTCTGGCACCTGGAGCACCTCTTCTCCCTCCTTCACTGATCTTGGTGTCTGCAGAGTTGTTTCTCTCTCTTCCCCCGCCCCACCCCACCCCTCACTTCTCTCTCACAGCGGCCATGCAGTTTTTTTTACCCTTTCTTA
>VXAK01007541.1:249793-268991 GCA_013399435.1 Arenaria interpres | reverse complement strand
CACAGTTGCTGTAAGAGTGTTTTTCTGAAGGTTTCCCGTGGGCGTTTCTTCCAATCAGATTTGTCGTAATTGGTAGTAAGGACTGAGAAGTTGAAATTGTAAGATAAAGGCAATATGTTAAATATGCCTGACCAGCTTGTTATGAAATACTGATGTTTTCAGAAGTGATTCACGACAGGCCAGAATTCAGGATTCCTCTTACTTTTTGTTTCTTTACTATTAGTAAAAGAGAATAGTCCTAGTCTAGTTGCCTTTGGGATTAGTTTTCCAAAATAATATTATTTTGGGCATCAAAGGTGAGGACATACTGTCATTGCATACTTGCTGCAAATGACTATGCTCTCTCTATGGCTGGTCTGGGTTTTTTTAGCTTTGTGGATGGGTTGTTTTGGTTGTTCGTTTTGGTTGTTCGTTTTGGTTGTTCGTTTTGGTTGTTCGTTTTGGTTGTTCGTTTTGGTTGTTCGTTTTGGTTGTTCGTTTTGGTTGTTCGTTTTGGTTGTTCGTTTTGGTTGTTCGTTTTGGTTGTTCGTTTTGGTTGTTTTTTTAAATATTTTTCTAACCTTAAGGTCACAGTATAGTGTGATGTGATGCAGTGACCACAAGCATTTTATAAGAAATTACGTCAAGGAATTTCTTTTATGCTGCTCCCTCAGGTCATTTATGTTCTATTTTTAAAATATCACAGTGCTACGTCTGGAACTGGGACGGTTGCTTTAGTGAGTGGCTCTCCTCAAAATGTACTCTATGCCCAATGTGGACTCAATGGGGGAGTAATTTGTACGTACTCGTCACTTTCTTTGGGACACATGTTTCCATGGGCTTTTAAAACAAAACTAGTGGACTCATGTTTATATTTGTTCAGTGCACATCATCTGAGATTTCATGTTTTGCTTCTAAAGACTCACTTAAAAAGGCTCAAATTCTATTTAAAAAAAAAAATAAATAAAAATCTACCTGTATTTACTTGTAAAGGAGCTGTTATGGCCACCTTATGCACTGTCCATGTGGCCTCTGAATATTGCTTGAACAACCTGGCTGACTGTAGCACCGAAGCAGTTGAGAAAGGCGTGTGTGAGCTGCTGCGCCTGTTCATCCTTATAGGATGGCAGTCTCTGGGTAGAGGCAGCAATATGTTATACTGCCAAAACTATTTTGGGATTGAAAGCTCTGGAGCTTGTTTTCCATTGCTCATCTTTTGTCTTGATCCATCCGCGATAATCTATTCAAATAGAGATGTATTTCTCTAGCTGTCTAGGTGCAAATGTCTTGCCTTAAAAATATGCACTTATATTAAATCACTAAGAGCATGAAGCTCACAGGGTTGTCCAAGGTTAGTTTTACATAAAATGTGTGCAATCTTGCACGTTATATCATGACAGCTGGTGTGTGACAATGATGTTAAATATGGACATTCTTTTAAAATAATGGTGTTTCCTCTTCTCTGCCCAGAACACTGAGTGTTATGACATATATCTTAAGTGTGTGTTTATGAAGATGAAAGGAAGTAGGTGTTGGTACATCCCTCATGTCAGGAAATCTAAATGAAGTGAGGTAGAGTAATCAAAAATACTTATATGTGAAAATGTATTTTAATACATTTACAAGGCGCCTCTGAGAAAACATTTGAACTGTGGCCAATAAGATTGCTACAGAAGACGGAAATAATAAAGGTACTGCTGGGAAGAGAATTTATTAATCCAGTCATGAAGTTGTGTATATAGTCCCAAAATAGGTATTGTTTTAAAAAATACTAACTTATGTGCAAGTTTTACTGAAATCTGCGTTTGTTATACACTAATCTATAACTGGCGGGAGGATTTACAGATTTAACATTCTGATGCTGTGATGGTGCCTGCAAATGTTCAAGTCCTCTTTGTTGACGTGTTTCCATTTCTAGGAGGTGAAACTGGCCATCGGTGGAATTAACCAAGTTGAGAGGAATGCTTCCATTTTCTTTGGGAAAACACACTTTTTCTATAAATAATACTAAATAAACACTCTCTTTTTCTGTAATGTATTCTTTGCGTGCTCTGGAAGGATGGTATTACGGTTACATCAGAAGAGCAAGTCGTTTGCTCTCCTTTCTTTAGTTTTGGGCAACTGGTGCATGTAGGGAAAGGTAAGATAAGGTAATTCATCTTTCGGTCCCCTTAAAGTACCTGCCTTTGCTTGGTCTCATGTACTTTGCATGTGCACACCCACCTGCAGGCATATATATTCTTATCTGTGTTCTGGAAGGAGGAAATGTAAACATTATCTCACTCTTAGCGGCTTCTGGTTTTCTGTTCACAGCTCTAACAGCTATCAGGAAAAAAGGAGTGGTGAGAGGCAGGAATCCACTGTGGCTCTGAATTGTTCATGGGATCTTTCCTCCTGTCTATTTTCATAACCCAATTAATAAACGTTATTTTTTTTAAACTGTCACACTCTTTCTACTTCTTTTGCTAAATATATAGTGTACCAAAGTGGTTTGCTAATGTACTTTTGTTTCTAGAGGGCCTGACTCCCTGCCACCATTATTTGTGAAATGGAGCCTTCCTTAGCAAGGATTTGCATTGAAATTTGTGCATAAAAGTGGCAGAAGACTGGCTATTACATATAATTTCCCAAAAGCTGGAAATAAAAAATATAAAATTAGCATTAGGGTCAACTTCTTGTCTCAGTCACTTTTCTCCACTGATGGCTTTATTTTTCTAAGAAAGAGAAGACTTGGAGGGGAACAGAATATGTGTTATGTGGTAGACCAATATAAAGGCAAAAACCTTATACGCATTTGGTTTTTTGTTTTCTTTTTTTATTTTATTTTTATTTTATTTTTTTTCTCTCATGGCTTGTTTTGTCTGCCTGAAGTTACTCTAAGAAAACACTTCTCATGCAGGGCATGTGGTTCACTGTACAATAAGTGGTGTGGAGGATGCAATAAGCTTGAGAGAGGCTGCTAACTGAAAAGTTAGCACAGTGCACTGTGAAAAATGCCTCTTGTTGTACAGAGCCCCTCTCTTCAGCCACTGTTGTGGTTAAAATTGGTGAATGTCACTGATTTGTCTGATTATTAAAATACTTTGCATTGCTTACAATTCTGCTTCATTTAGTTCTCATGGTGGTGGTAATTTAATTCTATGTAAAGTAATTACAGGCCCAGGATGTAAAATTATTCTTTAAATATAACTGCTGCTAACTGTGCTTTGTACTGCTACCAGTCCCCAAGCTGATTTCTGCCCTTGTTCCTGTCTAATCTCTCCCTGTGTCCGGAATACCCCTCTGTGGCAACTCATGAGTGTCTTTTTGTTAATGATAGCTTCCCTAATTCAAACATTTAAGGTAACAAACTATTGAAAATTTAATTACAAGAGCCAGAGTCTGATAACCCAACATTCCCGAAACAGACCTAACAAAATTAATTGGCCTGCTGGGTGAGGGAAGAGCTGCCCTGGCTTGGGGAGTCGGGGTTGCAGAACAAGCAAATAGCTTTTCCAAATAGCTGTGGGCTGCAATTTTAATGTTAGCAAACTGAAACAAAGTTTGGTTGGTACAAAATTTGGAGAAGTTGCGTGGCTGGTGGTGAGTGTGTAGAGGTGGTTGCCTGGCCCCGTGGGGACCAGGGCAGTATCTTCTGGGAGTGCGATGGATAGGTGGGGTTTTCGCAAAGGGGGAGGCTTCCCTCATCAGTTGAACAGTATGTGCTCGTTGTTACATTACTGGGGGGGCTCTGCAAATGAATCTTGACAGCACTCACCCCTTTGAACAAATGCAAATTAAACGGGTCTACGTGTCCTGTGTGGCTAATGCAAAGGTGCCTGCAGGATAGAAACTGTGAGCAAGCAAGGAGTGGCTTTCACCTGGGCAGGTTGTGTTTCTGGATTTCCTTTGCAAAGCGACTTTTATTTAAAAAAAAAATAATTTTCAAGTGGTGTTTGTTTCTGTGCTTTTTACGTAGGTTGATGACTAGATTTAATTTTTTTCCCCTTTTCTGCAGTTAAAGCATTGGTTAGCAGCGTGCTGCCTCCAAGGTGGGCAGTGGTGTGGGTAGGATGTCTGGAAGTTCTCTTAATAGCCTGGGCTTAGGAGGCTGAGGTCACTCAGAGCAAACCATTTCCATTTCATGCTCCCGAGTGCTTTAAAGAGGCATGTCTTTATGGAATAAGTACTTCAGGCACATGTCTCTTTTTCTTTCTCTGAACACATCCTCAGCTCTCTGATTGAACAGCCTCTGCCCCTTGTGCCTAAAACTTGACAAACCATTGCTTTTGTAGAGCTTTGTGAAATTTTGGAGGTTTGAGCTAAGTTACAAGTACCTACTTATTCTTGGGGTACGGGAGGAAAACAAGAAGGTGATGTGGCTGCTGCTGAGCGGTTCTCACTCAGGTCTGATTAGGGGAAGTGAATGGCTGTTGACCCTGATCTGAATTGGGAGATGGGGCACTGCTGTGTTTGTTCAGGGTTGACCTTTGAATGAAGGCTCTCTGCCTTCGAGTCCATTAGCAAGACCGAAACTATTCATACAAAACTATTCATAAAGGGGAAGCCTTTCACAGGCTCATCTCTTAACAAACACTTGAGCCTGGTGCTTAAGAATGATACCAACTTACAGCCTTGTATGTGAGCTTCTACTCCAAAGCAGGGCTTGAGGAGCCTTAGTTGTGGGGCAGTGAAAGTAGGCCAGTATAGATGGTTGGATTTTTAGTGCAGCCACCTTTAATTGAAGATCTTTTCTTTTGGTGTTTACGATGTTGCCAGTAAATATTTGAAGAAATGCAAGATTTGTTAGGTACTGATGCGTGGTTGAGTAATAATTTCTGCAGTCTTGGTACGCTTGTTCATATTCGAAATCTAAAATATGTGTTTTATATTATTATTACTACTTTTTAAAGTGTAACACATAAAATGTATTTTCAATATAACAAGCTTTTTTCTTGGCTCTGTCGCTGTTCACATTTGCACCTTGCAAGTGTCAGGAAAGCTCAGTATTTGGGCTTTGAGCTTTCTGTTCTCTCACCTCAAGGTGCTGGAATGCCTGCATTTTTTGTGAAGCGTATCAGCATATGCGGTGTACACTTGTTGCATATACTGTGGGTATCTTTATGGTGCCTTTCCTACCTTTCCATCTGCCTCTTTGCTCTCCTGCCATCTTCTGTGCTTCAGCAAGTCCTCAGAAACTATCCTGTGTGTAATTTCTGTCAGGACTTGGGTTTGCTTTTTAGTCTACCCCTTCTCTCACACAAATATCCCCATTTTCCCAACCTTGTATTCCTCCACTAATGTTTCCTTTCCTTTCAGAGATAATACAAATATCCCCAAAGACCTTAATATCCCCACAAATACGAGAATGATAGACTGAACATAATGCTGCTATGCTAAAAAATATTAATGGCTGCCATAAATTTCTTCTTTGTTCTGTATATGATTGTATCTGATCCTGTTGGCCAAGTTCTCTGCTTCCTTGTTCTCTGATTTCATCAAACTCTGTGCTAGATCTGTTTGTGTCATGGAAGCAGTTTGGTTCATCCTGGACACCATGGGGCTATGTTAGTATAACTGGGCTTTAGGTTCTTTCCACCTTTGCCAAGGCAGTTTTCTTAGGTAAAAAAAGAAATATTGCTAGCATCTCAAGAGGGTACTGCACAAATTAGGGTTGCCTTGAGGGAAAGCAAGATAGTATGATGGGCACAACTTATCTTTGGCATTGCTCTCTCCAGCTCTCTAGGTACATGATCTGTTGAATTGGAAAAAAGGAAAAACAAAACAAGTAAAGAATTGTAGTATAACATGCAATTTAAATGCAATTACCTGATGTGAATAGTGCCAGAGCAGTCTAAAATACTGTAAAATATTTTTAAAAGTTAACCTGTGAATACAATGCTGACTTTCCTGACTTTTATAGTTTTTGCTTCGGGAAGAAATTTTCTAAGAGATTTGATTTTGCAGCTGAATTTAAGTGTTATCTTATGCAATCTCTAGTATTTCCCTCACAAAGGATTTCACAGCTGCTTTTCTACCATTTACTTGCTTAGCTGCAACATGTAAGCAAACTGCAGGAGAAGCTGAATGCTGACTCTTCCTAGACTTCTATGTAGGTGCATCGACTAAAACTTGGAAAAACTGGTTACCTGGAGAAGAGTGTGTTTTCAGTCTTTAGCCATGTGCAAAGAAAAGTCTTCAGGAGTGGCTTAATACAGCAGTGATGTATGTTTTATCTCAGTTGTCAACTGTTACTGTTTTTTTGCCTTCACTGAATAATACTCAAAATGGTAAGACTTGCAGGTCTCAACTCTTAGAAGTTGCATGTTCAATTTAGGAAGATTTTTAGGTGGTTGCAGGATTAATGCCGACACTCCAAACACATTGCCTTTTTTGTCCTCATTGTTAAACCGTGATTTTTGTCAGCTGGGGGAATATTTATTAAACTTAGTAAATGTTTATTGTAAGCTCTAGAAATATATTTTTCCACGTTAAGTATTTTGAAAACATTTAGCAAAAAATATAGAACCTAAAGATGAGTTAGTTTCGTGTGGTATTTCCAGTGTAAATGCTATCCTTTTAAAGTATTTCCTGTAACGCTGTTAGATGGATCTGGTGGTGTTTATATGTGCGTGAAATTGTGTGAAATTAAAATCCTACAGGTTTTTGTATGGTATTAATTTATCACAATGTAGGCTTAATACAATTTTAGTAGGTCTTTGTTCAGCTTGAGTGGTTAAGTCCGCCCAAAATAGATTATTCTTCTATTTTATTTTTTCAATTTTTTTCTATGGTGGGGTTTTTTTTTCTATTTTTATCTTTTGTTGTTTACTTACTATACAATTCTTATGTTGTTTTTCCTTTTTGGAGGGTCTGTTTACTCTAACCATAAAGAAAATTATTGCAGACAATTGTTTGAAACCAATCAAGGCTGTTGGCAAGTCAGAATCTCAGCCTCCCTTTCCACCTCTAACTCTCCAGCCTTCCACTGTGCTCCGGGACCTGATTCATGTGGTGCTGATGGTGCCTCTCCCTTCAGCCAGGAGTGGCATCAAGCGTGCATGGATAAAGGGGTAACGGCTTTAAACTAAAAGAGGGAAGATTTAGACTAGGTATAAGGAAGAAATTTTTTACAATCAGGGTGGTGAAACACTGGAACAGGTTGCCCAGAGAGGTGGTAGGTGTGCCATCCCTAGAACCATTCAAGGTCAGGTTGGATGGGGCTCTGAGCAACCTGATCTAATTGATGATGTCCCTGCTCACTGCAGGGTGGGGGTGGACTAGATGACCTTTAAAGGTCCCTTCCAGCCCAAACTGTTCTATGATTTTATGAATTCTGCTTGATGCAGAGCACTAGGGACCTCCTTTCCTCTGCCTTCCCGGGCGCTGCCTGCTTGGGAGCCAGAGCTGCCTGCTGCTGCTGGTGCTCTCTGGCTCTGAGTAAATGCAACGTAGTGTCAGGGTAGCTTAGATCCTAACGAGAGGAGGAATGATATGATGCTTGTACCTGGAGATGTGCTGCAAAGAAGGCTTTGCTGTGGGGTAGCCCATGCATTGCAAGTTCACTGTGTGGCTGTTCCTTGTGTAGCCTTGTTCCTGTGCCAGAGCCCCCTGGGGAGCTGGAAGAGGCTGGGGCTGCGCTTGAAGGAGGAGGTGTCTCTGCTTGCACAACTCCTTCTGTAATGCTAGACCTCTCTCTTGCCAGATGCAGGAATCTGCATGGCGCTGCTCGACTTCAGAACATTGATGGGAGGCAGGGATTTGCTAGCTCTACTGCTTTGCTCAGTGCACCGAAGAATGAGTGTAAGGGAATTGTATCAGGGGGACTGCTTGCTCTCACCAGCCATTTCCATACGCATTCTGTGAGGGGACACCCTCAGAAATGTTTTCCCAAGTCATATTCACCTGCTAATTTTTTACTTTTATTGATAATTCTTCTTAAAAAACCCCAACCCTTAGCTTGTGCAGAAGGAGATACACCGCCTGACAGAACTGGCAAAAAGAAGAGGAATAACTTTCTCCAGCTCCCTGTGTCACTGTTTCTGAAGTGGTAATAGCAGCTTTTCCTGGAACATAAAGAGGAAGAGCTGGCAGAGACATAAGACTCTCAGTCAGAAGCCTGGCAGGAATTAAGCAAGCTGCCTTAGTTGTTGTGTTTTTGTGTTCTCTTGAAGTGTATTTTCCATGGAGCAGGCAGAGGGACTGGTTATAAATACTGCACCAATTTCACTGGGCTTTAGTTCACAGTGAAGTAATTTGAGATCCTTTGGTAAAATGTGTTATCTTCATACGTTTGTTTATTTACACCATTGCAGTTACCTTTGAAAGACAAATTGCTTTATCGCAAATTGCATGGGTTTTGTTTATGTATGAGTACGCTTGTGTTAAATGTAGCAAATTGACAGAGGGTTGTAGAAGTGTTTTAAGAGACTTGCTACATTGCTACAATGCATGGACTTTGCTCCACTCTCCCCCAAAACTGCTTCAAGTCTGTGCATTAGCCTTGAGGTCCAGTTCTCTGAATTAAGATTTAATATAATAAAATATGCTGAGAAAATCCTTAGGCGTGTAGGGTCCAGATGCATCTTTGGGGAGCCATCTGAGTTGTTTCTTACCACCTGATATCTTGAAGGGCTCTGAGAAAATTGGATAATCAACTTTACGTTGGTGGATATTGGATGACCTTCCCATAGGGAGTAGAGAGGTTTTCATAATTGACTATTGGATAATCTGATAGCATTGTCTAAGAGAACAAACAAGAAAAAAAATGTGTTCATGTAGAATTTGTCTTGCCATGGCATTTAAACTTGGGTAGTGGAAATCAATTAAACACTGATCTGTTATGTTTTTAGGCATTCTGAATAACCCATCTGTTCAGTTGAACCTGTACCTACTGAAGATGTCACCAAAACCTGATTTTGGTTTCTGAGCTGTAATCTCTTGTGGTCTAAGTATGGAGCACTCCCAGGAGGCTTTTGGACCTCACACTTGCAGGGTGAGGAGTGGATTGTATTGCCCTGGGCAGAGTTTCTTGCACGGCCTGAGGATTAGTGGATCTGTTGGTGCGTGGTGGAGACAGGCCAGTTGGACTAGGTATTAGGTTAATGCTTAGGGCCTTGTGGATGCATTGACATGAGGAAATCTAGTATCTGGGTTACAGTAGCCTCCAGCAGTAGTGTTAAGCTGTTACTGTAAGAAAAATATTTCCTACATCTTTTCTATTTTTTTTTAATTTTCCCTGTAATGGAAAATCTGTCTCGAGCTGATTTTAGCATTGCACAGAGGTAAAAAAATCCTAGCATTTTGCAGTTATCACTGTACTACTCTGTGCTCAGGTTGCTTTCAGGCATCTGTAATGGGGATATTGATGTTTTTCCTCTTCTGTAGGCAGAGTTCATGCGTAAAATTAATGTTGAGCTTTTAAGTGTGTTTAATAATCACCCCTCCCATGAATGTATACCAATGCATATAATGTTGCCCATACTGATGCTTTAGATAGGTCTGTGACTGAAAGAGCCAGTTTGTAATATATTGAGCAATATATTATGTGTCGATTATATACATTTCAAAAATTTTGCTGTTATACTGTTATTTTAAGGTCAGTAGAGTGACTGAAACAAGAGGCAATAAAATAAAATCTTCTGAGCCCAGCATGCTGCCTCTTGATTCAAGATGATGTTCAGTTGCTAAATGTGTTTTTCCCCAGACAGAGAGTGCATCTGCAGATTCTTCAATGCCCATTTGTTTCAGCCTGAGCATACTCCTCTGTTGACACTTGCTGTGAAATACCATAGCCTGGTTCACCTTCTGTGCTGCCGAGTTGTTGTAGCTTTATCTGCTTCGTTTATTCATTATTAAACGCATGCTTTCTGCTTAACAAGTGCTATAAAATCCGTTTCACTGTACTGAACCCAAGAACCTCCACCGGGAGTCCAGAAGAATTATTAATTTATTTTTTTTTTAAATGCAAATACTATGCATTTCTACTTTCCACTGAAGTGCTCTTTAGACCAGACTACTTAAGAGGTTGGTAGATTGTCTCCATCCTGTTCTTTAAGCTGTGTGGTTGTGTAAAAATGAAGTGCTAGATTTTTCCAGATTTCTGCTGAAAACAGAAAGAAGAATATCTCATGTAATGTTTCTAGGGGTCTGTTAATATATTAGGTCTATATTAAAATGAATGTTCATACTACGTACTTGTGTATTAATGTGGCTGGTATGCAGTCCCCATTAAGAACAAGCACACACAGCATAAAACTGAAAGGTATGCTCTTCTGACATGAGTGACAAGGGTTCAAGCTTTCTGAAGTTCTAATTTTAAAGCAACTCAGTTTAGACATCCAGGGTTAAAGTTTCGTTATTTATTTTAAGTTTTATGATCGTTTGAGAATGACACACAAATCAAGGCTTTGCATTTCCTTCCTAAGCTCTATCTTGTGTAAGCACTAGCTTGTCTTTCCATTTTTTCTGACTTGTTTTATTACACTGCATTTTGTTTATCCTTTCTTAGATGAGCATTCCAATATTTGGGAGCTATAAACATACCCGATACTAATCCAGGATACCAACTTTTCCTCTAACGGGAGAACAACAGAGTTAGCCACTAGATCTTGGTTTGATAAGAAGGTATATTTCCAAATACAGGCTTTCCGATTCTTCTTAGAAAATACAGCCATGGTAGATTTTAGCTCAGTCTTCACCTGTGTATATTTATTTGCTTTGAAAATAACCAATTTGGGACTGTAAGGTTCTTTTTCTGTAAGATTCACCTCTTGGGTCAAGAGAGACAGCCTAAGAACTTCTCATGCAGTTGCATGCAACACCAGCAGTAACCTGGGACAGCAGTTTTGCTGTCAAGATAGCTAACAGCAGAAGATCTGACTCTTCCCCTAGATAAGAACAAAGCAGCAGATGGGAGGCTGTCTGAACAACATCTCAAAGGCAGGCCAGGGAGAGTGAGATCAAGGCCAGAGGAATTACTCAGACTGTTGAGTGAGCCTCCCTCTTGCTTTCTGTACTTGACAGACTGCAGCTGTGAACCTTGTCCTCCACACAGCAGAAGGCCTGGACAGAAAGGCATAATTTTTTTCTTAGAGTAGGGCTCAACTATTGTTTCTCTAATTGGGCAAATAGAAGCTGAAAAAAAGCAATGGAGCTCAAGTGGCTTTGGGGATCTTGGATCAGTCTACCTGCTAAATGTTTTTATGGCCATTATTAGTAAAGAAGACCAAGGAATTGAGCCTTCCTGTGCCTCAAACTCGTGGTTTTTATCTGGTCTCAACTGTGATCATCTTAGCTGTTCCATAGCTTCGCCCTTACCTGCCCAAGGAGCAGTTGTACATCTGTCCCAAGTCCTGTAGCTGGTGAAGCAGCCATAGGGTAGGCCATGAGCATGACAGGTGATGTGCAGGTCTCCTCAGAATGCTGTAAGCCAAGCTGGGCACCAGAGACCGGTTTCTCCTGACTGGTAGGCTCTTGGTCCCCCACCCAGTATTGAAAGAGCAGGATAATTCCTTCAGAGGAGAGATGCTGGATTCCAGGGTACGTGTGCAAGTGAGGACCCTGACCCTTGGTAGATGTGTAGTCAGTACTGCTTTAGGTCCAAATGGACCACTACCTCTTTCTACTAAGGAATGCTGTTTCCGCGCCATTAGTGCAGTCATCAGGTGCAAGCTCTTCCTTTCCAGTAACACTGGATCTGCTGAAATGCTTCATTTCCAAGGCATAGGATCAAACTTTCCATTTTGTTTTAGTGCCGCAAAACGCATGGAAGATGTGGGAGCACTAATTGGAACCAAGTGTGTCATCTGCAACGAATAAATAATTGGATAAATTTATATCCTTACCTCCTCTGTCTGGTTATGTGTTTACAAAAATGCCATGGTGTTTGTTTTCTAGGTGGATTTAACACCACTCCTTGGAAATCTCAGACAGATGTGCAGAGCTCACTGTTCAGAGGCTTGAGTCTGGCTTATTAGGTATTTGTTTGAACATTGTTTCCACACCCAAACTTGTGGATGCTGGAAGCATTTCTAGTGTGAATATTAATGTTTGTCTCCTGTGAAGACTCACAGGGGTGAAGCTCCACTATAATTTCTGTAGGTGCTTTTTCAGTAAACTTAGATTCTCAAACATTTGTGGAAGGAGTGAGTCCTTGTGTGAGAGCGATAGCCTGCGGCTGTTGGTGCTTGCCGAGAACGGTGTGTGGTTGTTGGCTTAGCCTCACTAAAATCAGTGCTTTATTTCTTTCTACTGCTTTTTTCTTTTTTTTTCCTTTTGTGGTTTTTTTGGGAATAATTGTGAACAAATCTAAACTTGAAAATAAAACCTCTGTTGTTTTTTGTTGTTGTTGTTTTGTTTTTGGTGCTTCTGATGTCTGACCGCATAACATTATATGAGAGTACATGAGGATAGCATTAACTCTAAATTACACTGCATTTTAGCTGTTGTGTTTATGGGTGAGGAATTAAAAAGTTGGAACCTATCACACAAGCATTCATAACAGCAGTTCCTAGTGACAGAAAGCCAGAAGGAAAATCTGTTACCTCAGGTCATATTGACAGTGGTGTCTGCTGTCACACTTACTTCTTTGGATTTAATGGTAATAAAAATGCCTGAGCATAAGCTTTAAGCAGTGGATTGATAACTGAGTGAATGGTAAGTATGATTATTTAATAGCATTAAATACTTAGGTGCATATGTATGAAACCCCCTAGCCAGCAGCATCCAATAATCAAGTGAGGTTGTCAATTTAGTGTAGCCATCACACAAATCATCTTAAACCCATTCATGCTGAGCGTGTACCTTGGGTGTTCCTCCACATCCCCAAATCAAGACAACTCAAGTCAATGTGTTGTTTTTCCTACCAGATTCATAGAGGTGATCATTTTCATGGAGTGATTTGAATAGTATAATGACAGGAGGATAAGATCCTGGAGTCATAAATAATATTGGGAACTTTCAGCAGCTGTCTGTTTTCATAAGAAGGCAGATGCTTTTGGATAGGCTCCACTCCACAGCTGGGAAAACACATACCAAGCAAAAATGCGGTTTGAGCTGGGTTTCACAAACCAACTTTTGTTTTGTTTAATATCTTTGTTTCAAAATTATCTCTGTGCTCTGATAACGTAAGTGATTTCAGTGTAGTTCAGTGCTTCCCAGTTTGTACTTCCCCAGTGATGTTCATGCGATAAGCTGTCCTGGACAGGTGTTGTCTTTTTGCAACTTACAGGGTCCTTGAACTGTAGGATGAGCTGTTATAACTTGAGAAGCTTGGGGAAGACATACCAACCAACTTAGACAAATAAATAACTATCTATAGTTAAATATTTTTCTTTTTTACACTAATGTAGGCTATTCTCCTATTTTGAAAATGCTAATTTTTTATGAGATCTGTATAATTTGCCTGCACATTATAGCAAACTAAGTATATTGCAATGTATTTGTTATTAAAAGGAAAACCAACCAGAAGGGAATTGTCTCAGAGTCTCTGACCCTAGGGAATATCACCTGTAACTGAGATGTAAAGCTCTTCCCTGAAGTGAAACTCCACGCAGGCAGATTTATTGTTAGTAAGTAGGGAAAAACATATTGTGAGGTAACACAAGCATTTAACAGATTTTAATAAATACGCAGTGTGCAAGGACAAGAAAAAAATATTTATGGTATTATAGGTCTGCTAATTTTTCAAACGACCTTCAAAATATGCAAGTGCAGCTGTTCTTGTTAATGTAACGCGAAAGGATGCTTCTTGGGAAAATGTGAGTCTCATGGGGGTTGGGGCAGATCCTTGCAAGTAAAAACCTTGAAGTTGGTGACTCTGGTGATATTAGCATCTGGTTTGACTGAGTTGGAAAGATTACAGGTTTGAGGCAGACTTTGGGAAGGTGTGTTAGGATTTGGGAATCATGCCTGAGTATTTATCTGTTTGTTTTTTAATTGATCAGACTGGGAAAGGGATATCTTTGCCAAGAAACTATTTTGAAAGCAATGCTGCAGCTTTTAAAGAAGAGCTATTGCTCTTTTGTAGTTACATACTAGATATGAGCTACTTAAATTGCTGGAGAAACTGGAGGTTTTCTAACTACTTCGGCTTAGTTTGGTTTTGGGATTGATTACTGAAATCCAAGAGATCTAGGATGGAGACTACCAACTTGATTTGTGCAATTCAGTAGAAAGAAAAGACAATATTTACATGGCCAGGATGGCCTTTGCCATGGGGTAAGAGTGGAGAAGGGCCATGCTGAACAGTGTTGATGTTCAAGTGTTTAATTTCTTTACACGTCTCAGTTGTCTCTCAGTATACTGAATAAACTGACTGACCTTGAGTCTTCCTGATCTTATAAGAAAAGATTGTTTAGTTAGGACTTGTAAAGTGCTGGACGGGATTAAAGTTTGACTCAGTCTGGAAACTCTTCCCTTATACAGAGGAACATGTATAATCCATAGTCCTTTCTCTAGAAAATTAGTTTCTATGTAAAAGGTCATTGGTGTTTAAAAATGTATTTAGAAAGTTGCTTGCTACTAACTTTGAGAAGTCACATGCTGTCAGAATTTTTCTGCTGAGCTATATGACGATTAAACAAAATTCCCTGGGCTCTGTGACAGTTCTGTCTTTTCAGTGAAGAAGCTGCTTCACGTAGTTTGTTTTCCTCTGTAGAGAAGCCCATTGATCCCTGGAAACCTTGATACAACAGTTGCTAGTTTATTTCTGTGAAGAATGATTTCCTTTCTGTTTTCATTTTCCGAATACTACCCTTGAAGAAAGGTATTGCACTCAGGTTTATGATTCACAGGACACTTTATCAAGGGAAAGATGCTTATGGAATTGGTGGTGATGTGGATAGTTGTATGACTGCGAAGGAGAGAACCAATACCAAAGCCACGCTTGGCTTTTGTGGCTNAAGTTTCCCCACCCCTAATGAGAGAGAGAGAGAGAGAGAGAGAGTAGCAACAACCTATGGATGTTTTGAAAGAATAAACCCACAGCAACAACTCTAATCCCTCTCCCTACCCTGGAATTTCCTTTGTTATTTGGTATGCTAGCCACAGGTGAGACACCAGGGCTTTTTATGGTGGGTTTTCGTGTTTCATTGGAGGCTGGAGAAGAGCAGGGAAAAAGGCTTTCCAGCTAAAGGAAAACTGCCCATCACTGTGGTCCGCTGTGTTTTCCTGAACGAGCTGCTGTGATGAACAGAGTGTCAGCCAGCGAGTAAGCTGAGCAGACTCAGGCTGCTGCAGGGCAGTTGTACCTGTTGGTGTAGACTGAAGCCAGGTATCAAATCAGAGTGGGGTGGAATAGCTCTCGTGAGCTGTAGCTAGCAGGCTTCACCGTACAGAGAAGAAAAAAGCAGATGGAAACGTTCAACTGCATTTCCTCCCTCCCCTTCCCTGTCTCTTGGATCTTTTATTTCAGTCAGCAATGGAAATCTGTGCTCTGAGTTTTGAATGAAGGGCTTACACTGAGCTAGTGTTAAGTACTTAATGAGCCTCATTTCTCAAAGATCTTGCAGTCTGCCTCGGTTAACCCAGCTGCTTTTTTTAGGAGTACTTGTTTTGGCAGAGGCTTCTCTATGTGTATGAAGAATGCACAAATAAACCGTTGTGCAATTTGCAATTAAAAATGAGGTGGTAGGGAATGGAGGCTTCTAAACTTGGAGATCAGAGGCTGCAGAGCCAAGTAAAACAATTGCTCAGCTTCACTTTGTAGACCCCTGTCTCGACAAGACCTGCACGTCTGCATTGCCTGCTGAAGAGAATGGAAATGTGAGTCCATGCTGGGGGAGTCTGCCAACGCCTGTCAGGATCAGGCACTGGCAAAGGGATGCAGAAGTAACCTGGAAGGACCAGGAATTTAATTGGTTTGTTTGTTTTTTTCCTCTTCGAGGGATAATTGCAGTGTGGTAAAATTCTGCAGAGCATGTGCAACAATAGTGGTCAGCATTATCATGGTTAAAATGAGTGAAAGTAGCGACTTGGGAAGTGTGTACTTTCAAGGAGTGTTTGAAAGGATACAAATACATAAATCTGGAGCTCATCCACAGCTGTGGAGTTGTTTCAATTCACAGACATCAGCAGTTAGCTCTAAGAGTAGCTATGCTAAGGTTTATCCTTATACTAAGCTCAGATTTCTGCACTGATTAGGTTAGCTTTTAAGCAGGAGTAGTTTGATCTGATGTAAATTTTATTTGGAATGGAAAGGGAGGAGGGCTGTTGCCTGGGTAATTGCATCACATCAGCAGTTCCAGTGACAGCTTGCAGTTGGCTAAAATTGCAATTATAAATGAGGCTTTAAAGGTGGACCTCTGTTCTCTTCTTCCTTTTGTTTAGGGGTCTTGAGCAGCTATCACTTGAGTGTGCTGCTTTAAAAATCTTTTACCCTTTAGAAGTATTTGGAATATTGAAGCAATTGTAATGACACAGGTTAAAAATGTCAGCTGTGGGTTACACAAACAATTGCCTGAATTGCTGGAGTTGAGATGTCTAGCATATTTGCTACAGCTGGTTCTTGCCTGCATGCCTGCTCTTACTCTATGAGAAGTCCTGGGTAACCTACCTGCTCTTGTGCGGTGGTCAGATTTCTGCAGGTACTCCCATGCTGCTGAGTAAGGAGCATGGTCTGCTCTCATGATGGTATTTTAACCTTATGTTTCCATCTTACTTCAGACACCACAGCTCAATTCCTTGCTATCCTGGGCAAGATAGAACCTGGTACATGTTTAGCTGGCTAAAAGCAAAGGGTTTATTATCGGATCTACTTAAATCACTGGAGAACAACTCTGAAACAGGTGGAGTGAATTGCTGTCTGTGAGTAGAGGGACGAAAGGGGGCCCCTAGACTTCAGCTTAGGCTAAAAGTCTGTCTTTTAGATGGCTCAAGTTAAACAAAATGATTTTTTCGCCTTGCTTCTCCGTGCTTTGCTTTCATGTTTGTGAAATGGAAGAGTCGCTCGGTGCTGCCTTGTGGAATAACCATCCTTTTGCTTGAATAGTATATCCTGCTTGTACACAGGGTGTCTTTACTCTGATGGGTTTCCATGAATGCATGGTACTTGGTCGTGCTGTTGATCTCTCCATTTGCCTTGCTGTGCCATGCTATAATTGTGGCTTCTGCTCTTCTGCTGAAGCCTCTAATGATGTATGGGGATGCCTTCTGTGGCCTGTGGTGAGGCATTTAGCGGATGTTTTGTGGAGTCTGCTAGACACTCTTTCTACATCCTTATGGTCTTTAAAGTGTGTGCAGTGCAGCTTTCCTCTCTCCATTGCTTAGAAGCAAACAGGACCGGAACTAGTATAGTACTAGAGTACTATTGTACAAACAGAATCCTGGATAAAACTAATGATGTGTCACATTCTGGTTGTCAGGAAAAGAAGCTGTTGGAAAGTATGTTCGGAGATGCAGTAGAGCAACCCTGAACAACTGTGGATTTGATTGAGAACAGTTTTCTTGAGTTGCAGCTGAGGAGGCTCTCCTCCACTGTCTTGATGGAGATCTTTGATACTATCTTGTCCTGGTATATGTGGGAAATGCAGCGAGTGCTTTGGCAGTCCCTTTCCTGTGGCCAGGGTGGGTGCCTCTTCTATGGTGCAGGCATGGCTGGTGTCCCACCAGCTGCTGGAAGAGGGAGGTGTGCCCTTTCCTTTGAGACAGATGCTTCAAATTGCCTTTGCTTTAGCCACGATGCCAGAAGTTTTCCCTCTGTTCCTGAGAATAAATTTTTCTCAAAGAGCCAAAGATCAGGCTTACTTTAAAGAAGTCCAAATTATTTAAAAAAGCTAAGGAAAATGCTTTTAAATTAAAGATGAACACAAGAAAGTGTTGTCTAATCCATCACCAAAACCCAATTTAACTAGATAGCAAGAGTCTTAAGGGAACAATCTTGCAGGAGCAGTGAAGTCGGTTCAGGGAATAATGTAGGTTTGTCTTCCTCTCCTCATGCAGGCATTTCTTGTTACAGTGCTGGTCACAGGCCTCTCAAAATGCAGCCTCTGAACTGGTGACTTGCTTCACTCTGATTTAATATTGTCTTGGCAGTTTTTGAAAGTCCATCTGTGATCCTACTTTATTATATTAACAGTGGGATCCTATTTTATATTCAGGGAGTGCTTGCTTAAACACAGTATCCTGGGAAGGGTAATAATCCATTGTAAATGTGATCTAACCACTGAATGCCTTATTTCATGGAGCTCCTAGTCTTTCTCCTTCCCCCAAGAACTCTTAATTATTTTTCTAGGCTCTTCATGCAGTTACTCTCTGTAAACACGTGGATTTATTTCTGTCTTTCCCTCTCTTCATTCCTCCTGCTGTTTGTTGCACTGTAATGTCTGGTCTTAAATGTTGAAAGCTTTGGGAGGTGATGTCTGTATTCAAGCAGGACAGTGGACTGTCAGTTCAAAAAGTGTTTGTAGATGCTGCTTGAGTGGACATAATGAGATGTAAAGTGTTTGTGGTGATATGTTTAGCTTGGGATTTAAAAAAAAAAAAAAGAGAAGTTAAATGACTAGCTATTAAAAAGTCCCAGCCTACTCTTGCAAAAAGTCAAAATGCCTGGAATCCAGAGCATTTTTTTCTTGTATGCAACATTTCTGGCTTACGCTTCATCAACACCAAAAACGGGGCTTTGAGCTTTGCTGTTGTCCGAGGTGGTTGGCAGATGCGAGTGTAACAATCACAATGTCACAGTCCTCTGGTGAACAGGGCAACTGTGGTTGTTCCTCAGATGATCAGCAAGTCTGGGCAACCTGGGTGACTGGATGACTCTATTAAGCTAAATGAGCCAGGCTGTTAGGAATACACATGGTGCCAGGGTGCTTAGGGTGATCACAAAGACATGAAGAGACTATGTTGTCTAGGGTTTTGCTTACCAGGTGTGAGAAGCACCTGAACAAAGATGCTTCTCTTGATGAACGAATGTGATCTGCAAGGTTGCCACATAGGTGAGCCATTTATATAGCTATTGATCTTCTCTTCTGAGTGCTTCAAAAAGTGTCTGTTCCTATGGAATTGCTAATAAGCATCTTGCGGAAGTCTTCTTTTGTCTCTTGTATCGTTATATTAATAGGCTGCTAAGACTTTTGTTTGTTTGTTTTTTCTCTACACCAAAGTGAGACATGTCTCTTTCTTTCTCAGCAATTCTACTTATGTCTCAAATAGGACATATCAGCAAATGATGTTCCAGTCCTTCATCTCGCTTTCTAGAGGGATTTGGGTTAGAATCAGCAGGTATAAAAAAAAAAAAAAA
>VXAK01007541.1:195465-249764 GCA_013399435.1 Arenaria interpres | reverse complement strand
AAAAAAAAAAAACCCAAATCCTACAAAACCTGCTGAACCCTCTAGCCCTTGCAGAAAAAAGAGCACACAATAGCTTCCATGAAGGATTCTTGGCTGCTTCTGCCCAGCCTCTGCCCCAACAGGACTGCAGTCCAATGGAGAAGCTGATGCTTGTTTCCCTGCTTCTCTCTTGGAGAGTGACTTCCCAAGGGTAGGTTTGTAATGGCCTCTGTACTTCTTCTCTTGAAGCCACCCAGGGTGATTTGATCTGTAAATGCTGTTCGTACTGCAGGGAAGAAAGACATTTTTCTTCTTTCTCAGTATTTCTTGTCTGTCTTGCATTGTTTTGAACAGAAACAAGCTGCAAATGGTGCTTGATGCAGTTCAGTAGAAATTGTAGGCAGTTCCAGACTGACGTAATGACAAACTTTTGTTTGTCAAATTTTTGTCATCCTCCAGGTAGGAAGTGTAAACACACCTGAGACAATTAACTCCACAGGAATGAGCCCTGTGGTCACACACACTTCAGTGCGACGGCAAGTGTATCTGCCTCTTTATGGGTATGTCACGTATGATGATCTCTAATCCAGTGTTTGTGCTCCTGTTATATGTTAACGTAGTCCTAACAGGACAGGTGTTGACTACGTGTGTAGGCATGGCGCCGTGAGAAACGGTGCCTTTTCTTTTAACGTCTTTGATGCCGCGAATGACGTGGAAGGTAAAAATTGAAGTCAAGAAGTTCTCCTTCTGCAGTCCTCCTGCCCTGTCTTCTGCCCCTACTCCGCAGTGACATTCTCCAAAGGGGCTCGCTGGAGCTGTGGGGAATGTGCTGCAGCCCAGGGCAGGGTGCCTGGGGAAGAGCTACCAGGTGAGTCACAACACGTAAGTGGAACCAGGGTGACCTTAATTAAGCCTGCCTTGTGCGGTTGCACATTAATATGGGGCAAGAGGCCAACCTGGCAGCCGTGTGGGAAACAGAAGTGTTGCTCACAATAGCAAAGTGGGAGGACAACGGGGGAGTTGCTAAAGATTCCACCAGAAACATTGAGTGCCCAGTGGCTCTGTTACTGCGAGGCATAACATGCCCTGAGCAAGCTGGGATTTACTGGCAGAGCAGTGGAATTGAGAACAAAGATTGAGGCTGTTACACAAGGCTAAGTTTAAAGAATAAATAAATAATAAAAACCGAGAGTACGTATGCAATGCTAGTAGGCCTCATGTCTGTTCTAGAGGGTGATGCCTATATAGTCCCACTAAAATTAGCAGCCACCTCCTACTGGTTTGTGTGATGGAAAATTTAATCTTTTAAAGTTACATGCAAAGGTGCTGTTTTTAAACTGGAGTTAGAAACATAGTACACATCTCCCATTTTGTTTTAAATCTGAAATATCTCAAAGGAAGAAAACTGTCAACAGAGAATGCATCTGTGTCCTCAAAAAGGCATAGTTAGCAATGAATCATAGGCAAATTGTTTAATGTCCCATCTCCCATTAATTTCTCAATATTCACCCCACAGGAAAACCTTAAAGTGTTTCCTTGTTTCTCACCTTACCTCTCTGAGTGCTACTTAAACCCTACTTTTCTAATTTATTGACATATTCTTTTCAAGAGATAGGTATATTAGATTTACCGCATACCCTCGTGGAGCACACAAATAGGATCACTTTCTTTTCTGTGGAAGTGCTTCCTGTAGAAAACAAAGGGCTACTAACTAAGCAGAGATATTAGCTAGGTGTGGCAACATGTGTGGATACGAATTTGATAGCAATTCCACATGTCTCTTGCTGCTTTAATTATTTTTGAATATAAGGGTAGAATTTTCCAACTTCTAAAGTAAAGGGCATTCTGGACCTAACTTGTCTAGACCTTTAGAAAATCCAGCTTGCTTCATTGTTGCATTTATAACTCTCTGAATACATTTGAAAACTACTGGAAAATTAGAGAAGAAATTCCATTAATTTGTATTCTTTCAATCAAAGATCAACAAAGTGAAAGATTTTTTTGGAAAACAACATTTCTGAATTATTTTTAATATGATTCTATAGCCAATACAGTGGAATTTGGGGGTTGGACTAGATGATCTCCAGAGGTCCCTTCCAACCCTATAACATTCTGCAAATTACATCTTACAAACCAATACTTTTGATAACCAGTTACTTCTTTATTCTTTGGCTTCTGAGACATTGTAGAAGTCTTGCACATCTTTCTGAAAATACTCATATGATTGTGATAGTCAAAAACCGGGAAAGAAAAGGAATGCATTTGTGATAGGAGCTAGAGCAGGAGGGATAAAGTAAGCCACTCAACTTCAGTTTAGTGTGGCTCCCTTCGTTATCAGCATATAGATAGATATAGGGGCTTCTCTGGATAGTGACTGGGAGAATCCAGATTAAGCTCTTCTCCTGAACCTCTTAGTAGAGACTGCTGCATCTTTCTGTTGATTACAATTTACCTCTGAATTGAGATATTTAGTTACCTGGCTACACCTAAGCAATGTGAATATCCTCTACTGCCATGAATCTGAAGAACGTGATTTGGAAGGTGTAAGTTTTTTTTTTTTGGAGGGAATAAAAAAGGGAGCATTATTCTACCACTACACACAAATTCAGAATTCCAGTGTACAGTGAGGAATAGGTGTAAAAAAAAAAAAAAAATTCATATGGTGTCAAGTTCAGGGGCTTTAAACTTTCCTTGGAATGTTTTGCCTTGACAGTTCATTAGTTTTACTGCTTCAGTTTTTGGCAGGAACCCAGACATGACAGTGTTATGCCTGCATGGATAATGAAGACTCCATTTATAATTGTTAGAATAAAAAGCTATTGGTGTAATTTAAATGGGCTGTATTGTTAAGTGCGGTCCTTCATCTCTGAAACTGCTTGGTGGATCTATGTTAACCCACCCATCAAGTCCTTTTAGAAGTTTGGGTTTTTTGGTTTTTGGGTTTTTTTTTGCATATCACTGTGTTGCTCCCAGAAGGTATCTATTCTTCTAAATTTGTGCTACAGTATAGAAAATGTTGTGAGGGGCCATATGTGTTTGCTTTTGGCACTCATTGCACTCACAGTTGACAAAACGGTCGCTTGTCAGTATATTGCTGGATGACTGCATCAGAGAGGAATGTCACTGCAGGGGTGGGGGAAGGATGTTCACCAACCAGCAGTGGCAGAAGTGCAGAAATTTCAGAATTTAAGAGAAATAGGCTGTTCCAATGACCTCTTTTCATGGTTATCATATTAAGAATTGAATTACTAGTCCCCCAACACTCTATAGTATATGAAATATTTTCCTAGCATATTAAATATTGTTTATTACCCCTCCTCCTTTCTTTTTCTATTTTTTTAACAATTAAAAAAAAAAGTAAATTGCATTGACTGGCTCAGTGGATTTATAATGAAAAAATTAATAGCTAGATAGGCCGTTGTTTAGTATTCATAGTTAGTGTTTTCTAGGAAATGGGATTAAGCTGTTAAAGCATCCAAAGAGCCACTATTTTTTTTTTTCCCTTGGAACTTGTGCCTACATTTAATTATGTATTTTTATCCTTACCACTAAGTATGTCATGCATCTCCGTCTTCAAACTGTATCACATGAAAGATTAGTTATTATTTCATGGCTGATGAAATCAGCAGAGGCAGATCCTCTCTGGCTGTAGAAAACTGGTGATGCTCCCTGCTCTGTGTAAGCTGAGGAGAGTGACCTAATGATGACCCATCAAGCAGTATAATGATAAGGCGTTGCATATCCCAAAATCTGAAGTTTGCAACCGGACTGGGTGACTAATGGAAGGTGCTGTGGGGTTCCTCTCCTTTCCCAGGCTTTGCCCAGCAAAGCATTGCTCTGAGTTGCTATTGTGGACGTGTTGGAGAAATGTTATCTTGTTTTGCAGCTGAGATGCTCTCATTTACATCTGATAAAGCTTGTCTGGAATTGAAGGGTTGTTAAGGGTGATGCTTCTAGTTACTTCTTCTTTCCACCTTTAGTCAGTTACAGGTAGATATTGAAACAGTGCACGCTTCTAGAGTAGAAATCTTAATAAAGGTGGGGGAAAAAAAACATAATAAAAGTGAACAACAACAACAAAAATTTGCTTTTAGACAGTCCAGCAGGTTCTCTGTGATGGCTGGGAGATAGCCGTGGGGTACTGCCTGGTAGGCACGGTTGAAAATAAGAAGAATGATATCCAAAAGGGTGGGCTGTTGGCAGATGCCCAGGAATCCTCTCATTGGGTTTGGTCCCAGAAGTGTGCTAGGAAGGGGACCACATATAGAGGTGCCACATATAGAAACAGGCAAAACAGAGTTCTGCAGGAGAGCACCATGTGCAGTCTATGCCCACAGCTGTTTTATCTGCACAGGGAGAAGAAACACTGTGCTTGTTTAATTTATTATTTTTTTTTACCATTGAGAAGTGTATCCATCTGAGGAAAGGTTGGATAATGCTCTTTAAAAGGAATATGATGCAGCTGCCACTAGTTCCCAAGGTTTTGCCTTTTCTAATTCACACAAATATCTGTTTAACCAGCCAGCTTCCTGGCAGGCTTTCAGTTCTGTATCTGTTGCTTTTAATAGCACATTTTTCAGTTTACTGCAGCGAAAAAAATAAAGATTTTAAGGCTTTGTTTACCCCAGGTTTGCAAAAAAAGTCGAATGTCGCAAGGGCAATTTCTTATCCTGATGATTAGTTATAAGGCTAAGCTGTATTATCCAGGAATTGTGTGGGTTTTCACTTGATGTCAAGGCCAACACTGATGCTGAATACTGGAGGCTTGCACATGACTGCCATCCCACAAAATGCTAGTGTTTCATGTGACTCTTCTTTTATAAGATTGTGCCTTGCATTTTGTAGGGTTACTGCCTTGTGTTCGGTGGGGGGGTTGTTTTTGCACTGTATCGGTGTTATCAAAACCCGTGGATTAAGTTGTTTGTTCAAAAGGTTGTGTGGGCTGTGTTAGTACCTGCGAGTTGGGGTCCCAGAGACCAGCTGGCATCAGGTACCTTACGGATACATGTATGCAAACATGTAAGTGGAAGAGAGATCCCCCCAAGCCTACCTGCTCCTGTCCTGTTCCACCTCTGTCCCAGCAGCCGGGTGCAGAAAGGCTGCCCACGCCGCTGCGGCGGGTGATCCACCAGGAAGTGACGCATGGTGATGATTAACACCGGGTGGCCAGAACAGGACGTTCGGATCATGAAGCAACATGAACTTTCCTACCTTCTGTGTGTGTGTTTTGTTTTTGTTGGTTATTGTTATTTTTTTTTAATCTGCTATTGTTTAAAACTGACCCGTTGCTTTCTTAGCTAGTGTTGTTCTTCTAGAGGAATATGAATTCCATGATTGTAACTTTGCAGCAAAGAAACAAGTAATTATAACGATGAGGGATAAAAACACACTTGTTCAGATGAGCAATTTTGCCCCAACAAGGGGGCATAATGTGTCAGTAAGGTGGACAGTAACAATGTATTCACTGTCAGGTAACTGAGCTGAAAGCAAGTGTCTGTTTATGCTTTGTTTTCATATTGCTTGATTGGCTGCTGATTTTCTACCTTTCACTCATTAGCATGTTAAGCCAAGTGAGTATATTCTTTGTTTGGCAGTTAACTCACTGTTTCCCATCACTTGGGAATACGGATGTCCATAGTGCTCTTAGGAAAAGCCTATTTCAAAGAAGGATTTCTCCATTCTTAACTAACTTTGCAGTGAAAATCGCTACTTACTTATTTGCAACCCCTGTTCATCAGTGTGCGCTGGTCTTTTCTTAGAATATCTATTTGTATGGCTTTTCACTTTGTATCTTTGCATGTGCCCCACTGTTAAATGTTTCTGTTGAAATGCATGTAAAAAGCAGCGTGTGAAAAGAAACTTGTATTTGTTTTATAATGACCTCTGGCTCCACATTTAAAATGTGGTTCACACCGAGCAGTTAATTTTTACTTAATTTTTGTCCATAACATTATGGACATTATAGATTTTTATGTAACATTAATACAGCAGGACTAAAGTGACAGCATTGCTCTAGTTCCAGGATGCTGTAGTCATTGGAAAACAAATTTTAAAAATGAAAGTCATATGTTTATGAACTTTGTAGTTTCAGCTCTGAAGTTGTGATTTAATCATGTTATCTGAAGTATTGTGGCCTACCCCTTCTTGGCTTTGCATGGTAGGTGATTTCCCTGCCCCGTTTTGCAGGGGAACCTCATTTATGCAGTGCTATGGCTGCCTCTACTTTGTTATCGAATCAGTCAGTGCAGTGTATTGTTGGGAGGTAAACAAAGGCTGAATGACGTGCCCAGGAACTTCCTGGCAGACGAGAATTCAGTCATCAAGGCCTGGTCAACAGTAGAAGATGGGACTGGAAGGCATTGTTTCTGCCTTGGGACAGGGTAAACCGGTGTGAGATGAGGAAGGACGGGTGTCTGTCCCAGAGTTGAGACTTGTGGCACAGACTTAAGCGACTTGTCTCAGACTTCCCCGCTTGTAACTCCAGACACTTCTATATTTTGAACTGATGTCTTAATCCCTGGTGTCTGAGACTCCTGACCTGGATCCATAAAATAAGCAGTATTTCACTGAATTGTTTGTTTTGTTTGGTAAGGTATTTCCTCTCTGCTACCCTCTGGCAAAATATTATTTCCTGGCAAGCAGGCACAGAAACCAGTATCATAGCTGCTTGTCATCACCGGCTACTGTTGCAGGAAGAGTAGCACTGGTAGTTACCAGAGGAAAGAAAGTATATCTAGTATCAACCAGTGCCCGAGATGGGCTGACTGAAGGCTCTCCTGATTCCGTGGATCTGATTGATGAGTGGGACCTGCCAGAGCAAGGCACTCTCAGGTGTTGACAGCCAGCATTACCTCTGTCAGCTTTGCACGCTGGGTGTTATTGAAAAGAGTCCGCTTTACACCGCTATGTCCATGCTGAGGAGTGGGCAACCTCGGGGTTGCTGATCCGTCCTGCCTCAAGGTACAGTCCCAGCCTCTTTGTGTCTGGGCTGGGCTGCTCCTGCGGGAAACTGCAGCCGCCATCCTGCAGGACTCCTGCCACCTCCTTGCCCTGTGTCCTCCAGCGCTCTGTGCTCAGCCAAAGCTCACCTGATAACCTTGCAGGAGCTCTTCAGGGAAAGGCTTCTCAAAGGAGGACGGCGCTTTCTCATTATTAACATAATCAACTCGTATTTATTCAGCTGAGAGGCTGGAATGTAATAAGCGCTTAGAAGACTTCAGCAGAAACGCTGTCGACTCAAAAGCAATAGGAAGAGCTGATTGCTTATGGGCAATAACTATCTACGGCATAAAATTATTTACAAGGTGCTTAAATTGTCAGAGCTCTTGAAAGAGAATGGGAAGTTAGTTGTGTCCTACAGCAGGGCTGGCTTGTTCAGCCTTGCAGGGAGAGGGGTAGAGGCAAACACAGCAAACATGATTCATTTGAACAAAACTAGTGTGGGTACTCGCTCCTAATGCAAACAGAGTTTCTGTTGTCACACTCTGGCTCTTCAGGGCCATCCCAACTACAGAGGTTGGTCAGTAGTTTTTGCTGCAGCAGCAGTGCTCACTTCCTATCCTTAGCTCTGGTGAGGAGCTGGTGTGAGAAGTCCTGTGTTTTCAGAGCAAAATGCATATTCATGACAAAGCACAATTGTACATATTTGGGTCCAAAATTTGTGCACGCATGACTGCCTGAACTAGTAGTATATTGAACTCAGTGGAACTATGTGTGCATGTGGTCTTTATGTGTATGTGCTATATGTAAAATAAAGCCTGTCCTTAAGTGTCTTCTAGGATTTGGTCCCTAAGTAGTTAACCCACTTGTAAAGTACTTGGTAAATGTACAAAGCATTGTGGTTTTGTGATTATACTGTGATACAGGGTAATGACAAGGTCATTCTTTGAAAATCAAGGTGTTTAGCATCCTGCCTGTGTGCTTTGTAACTGATAGGGACAGAGAGCTTAGAAAACTGTTCGTAGGTCTGTGAAATGGTTTGAGGAACTAAAGCATTGGAGAGTTTTAAATCTGTACAGTAGAGAAATTACTTTTATGGACATGCTTCAAATGGTTCTTGAGATGTTTGAGGAAAATACCGTGATTTCCCCCCATTGAACAAGATATAGCCATGTAACCATGTTGTACACAAATGTTTTCAAGTTGTTTTTTAGATGCTGGTATACTGTACTTTTAGTGTCTGGAAAGCATAACTGAGCAGTTACATCATATTTTCTGACATGACTAGTACTGTACTGGTAACCACAACATCCCATTAACTGTTTAGCTAACCTAGAGTATTTTCTAGAGAGGGAAGGGTTACATGCATAAATATTTTTGTTAACTGTGCAAAACAGAGAGGCATCTATAAAGAAAACAAATGCCATGAACACACAGCGAAAAATTAAAAGTGCATGTCAGTTACCTAAAGGTTAAGGCAGCCAAGTGCTGCCCAGGAATGGGGCTTACATAAGAATTTTACAAAGCACCTCCTGCTTGAAGCACTTTAGCATCCGTAGGGTGCTGCTGCCTCTCTCTGGATGGTCTGGAAACCTGTCACCTTTCCCCTCCTTTTGGAGAACATAATACCTTTTGCATTAAATAATGAGACATGCTCTTTGGATGCCCATTCAGCAATGGGTTTGAAGATTTGATCCAGGGCACAGAAGTCTGTATATTATGGGAGCAAGGGCAGCGTCAAGGGATCCAGGGCTTTGGTGGATTACATGACTGGTAGTATTGCTCACTGAAACTTTAATCTCCTGTTTTGAAGCTGGAATAAAGCAATGGAACAAAAAGCTTACAGTAATGAGTTAATTTTAATTATTTTTTTTTTTTTTTTTTTTTTTTTGGCATGGAGAGCGTGTTGTGCAAAATTATTTGCAGCACTTCAGTTTGGGTGTTTTGGAAGAATACATACACCAAGGTTAAACAAAGATCGCTATTGAAACAAGACAGCTGTAATATTAGAACTTTAGGGAAGAATTTGTGCTGTGATGAGCTACAACAGAAAAGTTTTTTGTTCCTTAATGTTAATCTTTGACTTCTGTGACAAAACCAAACATACTTCTTAAAGTAATGTCTGAGGCATTACTGCTTTTGCAACAGTAAGGCCTCAGACAAGGCAAAAGGAGGTGAAGTATTGCAACAGAAGGCAACAACGTGAGAGGGAACATCTCAAAAGTCAAGAAGAGTGGTTATAGGACATAATAGCTGCATGTGCTTAATACAAACTAAAACATAGGTTGGGGAAGTCTTCCCAGTTCCATTCTTACAGTAATGAGCCTAATGTCTCAGTCTTGCTTCCTCTTTATCCACTGAGGGTCTAAAGGTTGACTAGAAGAAATGAGCACAGCCTGGGAGGCTGGCTGCTGGAGCCTGGGCTACAAAGGACAAAAGAGAGAAAAAGCGAGCCCCCGCACTGCAGCTGATGTGGAGAAATTGGCTCAGGAGTTTCTACCAAGCTTGCTGCTTGAGCTTGTGTCTTCTGTATACAGCGGTGCCAATTCACTGGCAGCCACCCCAGTTTGCTGAAAATCCACTCAACTGCTGCAGAAGTGTCTTGGGACTGCCTGTGAGGGGCAGGGGGCAAGAACTGGCTTTTGCTGTCCCTCTGGATCAGAGGTGACTGGGCAGCAAGGACCATGCTCTTCCCTGCTGTCCTGCCAGTGTGCTGCCTGGGAGCTGGTGTTTTCCTTTAGCCTTTAAGTTTAAATGCATTCCTCTTTCTGTTTAGCTGAGCTCTCCTGCATCATCTGAACAAACTCCCTCGTGCAGCTCTGTGGAGAAAGTCTGGCCTCTGAGGTGGCAATTAGGAGTTTTACTGGCTTCAGCAAAGTCTTTGAATACCTCTCTGAACAAACCCAAGATAAGCATTCTTATAACAAAATTAACTGAAATTTACTTTGGTACCTCCTCTGTTCGTGTTTTCTGAAAGTGCAAAGTAAACCTTGTAAAGATGCACAGTGCAATAAACTCCAAACCCTTATGGCCCAGTATTTCTCCAGCAAATTCTCTGGTATCTATGCTATTCGATGGCATATGCTGAAGGGCAGGAAGAGTAGAGAAAAGAGCTTCTTGTGGCTTGCTCTGACTATTCCTCGTCATGAGGTTTACTAATTACAGTTAATGCCATTCATCATCGACTTTTCTTTAACAGTTCATTTGCAAATCTGACATCAAGTTTTTAGTTTTGAGAACCAGCCTCCTCTAGTTTGTACATAATAAATCCAGTGATTCTTAGCATTGCTTAAAAAGCCAAACTTAAATATTTCAGTGAAGTATTTCTAAGCTATATGGGAAAGACAGCAATGTAACTCATCATTTAAAAATGATTTTGAATAATCTTGTGCTTGGAGTTATGTGCTCTACTGACCTTTTCATAGTTACTGCTATATTATTAGCCATTACTAGAAAGTCTTTTAAATATCACAGTAATATTTTTTTTCATAACAGAAAGCTTTTCTCAAAGAGTTCCAATGAATTTATACCTTACAGAGGACACAGAATGAGATTAGCGAACTTTGTAGAGCATTAGTGTAGCGGAAAAGATTTTAAGTTTTTATTGCAGTAAAGAATTAGTTTCTATAAACTAAAATTGAAGAATTTCTTAGAATTCAAATTAGGATTCACATTAATTTGATAAAATTCAAATAAAATATGCATGTCAGCAACAAAAAGAAAGAGAAGACCATGATCAGATGATTTTTAGATACTAAAGACAACATTATTCCAAATTCATCGACTACTCAGCGACTTTGAAAATTGTCCTATAAAATGTTGATTGATGTATTAGGGGCTCAACAAGTAATGCTGAATTAAATACTGGGGCTTTCTTGTTGTGGGTTTGTGTGTGGGATTTTTTTGTTTGTTTTAGGTTTGGTTGGTTTGGGTTTTGGCAGTGGTTTGGTTTTTTTTTCTGAAATGAACTGAATAGGTACCATTTTCTGAGAAAAAGTGATTTTGTTGCTTGAGTTTTCTGAGTCTATCCAAGGCTTTTCTTGACAGGCAAGTTTTCTAGGAAGTGTCAGGCTTGATTGAGGTCCGTCTGTGTTAGATAATTCCTTTCTCTTGGCTGTGAAATAGCATTCATTCCTGCCCCGTGGTGGTCCTAGAGTCCTTTCTTTATTTTGTAGTTGACTATACTGGTATTGTTTTCTCCTGCCACTTGAGATTAAAGTATAAACCTTTCTATTCATTGCATAGGAAATTCATCATCAACGTAATTTGATCCTTTTCACTTCACTGCAAAGAAAGAATATTTTGCAAATGGGCAAGTCACTTCTGCAGCAAAGAAAAGGTCACACTACCATCCAAGCCTTCCTTAGCAAACGGTCTCTATCATGTTCATTATAATGTTTAGTCATTACATTAATTTAAAAGAAATAAAAAAGCCTCCACAATAATTCCAGGTGTTCCCCCTTCTTCTCTATTCTTTTTAAATGTCGCCTTTATGATGTGGCTATGCTGAACATGTTTAATCTGCAATAGAGGTTTCTATGCAAAGTTGTCGGAGCCACACAGCTTATAGGTGTCAGTCTGCAGCAGATCCCAGGCTTGGGCTGCCCTCCAGCAGTCTCGCCTTCCGCCTAAAGCTGATGTGTCAGCAGTGGTATGCTTGATTTCTGAATTAATTAGGTGTTCTGCTACTGGGCTTGTGGGGTTACTTGAATTCATGAATTAATAATTTTGTGATTTCTGCAGAGGAAGCAAGGTGATATGTTGGCAGTCCAGCAAGTTTTTTATATTTTCATTTCTTGCAAGATTAGGTTACTGAATGGATGGTGATAAAAACACTGTTGTTGGGTAATTATTGTATAAGTACATTTTTTGGTGAATTTTTCTGAATTAAGTTTTTCCTTCTAGCTCCTTTCCCTTTCTATAGTAGTATTTACTTTAGAGAAGTTTTTGGTGGCTGTTTCAGTGGAGATTTCACAGAATCATGGAATTACCAGAGTTGAAAGGGACCTCTAGAGATCATCTGGTCCAACTCCCCTGCTAAGCAGGATTGCCTAGAGCACATTACTCAGGACTGCGTCCAGGCGGGTCTTGAAGATCTCCAGAGAAGGGGACTCCATGACCTCCCTGGGCAGCCTCTTCCAGTGCTCCGTCACCCTCACTGATTTGATTTACGTAGTTTAATTCACTTGGAAAAACTCAACAAATACTAAGAAAAAGCCTTTTTTTTTTTTTCTTTCTGTCCCTCTTTCTGTTGTTTTTTATATATTCTTTACACTAGCATCCAGAGTCTGCTTTCTTAAAGCAGCAAGAACAGAGTGAAAAACGTAGGGCTTCCGGCATTTTCAGCCTGGCAGGAGAGAGATGAGGGGTGTCAGGGAAGGATAGGCTGTTGGGACAGTAGGTTTCTCATTGCTGTGGCTGTTGCACTAGAGAGGCTGGACATGGCCATGGACCTTCTACTCGGGGACCCTGTTTTCATGTTGTTTTCAGAATGGAGAAATGGGTGCAGGCATAGGGTAACAAAGACTAAATCACTATTGCACGTCTGAAGACCTCTTTAGTATAATGTGTATGCCTATAGGAACATATAGTACAAAGCTAAGGAAATAGGGAGCAACTGCAAAGTGCTATGATGTGCTATGATTACGGTTTCTTTGGGAAAGTGTACATCTCTTGCATGTTCCTGTAGAGCTGCCCCAGACTCTTAAAGTAAGGGGTTTTTAACTGTTACACATGCCATATTGTTTAGATCTTTCATTTTCACAACCAAGTGGCTAGAGTGCTGCAAGAAACATACCAAACAGGCTTTCAGTTAAGCTCATCTCACTGTAAATTTCTTCTGTACTTTCAGTTCCTAGCACGATTGCCTGCTGTAAGAATGAGAACACGTATCTTGCATTTGAATCCCTCAGAGTAAAATCAGCCCTTTTAAGTGTATCTAGACAGCAGCTTCATTTACTGGATATGGCCATACCTCCAGTAAGGCTGCATGTTGAACCCCAAAGAGTAAATGAAGATTGATCTTTATTGTTCAAGTTTCAATAGTATCTTTTCTTTTTCCCTGCCACCTGGCTGACCTGGGATGAACTGCCTGACTTTGTATGGATGTATTTTGTGGAGACGCCATAGTCTTAACTTCTAGATTGAGCCTTTATTCCAGAGGTTTTACAGGGAGGAGTAAAATGGGGAGGAAGCCCTGGAGGACATAGTGCAAGAGAGAAAGACCAAGAAGGAAGTTTATTCTGAAAGAAGGTGGTGGCGGGTAGTCCTGGCTGGGCAGGATTGGCATGGAAATCACCTTGCTTGTCTTCCTGTATCACAGTTTTGTACGCTGAGTGGCAAGCTGTTGGAAGCTTATGAAGTAACCATGCTGGAGTCCTGCTTTTTCATGTGCATTATTCAAAGCATAAGTCTAAAACATTGCACTTCTGCCAAGGCTTGTGGCCTTTTCTTAGGAACAGTGGCATTGGATTGAAGTGGTTTTTTTCACTGACTTAGAATGGTTAGAGTTGGAAGGGACCTTAAAGATCATCGAGTTCCAACCTCCCTGCCGTGGGCAGGGACACCTCCCACTAGACCAGGTTGCTCAAAGCCCATCCAACCTGGTCTTGAACACTTCCAGGGAAGTGGTCTTCCACAGCTTCTCTGGGCAACCTGTTCCAGTGCTTCACCACTCTCATGGTAAGGAATTTCTTCGTAGTACCTAATCTAAATCTCTCCTCTTTCGGTTTAAAACCATTACACCTTGTCCTTATAATATGTTTACCCAGACAGTTCTGAGATAATTTTCTCTCTCTTCTCCTCCTCCTCCCCCGCCCCAGTCTCATTCTTGTTATTCTGTGCCTACGTACTGATTCACGATTACAGAACTTAATAGGAAATAAATTGTTTCAAACACTTGTCTTTCAAAATCTCAGTAAATGCAGGGAAGAGAGAAGTGGACTCACTATGGATTGTATTAAATCAAGTCTGAAGTCTACTAATTCTGTAGCCTGTGGATTTAGAAGGTTGTAGGTTCAAGACATTCTGATAATGTGAGATGGAAAAAATAATGTACAAAACCAAAAAGTGAAAAAGTAATTGTTTTGTATTAAAGAAACATGAATAGAGAACACTATTAACTTTATTCCTAGTTCTTACTGTAGGAAAACTTTGCTGATACGTCCGGAGAAATTCTCTACTATCTTGTCTTCCAGAAAGTAAGCAATATTCCTGAAGTTGTGAAGTCATTGCTTTAGCGAGGAAAACGGAAGACTCAGAGAGACATATAGTTTTAAAATACATTAGAAGATGGAGTTTTTGAAAATGGAGGAAGAGTGGGTTGACAATTTTGAAGTTTCTGTAATCCTTTGATTGGATGTTACTTTGATGTTTGAAGTTGGCAATAATGTCTCCAGGATGAGCAGACAGGTTTTAAAGGGATTAATTTATGTGACAAGTGCTAATACTGAAGATTGATCCGGTGCTGGATTTATGCATTTGTTGATGTATTAATTCTGACAAGTCTTAAACAAAAACACTAACCAACTAAAAGGCTTTTCATCCTTATTTAAACTCCCAGAGACTTTGAAGTGGCTTTCTCAGTGAGTGGCTACACAACATGTAAAAAGAAAACCAGCATGCAAAGCAAAGAGGTATTTTTAATGCTAACGGAAGGGTCAACTTAAAAAAAACAACACCACAACAAACATCCCCAAACTACACAGCATTATTAAATTGTCCAAATGTAGGACTGGCAGCCCACAATCACAGCCAAGATTTAAATTCCTCATGTTAAAAAATTGTCTATGATGAGAGTGCTGACATACAACAAACTCGACAGCTCTCCTGTAGCGAGCGATAGATGGTAAGGCCAATGCTATAGGACTTTCTCTGAGATAGAGCTGAATTAGCCAAAAAATATTCCCTCCCTCTTCTGCAGGATAGGACTGCACAGATCCTGCCCTCTTTTATGTTTTTCAACTGTGCTATTTTAATTTCTACATGCATGCTGATATTCAGCTGGTTACAAGTGTCTAATTATTGTGATTATATGCATGCCGACTTCATCACTTTTTTTTCTAATGGAGCTGGCAGTGCAAGAGAAGCTTGGCATTTTATCTACTGTATAATTTGCTTGGTTTTATGCTTAGTGTAACAGCTTGCTGAATGAGTGTCGGAGAGAGACATAGATAAACAACAAGGGGAGGGTGAGCATGCAGACGCGGGTCCCGAGCGGTCATTGCACGTATCCAAGAAGACCTATCAAACAGGTGTTGGAAAGGCCAAAAGAGTGAAAGAAAGTTCAGAAGTAACTTCTGCTGATTGTGCAGATGCACCTATTGGCACCTGTGTCTTCAGATTTTACCCCTGGGAGGTAATTTCTTCGTAGGTGAATGACATCTGCTACTTAAAGAGGCCCTTGCAATGGCCGGGTGTGTGCTCAGCTGTGGGTGTTTCCTCATGGGATTCCAGGAGGTAGTTCCTTGGGAGTGGGGGGAGTGTGTAGGGGAGACATCCGTTACTGGAGCTCACGTACCACCATCTATCATTTCTGGGGTGGAGGCAGCCAGGGATGGTGGCTTTACTCTGAAGCAGGACCTGGCAGCTAGCCTGCCACCAGTAATTTATTGGAGGCCACCACCATGTTAATTTTAACAGCTTTCTTCCCCCACAGATACCAGATGAGAGATAAACACTAGATGCCAAAGGCTCTGGCTTTGGTTCCTACCCCCACAGACAGCTTGTGACCTGTCAGCATTGTTAGACAGGGACGTACAAGAAGCAACTCAGGTCAGACCAGGTGTTAATCCCAGCTAGTGCCTCAGATAGGTGTGAGGGCTCTCCATGGCCGTGCTTACTGCTGCAGCCCTTGCTTGTGCTTCAGGGAGCCTCCCAGCCACTTCTCCACTCACCAGACTCCTCATCCACCTTCCCCAGAGTATACCAAGGCTGCAGTATGATGCAGTGAGATCCAGGTTGTCTCAAGACTTGGCTAAGTTGTTTCCAGCCTGAATCATGATGGGAGAATTCTGTGTGGGTCAACTTACTCCTTGAGAAGCCAGCTTAGTCTCCCGGCATGGGGTCTGGAAGCAGCAAGCCAGGGGGAAACTTCCATGACCTGCACTAACTGCTTTTGTATGCTGCTTGGGTGTTTCTGTACTGGACCATGCTCTAAAACAACCTGCCAAGGGCTGTTTCAGTCAAGTGACAGTAGATGACGTTATGAAAATGGGACCTATTGCCCACTCTTTTGGGCATGTCCCTTGGCAGAGTAGATGAAGCTGTGCTAGGAGCCTCCTTTCTCTCACCAAAGAAAGGTTAATATTTCAAACCTGTGCAGCTGGACCTCCTGAATCCTGTTTTTCCACTTGACCTTTTTCTGGGATTTGAGTTGAGAAGTTTGTGATGTTTGTGGTTGTTCTTAAAGCTGTGGCTTGGTTTTATTTGTGTTCTGATTGCATAGCTTTTAGAATGAACTTTGGTAGCATATCCAAGTTTTTCTTTGAAAGCTTGAGGTTCGTGCTCAGGTGGGTTTGGAGAATAAAACGGGCTCTGGTATTACTCTGATACGAACATCAGGATGTTGGATTTACAGAAAACCCAAGCCATTACGAGCCTTGGCAGTAAAAAGATGAAAGGTAACTTAACATGCGTTTGCAATTCTGCCTGAAGTGAGCTCATGGAAATTCTCAGTTACCTCTAAAAGGTCACTAGGTTGCAGTAGGAACCATTGGCTTGTGATGATATTGCGGTTTATTCATACTTTGTTCTTCTGGTAACTTTAGCATCGCAACAGGAAATTAAGGTTTTCTTATCTGAAATTGAAAAAAAGCCCAAACCAATAGTTTGGGAAGTATTCTTAAAATGAGAACTCTGAAATACTCTTGGGAAGGCATTGAAATGTTGAATTTCAGTAATGGTGTGAATGTTTGTAAATGAATCTCTCCTCTTTCGGTATAGAACTAAGGCACATGTCTACTCCTGTGAATAAAGAGATAGAGGGCAAAACAATTGACATAGAAATGTCAATGTCATTTTAGTTTAAAATTCCTGTGTGTCTCTACACGTTTCCATAAAATGCTGAGCTCATGACAAAATGTTTTGGTGTATGGGTTTTTTTCTTTTGGGTAAAGTATTCATTTGAAGTATTTTTAACAGTTCAATCTCTTTCTCTCTCCTCTTTTCTTTTTTCTGTGGTTTTTTTTTTTTTTTTTTTTTCATCTGCCTTATGCTGCATGTCTTCTTGCAATATCCCTGGGGATATATGATATCTAAATACACTTTTTCTCAGTTTTAGCACAATGTGGCTCTGAACCTGATTGGGACTTGAATGTTCTTCAGGATAAAAATGTTAAGGAGTGTAATGTCATTTGTGAAATGGACCCTTTCTGAATATGGGAGGTGCTTTGAGCCTTTCACAGAATCAGCAATTCGCCAAAATGTCACAATATTTCAGCTGCATAAGTTATCAGCCAAAGCCATGAGATATTTCATATATATGGTATATTCTCATGTTTTGCTGGGTTATATGCAAAATCCTTATCCCTGAATAAGGATTTCAAGACAGACAGATACTTGTTTGAACTACATTTAAAAAATCTGAAGTTGAAATAAGGAAAGGAAACCTTAAAGAAATATAATAAACATATCCAAACTGACTTTTTAAACTTCTTCCATGCCAATTAAAGGAGTTCCTCACATTACGTGTGGTCTGTAAGTATCTCTGCCATGTTTTAATGCTAGCACGTTGAAGGAGCTGTGTCTGCAGGAAGTGCTTTGTTTAATGGAGGCTGCCCCATGTGTTTGTGCTGCATTGGGTTTTGATCTGAGTAGGACCTGTGGCCCCCATGGGTCCCTGAAAGCAGGTGAACAGGAGTCATAAACTGAGGCAGCAGCTGGAATTGCTGGATGAAATCAGAACAGAGCACGTACTCTGCCCGGGTATTTCCTGGGTACGTAAGAGTAAACAGGACACTTGACTGACCTTTCTTCTTTCATGGTCTGAAAAAACCCCAAGATCTTTCAATACAATCTGGTCTTCTGTCATTTTTAGTTATAATGGAGTCTAGAAATCCAAAAGCAGTTATCCACAGTATTCAATGTAATGAGTAAGGTATTCTTGGGCAAGGTTGGATACTAGAAGCTGTATAGGACAGAAAGGAGGCGGTGATAGCAGCAAATACTGGCTTCATAGCTGGGCTATCATAGCTGGGCTGCTTCCTGGGCTCTCAGTTTTTTCTGTGTGCCATGTAGACATAACTACATACTGCCCAAGGCACTATCTCTTTCAAAAGCTTTAAAATAGGCAAAGAAAAATTATGAGAGGAAGATACTCTGAAGTAAGGGAACTTGCTTTGGTTTACTGGCAAGTGTCCTGAACAGACTCGGATCTCCATCAGGCTCCTATCTGTTAGATAATATGGACCCTTTGTAGCTTGTTCATGCAGTAGATGAAGGGCACGGGGGTAAATAAAGTAGTGCAGAAAACTAAAAGCCTGTTGAAAGAGTGGTGTGAATAGTAGTTTGGGGACTGGCAAGCAAGCTTCCTTTGTCCTCTTTGTTTTTTGGGGTGTGCTGCAAATCATAGACTATGGAAAGGAGAACTTTATCTGTGATATCCCAAATGCATTGCATCCAAAAATGGTTTAAAGTCTAGACTATGCTTATTGCAGTAGGATGGAGGGAAGGACAGTATGTACCTAGCCTTATGATGAATATTGTAGTATTTCTGTGTATGCAGAAGCACTTGTATCTGGCAATTGTGTGCTCTTTGAGATTGCGCAGTAATCTTTCTTTAGCAGGACTAATAAGAAACAGAAACCTACTTGCACTTACTAGATGAGCATGATTTTCTCCTTCTTTAACATCTTGCCTTTTTACTTCCTCTGTTAGTGAATGTGAACTATTTCAGAATTTTAGGTGTTTATTTCATTATGTTTCAGTTTCCTGGCAGCAGTTTCTTCTGCAGCAGAGGAATCTAAAAGTGTGGCAAGTTTTTGTTTTAATTATGAGGAATAAGTAAATAAATAAATACATATTAATTTCTTTTAAAGTACACATTATTTCAACATAGAGTTCTGTGCTTAGTATTTATATAAAGTAAACAATAACTTCCAGTTTGGGAATGTTATTGTTTGTTTTACTGCAACTTACTGGAAGAAATAAGATCGGACTTACTGACTCATTTTAAGGATATTTTGATTCTTTCTTCTAAGTTGAGCAACTGTTGAGGGTTTTTTTCTGTTGTTGTTGATTATCTTCTATTACTGCTCACATCTTAACTTGGCAGCTAATTCTGTGTCCCTTACATACCATGCTGTTCTGGATCTGTTGCTTGTGGGTGGGTGTTTTTTGCTAGCCATTTTTTCGTGGCTTGTACTAAATCTTTTTTGCGTCATTACATCTACCTTTCTCCATCTTCCCAGTGAGATGCATTAGTGGGAGCACTCTTGTATAACTGAATTGGGATATGGAAGTTTGCTTTTTATATGTACCTGATGTGAATTCTGTAGATTCAGCAGGCAGTCTGTGAGAACTGAATGCACTGCTGGACCTACCTGTATCAAGCTGGGGCTAGCTACATCTACAGACCTGCAGAGTCCCAGGTGTCTAGTAGGATTGTACAAGAATTTAACAACCTAAATTCCACTGGACTTCCTCTGGCTAGTTGTAAGAAAGACAGCCAGGTAGCAATAGGAAAGGCTAGGCAGTGGGGAGTTAAGAACTCTGGGCATGTAAGTAGAATTTAGGTGTCTGGGTTTTGTCTTGCCCCAAAATCCAGACCTTATAGTGGCATTATTAAAATTGACTTTTACTAATTCTTATTAAAGGTCACTTTTTCTCAGTGAAGTTTGTGATAGTTGCATTTCAGCTGTATGACGTATTAACTGGATTAGTGCTACATACCCTTTTTGCTCTGCAACGTTGAGGAGAAGGTGTGCTGGATATTGCTGCCCTGAGCCCAGCCCCAGATCTTGTTCCTGCAGAGGTTCTCAGTGCCTTTGAGACTTGCGCAGAGCAAGGAGGTGTAATATGGTTTAAATTAAACAAAGCAACTCTCCTTCCCCTCCCAAAAAGTGAAGCTCTTCTGGTATTGTCAGACTGTAGGAATATTTAACTGAAAAGTTAGTTCAGCTGCAATCTTAAAGTCTTCTGGCAAACTTTGCTGTGTGACTACCTGTTTGAATTAGTTCTTGTGGAAGAAGAAAGAGACACCTGTATCAAAATCTTTTAAAATATTGATGAATTAAAGAAACCCCTTTCAAGAGATGACTGGTTCATTGAGTCCAGTGCCTGCTGTTACAGGCACCCCACATCACATTGTAGTGCTCACATATTAACCAAACTCTGTCTTCAGGATTCTTTCCTCTGCTGCACCCATCTGATGTCTTGCTTTCATGGTGGTCAGGAACCTTCCAATTTTTGACAGAGTTGTTGTCATAAGGTTAGCCATGGTTGGTTCTCGTACCAGTTAAAATAATTGTAAATTTAAGTAGTCCTTGTCTTTGTCAAGATTGACTGAATCAATAAGAGGGACACTTACAGTCCCCTCAGAGTGCAGGTACATTGAGCTTTTTCTGGTGTCCTATCACATGAGTAATTTTCGTTCCCCTTGACCGTTTACTGGTAAAGCTTTTAGACTTCATGCTGAGGATTTTTATCTCAGTGTGCTAGGTGAAACGACTTGTCTAATAGTCTGGTCTGTGTATACCACTTGTTTTGTATCTCGTAGCAAATTTACTATCCACATTTAAGTTCTTAATTCCCACCCTAGTGTCCTAAACAACACCGATGCATGCTGTGGGGTACTCAGCTGTGTTAGAGCTAACCTATTTCCTTCATCTAGAAAATGAGCTTCTATGTTTAGAAAGAATGTCATGTTGGTCTAATGTGTTTTCCTTTTTGGTGCTGGCCAAGTGACATTGTGTTTTATTCTGTTTTCCTTTAGCTGCTTTCTTTAATTATGCCTCCCTTTACAATGTGTTCCAATGCCATGTGTTTCTACTGAGGTGATTTTTATGAACAGTAGTTGCCTGGATGACTTGGTTTTGTTTGCCACTTCCTCTGCTATTTTTTTTTTTTTTTAATCTACTTACTGTGTTTGTTGAATGCTTTCAGATCATATACCACTTTATACTTAATATTGTTTCATTGAAGTCCTTGCACCTAGCCCTGCAATTTCATTTGCCAGTTCTTTAAGAATCCATAGATGGAGATTATTGAGGTTTTTCTAGCTTTGAGTCGATTACGCTCTGCGTTTTGCTTCTGTTTTCATGCTCTCTGCCTTGTAGGCATCTTGGATTTCCCAGGCTGTAAAATAAGAAAGTTAATTCCATTTGGAGACTGTTGAAAGTTGCCTGTAAGGCATGTTGATGTCGGATGCTCTGCACAAGTGTTGTGGGATGCCTAAGTGAAATTTTCATTTAATCGTTTAAAAGTAAGGATAGTGATGCCGTGGAAAAGTCTAAAACTGTGTCTTGATTTCTTTTTTCACCCCAGTGATATATTTCTCCCACTCCTCCTCTACACAGCTTGTTCATGCTGTCTGGGAGCGGCAGTAATTCCTCTTCCCAGTGCACACCCCATTATTCAGTGATGTACTATCTGATGGGCAACCCTTCCAGGCACCTCATCCTTTTGCTCAGGAGAAGGGTTGTGCTTGCTCCCTTTACAAAGGGAGGCTGGAGGGCTTCAAGCAAGTACAATTTTTGAAGCTCATGAAGCATCAGCTCTCTGGCAGTGTGTTTTCCTCTTCCTTTTTCCTTCTGAATTCCTTTGGGAGCTGGGACTGAATCATAAAAACTTTACAGTTTTAGAATTTAAGATTTTAAAATGTAGAGTTTTAGAATCAGCAGAAGTGAGGCGGCAAGGGCTGTCTTTCTGAACAGGAGAATTTATGCAGTGGGGATAATGCTATTGCTTAAACAACTGCCTGCCCCTAGACCCTTCTGTTTGGATTGCTGTTGGAGAGGCTTATTTGACTCTAATGTTTTTTGTCATTGCCAAGCCAACTTCTTTTAGCATTTCACAGAGCTGAAAAGGAAAGCCTTGCTCACGTTTTGAGGAGTATTTGAAACCTACCATTGCCTCAAGCTTTAGCTTCCTGTGCTGTGCAGTAGAGTGCCTGATAATGAAAGATGAAAGCTTTCTATTTTTGTCTTGTGAATGTAGCTCATGTTTCATGGGCCAGATTGGTTGATTTTTGTGTGTTCCTCTTCAGTGCCGCCTTTATCTTGGGGAAGGGGGAAGGAGGGAAGGGCGACTTCACTGAGATGCTAAATTTAGAGCGGTTAGAAAAAGTGAGGATGTGTATCCGGGGTCTTTCCAGGGTTTCAGACTCAAGGCACCTGAAGAGGCTGTTTTGTGACCAAGCATGTCAAGTTGAAAGGACAGTGCCTGGGCACCAAAAACACCCTTGCCCTTCACCCCTTCACTTGAATATCACAAGTGGCAAATCTGTGCACCCTGTGACACATAAAGAGAATCTTTCTCTATTTTTCATTTGAAGCATACACCGTTGATAGCTGTTGGTGTGTTCTGATCTACAGAAGCTCAAAATACATATTCAAAAAAAATGTGATTGATTCTGGGTATGTTTTCATTCCCTGTGCCGAGTACACTAAAGAGCTTGATATAAGAATTTTTATTTACGTAAAGGTATTCTCAAAGATGAGGGACAGGAGATTTCTGGGTTTTTTCTAGCTGTGCAAAGCACAGAGGTGATGTTAAACGGAAAGGGAACAGTGCAAAAAGAGGACCTAGAGGAGAGGCCATGATGTTCTGAGCCTTGAGTGTCACATATTTTTTGTCGTAGATTTATGGGGGAAACTTGCTTATCTGAACTGTAGTTATCCAAGTGCTTTTACTGTATGGATATGAAAGCAAAATATGATTTGTATTTTCTTTCTCTAAGACCTATAGCCTAGCTGTAAAAATAATATTTTTTTCCATTATAGTTGTGCGTATTGGGTCGTTCTCCCACCTCACTTTGGTCTCAGATGTTGATATTTCCAAGTTCTTTTTTAGGGTGATGGATACATTCATTAAAAACATGTCTGCACAAGTATTGCAGAATGAAATACCATGTCTATTCATGGTATGTTCCGGCTGTAGGAGTTTTTCTGTGGAGGCAGAAACCCACATGCGTGTCCAGTCTGAAGTGCTCCAGAGCAGATGCCACCCATCTTCTGCAGGAGGCCGTAGTCCCCCCAGCCAAGAAGTTCTATGGCTCAGCCTACTTTCTCTTTCCCCCTCAGCTGTTCGCTTCTATCCCTTTTCAACCTTCCAGTGTTAAATGCTCAGCAAGTGTGATCCATGGGAGAAAATAACTGCCTAGACTGTTCTGGCAAAACTCAAGTTAGGTGAATTCTTCTGGATTTTGCCTCCTGCTGAGCACTGGCACACCTGGATGGCATTCGACACCAAGGATGGCTAAGATCCCCTGTAAAATAGTGCTGTTTTCATTACGAAATAGTTAAGACTTGTTAAATTATAGCAGGTGATGCTTTTTGTGACGGTATGCCCAAACTACAGCTTCAGAGTCAGAATGGCTAAGATGTCCTGTACCATGCTGCCCTGTTCATTATGAACTAGCCAGCATTGTTAGTACATTTACAGTAGGTGCGAGTTTTTTGTGATGGCATTATCCGAACTACTGTCTTGTGGAGCCAGATGTCAAGTTCTCTTTTTTTAAAAATCTCCTTGGCGCTGCTGGCAGAAGGCAGCAGCTTCCAGGTAAATCTGCTGGGTTGCAGGGGTGTGTGAGAAGAGTTCATCTTGCATGTGCTTTCATACAGCATCGGTAGCTCCTTCCCATACCTTGCGAGTATTGTACAGAAGGAGGTGCTCAGCTGCTTGGACAATCTTTCCTGCTGAGATGGAAGGAAGGAGAAAGAAACCACATCTCACATGAAGGCATCTGAGAAGGCTTTATTTAGCTTCCTAAGCGTACCTTATTTTCTAGAAACCAAGACCTGTGCTATGGGACACATAGTTGTCAGAGGTTTCCTTGCTTTGAATAAGTGAGAAGATCCACAGTGATTTTTTTTGTCTTTTTCTATGAAAAGCTCCCAGGTTAGGAAGATGAGAATAGAGTACAAATGATGAACAGTGAGGCTTTGTACAAGAGCTAACTTCATGTTTGCTCTGCAATATGAGCTTCGTGCTTGCTTTTACCTGGTTATGAAAATCCAAGGATTCTTAACATTTTGCTATTTCGTACTTATAAGATAGCATAAAGGTCATCTCAGAGGGTATCCTTGTGATCCTGCTTGTTATAATTCAAGGTACTGTGTTCAGAAGACATGTAAAAGTACATTTTAATCCAAATCAAAATGTCAAAAAGGTGTATATGTTAGAGAGCTGCATTTGGTGTGTACTCGAAGCTTGTTCTCCGAGTGTTCTGAGACAGAACAGCCCGTTGCTGTTCTGTTCCTGTACAAACGGGACCTTTGTACACTGATTCCCTGCCTCTCCCCAGCAGTTTAGGAAGCTCTTGTACCCTGCTATGATACACGCTTGAATTGGCACCTTGGTAAGCAAAACAGGTTACGTGCAAGTCATTGACGAGAGCCAGAGAGGGAGCATCAAGCACAAGCGGTGTGTTAATGTGTGCATGGTCATGAGTAATTGTCTCCATGAACTAATTTGCAGAAAGCTGACTATATGTCCAGCTAAACAGTTACGGAATCTGGTTAAACTATTGCAGATGGATCACTCACAAAAATAATCAGTTGTTTTCAGAGTTATGTCTGCCCTGCTTGTTTAGTGGGAGAAGAGGGAGTTGTTTTGCAGTGCATTGCAGCCTGGTTTTGTTCAGCTTCGTACCTGCAGCTGTTACTTTTCCACACATTCAAAGTTTTTTCAACGTTGCTGGAACTGAATGGGTTATTTTTATTCTTAAATGAAATATGTCCACAGTTTAAAAATTCCTCAGTGTGCCAGGTTCCTGGTGGTGATAGGATTGCTGGAGAATGTCAGGTGGGACTCGCTGGCTGAAGGTAAGAATGGAGAGCGGCACTGTGGAAGTCTAGAAATGGGAAATATTGTACTTGGCTACACACAGTCACAACTGCTTTGTGAGCAGAGTCTGAGCACCATAAAACAGCTGGTGGCACATCTCTATTGGAAAGATGCTTCTGGCTTACAATGCACAGACATGCTCCATGAGTTACACAGCAAATTTCAATTAATGTTTGCATTTTGTTTGGTAGGTAGCTCTTTTTTAATGTTGCCCAGGATAATTTGTAGACTTCCCTTTTTCCTGTCTTCCTTCCCTCTTACAGTAAGTGGTGCAGTTATTTCTCTGCAGTTGTACTGTTTTCTGTCAGTTTTCCTCTTGCTCTTCTGCTTGCTGCTTTGGGCCATAGGGAAGGGGATTCAGCTCCTCCACCTGTGTGCCATGTCGGTGACTGAAGCTGCCTCTTCGGAGAAGAGCAAGGAAGGGTAACACTGGGATCTGTAATGATGTCTGTAAACTCAGAAGTCAGCAAGGTCTCATGCTGCACCAGTGTGATGCTTCCATTGTTAAAAGGGATTTCCCAGGGGGAAGAGCCCTGTTGGAATCAGATTTAGAAGCAAAAAGGGCTGTGTAAAATCAAAGGCGAGTTCTTAGCAATCAATACCCATTTGTTAATGGTTCCACCTTTATGACAAGTTAGATTTGCGGGAGAGAGAAATGACTATAGGAATCAACTGGGAATTACTTTAAGTGTAAACACCCACAATCATTAATGAATTTTCAGTGTAATGTGTCTTTATTAAAGAAGGCATCCCCTTTTTTTTTTTTCCCCTAACCTGCAACAATAAATGAGCAGAATTACTTGCATAAAGAGCCTAAACAAAGGCAAAAACCATGTCCAGCAGTAAAATGACTGCTTTGGGGTTTTTTTGTTTGTTTGGTTTTTTCTGTTAGCTTTTTTTAGTGACATTCCTGATGCTGTTTGGTATTGCAAGTGCCATTGCTGTTTAAATGTTTTCCCATAGAACTGAGAGAGAAATCATGACAATTCATCACAAATTAATGCATGAAAAAAATTGAAATGCATAAGACTATTGGAAGACTAATTGTAAGATCGTTTAATGTAAGACCATTGGAAGCAAATCCAGATAGAGAGATGGTGCTGCCTGGAATACCGGTGCTCTCCTTGTAAGAAGGAGACTTTATTGCTGCCTACTGAGGTGAAGTTGTCAAGTTTTTGAGATAAGTTTTGCATTCTGTAATCCACAGTGGCAAAAAGGAAAGAACCAAAACGTTCAGATGATAACATTGTATACTTCATAGAGGCACTTAATTTAATATCCTTGCTTAGCAAATGTAATTGTTGTTGTTGAAAATTGGGAAGTTAATATTTACATGACCCAAGGCAAACAACTTTGAAACAAGCCTGTTCCTGAAGTTTTCAGTTGTAGCAGATGCCTCTTTTCAGATAAAACTTCAGATACCCATGACTCATGGCCACCAACTAGAAGTGTTTTGTTCTTCCTAAGGGTGTAAAACAATTTCGTTTGTGTTCTGGGCAGTGAGTCATAGCTGAAAAGCATGTCAGTAGTGCTTCTAAAGGTAAATTGGATAGAGTGATTCTGTGGGCAACATGTGGAGTTGAGGCACCGTTAGTTATTTGTGGGGATGGAACTCTGGTTTGCTGCCGTGGATTTACTCATAAGAGATGACCAAGTGGTTCGTAAGTTTTACTCTGTTGGTGTCTTTGACCTCCTCTGGAGTCATTTGTGACAAAGAACTGTGAGCTTCCACAGTCTGACAGCGGTTACAAATAGCTAAGACTGTTGAAGGCTGTGATTTAACGAGGCGTGGGATTTTGCAATGAGCTGATAAGGCCTGGCCTGGTTCAGAATGCTTTCCCATTTCGCATGTATTGGATTTGCAAAACACACAGACCACTGTTGCCTCCACAGTCTTGTGAGGTGAGTGGGCTGTCCACCATCTCCAGCAGGCTAGCTCAAGATCAGTCCCATCAATTAGGGTCCGTATGCTTTCTGACTTCTCGTTGCGTTTCAGGTAAAATGAAAGTGCATTGCCTTCACTGCGAGCTATCCCAAGAAAAACTCAGCCTCAAGAAATTACAGATGTTTTTAAAAATAAGAAGACCTATCTCCCTGGCAGTAAGGAAGGGGATGGCAGTGGTTACTCTAGCTCGGTAGCTGTGGATGTGGGAGGGAAGTGTTGTTCTCACCTGCTCTTCCAGGTGAAGCACTTCTGCCTGTGCATGCTTGGCAGAGGCAGTCATTGGTTCGAGCTGCCTTGCCTTCCTGCAGGTCTGAAGTTGTTTCTTCCTGTGTTGGAGTGAGTTTAATGCTCAGGGTTAGGTATTCTGGCTGCGCATGTGCGACTGCCTTTCTGTGCTACCCTCAAGACCACAGGTGAGTGGGGCACTTCAGCTTCCCGAGCTGCTGCACATGGGGTTTCTCGGGTCTTGGTAGCACAGCCGATTCCAAGTCGGGGTGGAAGAGTGTAGCTGATAGCTGGCATGTCTTTGTAACTTCTCCCTCCTTGGGGGGCAGCTCTTTGCTCAGGGCACGGGGCATCTAACAAGTAAAAGGATAGAAGTTATCTGGCCTCCAGAGTGCAAGCATTTCACCATTCATGGAGCAGTTGGGCAAATGACTAAGTTCCCTGGTGTCTCCTTCCTCAGAGGCATGGATTTGATACTGTGAAGAGTATGGACTGCAGCTGACTTCCCCAGTGACTGCTCTTGTCTGCTGAGGGTGCTGTAGATGGAAGATAAATTGCTCATCATTGCAGTCTGACAGCTGCCTAGAGAGCAGAGTACGATTAATTCCTGAAGTTCTTCCTTAACTATTTCGTTTACCTGGGTGGGTGTTCACTTCTGAGTTTCTATCTCCTTTACAGTGATGAACAGTAATATAATTCTCTGTCTTGTTCATTTTGTGTACACTTAGAATCCTAAATAATACAGCTAGTAAATTGTTATTTATATCTCTTGGGAAAAAATCTGGATTGTTAAAATAAGCTGGTAATGCAGTCCTACTGTATTTGGTAGAAGCTATTGCCTTGGGGTATGGCTTATCTCATTAACCAGCCATGAAAACCTCGTGGTTTTCCATCTCTGCTCTTCATCAGGTATATTACCTTTTATATTATGTATCTACAGTTTGTTCAGGGCAGTAGTGAGTAGCGTATTTGTGTATTTCTGGTATATTTACACAAGGCTGCTCTCTGATGATTGCAGATTCTGGAGTTGGGTCTGTACATGTTAATCTACAGCTACTCTGTAATTAAGTGAGAAAATGCCCTATTCATTTGTCAGGGAGGCTTTTTTACCTTGTATTGTGCTATTCAGTTACCTATTGAGGTCTTATCCTGCGAATGTGCTGTAATAACACCAGGCTGTTGGAAAAGCAGGTAGCAGAACAATAGCCTGAAATAAGACACTTTCGTCTCAAGGATGGTTAATAGACAATTCCTGAGCTTTTAGCTGTTAAAAAGTCTGCTCTGAGCTCCAGCCAGGTTACAACACGTTTTGTCTGGCAGTACTATGGGTCAGTGAGCCAAAGGGCTATGAACAGTTAAAAAAAAAATATCTTTTCTGACAGAGTTCAGGCCCTTGTTTTGGGACAGCTGCTGAGAGAGTATGAAGCAGGTAGGGTTTCTCCTGGGTTTCCAGCATGGGAGTTTGATAATCACTTAGGTAAGTGGGGTTTGCAGTATGTATTTGTTGCTTCAAACCCATATTCCTCTAGTTCTTTTTTTCTACAGATGAAATTCGATAGTGGTTGGCGAAGGCTGCTCAGCCACTCGATTTTGTATGGCCACAGCCTTCCAGGAGGGAGAAGATGGGTCTGGGGGCTGGGGAACCATGTGGGCACCATGGACTGGGACCAGGTCTGAGCAGGAGCAGGCAAGGATCCATGGATAAGCTTGGGAACTCAGAGGTGGGCGCTGCTGAGGGCTGGAGTGCCACCCAAATGTGCAGACTCCAAACAGTGACACTCTAGCCACCTTTGCTATTTTTATTAAAATGATAAGTGGTACTTTGCAAATGTATAAAAAAGAGACCCTGGAGAACATTGAGTATAAAAATGTCTAGTTTTAGGTTGTAATTTATTAACATCTTTTTCTGAAGAATCAGTTGGGTTTGGGGGTGCCTGTGGTTAATTTGGGACCTTGAAAGGGAAAGTGTTTTTATAAAATGAAACCTTACTACTGCATACAGTTCTGGGACAGATGCTGTATGTTGTCATGTTGCTTTCATTGGAAAGCAAACATAAATACAGCTATAGCAGTGTTAAATGCTGTGACTAACCTGCGATACTCTATTACATACTGTTTAAGATTTTATGCTGCCAAGCATGTTATTTTCTGCTGAAAGAACATTTGCTGCAATTTTATTTTAGTAATCTGCAAGGGATTGCTAAGCGTACATGACAAATGGATTGCTACCTGCAGTATCGTGAAGAATATTGTAAGAAAATCTTGATAATGTGTTCTGCTCCTTTTAGTGCTGAAGGAGTCCTATGGAAAAATGTGTGTGTGCCCTTTTTGTGCATTTTCTCCCTCTACTGTCTACCTGTATGCATGTATCTCTATGAGGGGGAAAAAACCCAGCAATTGAAAAATATCTATATTTTGTTTCCCTCTGTTTAATTGCTGATTATTTTAGAATTAAGGGGATTATCGGGTTTTAGGTGTTCATGTTTTTCCCTTTCTATTTCACCAGCTGAATAGCTAATCTATAGCTCTCTTGGTGTTAGAGTTGTTTTTTTCTTTTATTCTAAGTAGATACAATGTCTTCTTCCATGCTGCTGGGGGGGCTACCGTGTAGGTGACCTCTGCTTTTTCATTTGCTAGCAAAATGCACTTTGTGTGAGCAAAGTCAAGCATAAGTTTTTTTCTGATTATGGTTTATTTTTAAAAAAACAGGCATGAACCTTTTAGAAAACTGCCTTAAGTATAAATGTACTTATCCTGGCTAATGTGATAGCTAAATGGAAGCTGAAAGCGTTCTCTGGAAACCACTTGTATATCTGTAGATAGCTGGAGTGCCAGAATTATAGCCGACTTGACCAAAATGACATGCTTTATGTATGTTAGGGCATGTGAACGAAGCATGCTGCCAGCTTAATTTGCCGATTTTACAGTCAGCTCATTTCTTTGCTTCACTCTTCTTCAGTTAGCTTTTTAACTCTGTGAATTAGCATCAATACACGTGGGAGGACATTTTCTTTGGATCCCGCGCTAAATTATTCTGAACCATGTAGAAACCCTGACAGTGAGAGGAGCTGAATGTCTGTCTCCTCATCTTTTCTGTTAATGGGCTTTTTCACCGTGTATTTTTGTACCTATTTGAAGCAGTGATATTAGTCTCCCAATTATTGTTCAAGCTCTTTCACTCTGCCGATGAGTAGTTACGCAGCATGTCTGAGTTCTTTCCTTTTTCCCAAGAGTGGACAAGGACTGGAAGGACGAGTATTCACTTCTACATGCAGGTTAGCTCTTGAACTGAAATTCAGAGCTCAGGCTACAGATACTTTGACCAGGTCCCTGATAAATGAGGATAAGAGGCTGCTACCTACTGCTACCTATTAAAGAATGGATGCTGTGTTGCTAGCACAGTGTCAGGACAGCTGGATTTCAGTCTGGTGGTTCCGAAAAGTTGAGTGGAAATTCATGTAGCATTTTCATCTTTCATCCATTGTAGGAAGTGGTGACCTTTTTTTTAAATTATTATTTATTTAAGGTTAATCAGCCCAAATGGCACTGATTGTTCTAGTGTAGCTGTTGAAGAAATATATGAGCCCTTGTGTGCAGGCATGTTACTCTGCTGCTGAGTGCCCCAGTGACCTGCCATAAGAACTTCCAGTGACTTCCAGTTTCTACTTCAGGGGTCTTCACCATGGCTGTGCTGCTGCCCTTTGAACGTGGAGCAGCTTTGCCAGGTTTATCAGCAGAAACATCTCCAAACCAGGCGTCTGTGTCTGGTAGGATGCTTGGGGGTAAACTGCCAGGTGGTAATTACTGAAGCGAAGGGCTGCCAGGGCTGGGTTTATGTATCTAAATCATGGAATTACTCAAAGTCATCCAGCTATGGTGCTTCACTGACCTATTTAGATACTTAATTGCATTGCCCTCCCTCTTCTGCTCTTTCCTACAATAATACCCATCTTATGTCTGGTCCTTTCTAAATAAAAGTTAGGCTAGGATTCTCTTCTCTCTTTGGGGGTTTGTCCCGTTGATAAAAAGAAAAAGGGTGATAATTAAAATAGTGGAACTTGTCCAGCTTTGAGGGAAGGCCCTCCTTTCAATATGAGATGACCAGCAAGCTCTGGTTGAGCCAACTGCGCCAACTTTAGGAGGTTTCCATTTCTGTTGGCCACCTGCCCCACTGGCAGAGGTTCCCCCAGCTGAGTCGATGGCATGGACATGGGCATCGGGTGCGGGAGAACTGATTCCATGTGCATGAGCCACCCCAGCAGCTGTGTGGCATTGCAGGTACCATGCTGCAGGGTGGGATCGGGGCGAGTGTGGGCTCAGCCTCTCAGGGATAGCCCTGTGGTTGTGCTGGATTGACCATACTACGCAGCTGCATCGTAAGGCTGTATTCCGGCACATGCACCAAGGCTTTGCACTTTTAATTGATTTCCCTCACTTGCTTTCCTGCTTCTCCATGTAAGTGTGACCTAGAACACAGGGTGCTGAGGCTGATTTGGTGCTACTTGCACTGCAAGCAGTTTGATGTATTATTACAGGTTCTGAATTTAGTTCCCCTTTTTTTTAATTAGGAGATTTTTCATCTTGGGTGGAGTGACTTGGATTTCCTGCTGCTTATCAATGGTTTAGTTGGATCTTGGAAGAGAGCAGTTCATACACATAAGCAAGGAAAAAAGAGGAGGTGGATCCTGCTTCTAGTGTTAGTGGATTGTCTTCAAATATTTCTGCATGACTATGTGGTTAGAAAAAAAGGTGCCATGTATGTGTGTGACTGTTGTAAAGCTTGTTGTCTTTTTATTTAGTATCCCAAATTGTGTGTGGCTATTCCTCCTCTCCCCCATCTGCTTTCATCAATAAATAGGGTAAAACAGAGATGACTGTTCAACTTAAGTCTTTAGTGTGTGTGTGTGTGTTACAGATTTCCTAACTGTATTTTGATAACGAAGTTGAATTCTGAAGCTATACCAGAAATGTATCAGTTCTGTGGGCTGGTGACATAGCATTAACTGTCCTTTTAGTTTTGTTTTGTTTTGTTTGTTTTTTTTAAAAGGCATTAGCTTTTAAGTTTTACTCTTTCCTCCATAGTTTTCAGAGAGCTTAATTTGTTTTAGTTCCAAAAGATTTCTTTCTTCTTTAGGAATTAGCAAATTAAACACAAAAGAAAACAATATGGATTTGTTGTTTCTTTAAAATTGTTGGTTACCCGGTATTTGTAGTCTCTCTGCATTTGTTTATTACAGTGAAACAGAAAGTAATACTTGAATGAATGCTCCATTACAAAAGCAGTACTAAGTTAGGTGGATAAGTCACAGGAGAATATGCATTGCAAGGGATAGTATTTTGAACTAATAATCTGGAATAGGACAGCACTGCCTTGTTTAAAGGAAATGTGTTTCTGCAGACATCTATACGTTTGCTGCTGAAAAGGGGTATGTTTATAGCATCAACAGAGTGCATTTAGAGAATCAAAGCATGTTCCATCTTAGAAGTGACCTGGAAAGAAACATTTCCATACAGTTTTATGTTGTCACTGTTTTTCATTCATTACACACACACACGCGTTCCTGGCTGAGATGTTCTTTTGTCTTGTTTGTTGGTTTCAGAAGCTTCCTGGTTTTTCTGTAAGAATTATTTAGTGTCCCAGATCTGCCAATTATGAGCTTCTCAAGCTATGGGCACAGGAGCAGAGAGCTGAACCTCCAGGCAGAAACCTGGTGCAAATAGCACTGCAGCAGCTGCAGACAAAAGGGCAGGCTGTGCATATGATAACATAAGAATTGAGTGGGCTGGGATTGAGATGTAGGCATATGAAAGGTGACAAATGTAGCCCAGGGTAAACTTGCCTTTGGGAGAGAGCTCTGTCTCCCTAGGAAGTGTCAGGTTTTCACAGGTTTTAAATCAGGACAGCTTGACTTGGCACAGATTAACCCTTTTGTGAACCCCTATTCTCAGTCTCTGCAGCCCATACATATTTGGCTTTCTCTGGTCATGTTATCTGTTTCCGCTTGGGGGAAAAAAAAAACAACCAACCAACCAAAACTGAGTGAAATGTTGAAGGTATGGTGCATTTCTCCCAGATTTCCAGGCCTGTGGTGGTCCAGATGAAACCATGACTCCGAAAGGATGCTGGAAATCTGGAGATCATGGTCAACTCTACTCTAGGTATGCATGAGCTCAATAGCCAGAGTCAAACATGGCTTGCATGAGTTGCATGTCTCAAGCATGTTGGCTTACTGAGCATGAGCAAAGCAGCTATCATTTGCAGGCAATAGAGAGGCCCAGGCATTCCAGAAACATTTATTTGACTTGCTGTGTATAACTGCAGTCTTTCTTGTTTCTACATAGAACAAATCTTCCAGAGCCACAATTGAAAAGGTTGGTCAACCTCAGCCTAATCTTTCTTCTTTCAAGGTCTTCTTCAGTGTCTCCATGTTGCCAACAAGTATCAACTTCAGCCAGTATAAATAAGTATCACTGTCCTTACTGTTGAAGGTTTGTGGGGGATGTTGTAGTCTTTGAACTGGTAATGCAGCCTTCCAGAAGCAAAAACTTGGCAAAGACCAGAAATTGAGTGAACAGGAAAATTTCAGTTCCTCAAAATCAGATTACCTTGACATTTGTCACATTGGTAGTGTTTTTGCTTTGTATTAAAACTGCTTCCCAGTTTGACTGTAGGGACGTATACACTTCACATTCCCCTCCCCAGGAATGATACCCAGATGGAGAGCTGAGGTTTGGCACTGTCTCGTTGCATCTTACACCACATCTCCATGTGGTGACCTAACTTTTTCAAGGTTGCTAAGCCTGATTGTTTGTGGTGACCCTGCCCAGGCTGTTGCAGCACTGGCCCTGTGCAGGGCTCCTGGAAGCCTGTGGTGTACAGGCTTTGACCCCTTTAGAGGGAGCATTATTGAGTATCAGTGTTTCCAGACAGCTGTGATTCATTCACCATGTGTTTATAGTGACACAATCGTTACAACCAGGGTCAGATCATAAATTGTGAACCTTGAGGAGGAGAAGGTTCTGCTTCCCTAACTATTTTACTGGCATTCAGAAACTTCATAGAATTAATTGATTTGTGCCACAAGTGGGTCAGTGATGCACTTTTAAAGCTCTTATGGATTTTCATGTGGCTCCAGGAAAAGTGGAACTGCCTCCCCTACCACTAATGCATATTTTAAAGCAAAATTCTTCAGATTTTTTATTAGCAATCACAACAGACGCTCAGCTTCTGAAACTGCTCTGAGGCATCAGATTGAGGAGCTGAAGTTACAGGCCCCGTGCTGATATTGTTGAATGAAGCGCTGTGGTCTTTGTCATGCAAGAGGTGGATGTAAGGATATATTAATATTAATTTAAGCCCCTGGTATTTGGCATCTTTTCTTGAAAGGGTTATACCTACTTGCTTCTGTGATCCGCATTTTTAAATTAGGGCCTTAATCACCTAGCTGTGTATGGTAATAGCTTTTAGGGTGGCAATGACCTCATTAAAAATGTACTTTATGACCATGATAATGGGATTGTTTGAGGTGAAATTATTTCTTTTAGTATTTCTTTTAAATGTATTGGGTAGTGAGTACCCTTGCTTTTTTAGCTTGAGCAAAGTAATTTCTCCTGGAGCTTCTTTCTTTGAGCATCTACTCAATCTACATTGAGTAGATGTCAATAGAGTGTCCCATTGTTTGCATCTCCTTTGACTGCTGCTTTAGGAGAAATCTATACCTGAGGGCAGAAGATCTCTTACTTTCTCATCTAATATCTGACCAAGAGGGAAGTACTGACCCTTTCAGAACTGGTGGGAGTTCTGCAATGCAACTGAATTTGAAAAGTCAAAATTCCATCTCGGACAAGTTGACATGGATGCTTTCTTCTCCTCGTCCTGGTTTCTTGGTGACTTGCTGGGTGAGAAATGTTGGGATTTAGAAAAGGAAAGAGGAGACATCTGTAATGAGCTTGCAAGAAACTAAAAAATGGTAGTGTAGATAAACTGAGTGATCACAGGACCTTGACCTGCAAATTTAAGAGCTTATAAGTCGTGATTCCAGATAAAACGATAAAGTCCTGAAGAATCTAGTTAGCTTTACACTTTTCTAGCTTGCACTGATGGGCTCAGTCAGTTGTTCAAGTTCGCAGCAGTGAAGTAGTGTTTTAAAAGCTCTCTGCTCTGAGACTCTTGTGCCCCAGTTTTGAAATAAACAGTGATTAAGAACCATTAAGCATGTGGCTCAGTGTTACAAAACCGAAATTCACCCACCAAGTTGTTCTGAGAAACAATTTCACTTAGAAGACCTTTGCATCAGAATCACGTGAAGGTTTTTTTGGGAAGCAGGCTGAGTTTTTTCTGTGTTTTCGGAGGCAAAGGTTTACAAACTGTTAGTGTCTTCTGCATATCTAGGAGCTGACTCTTTACCAAGTGTTTGGTAGCTACTGTAACAGTTGTACTTCCAAGTTTGAAGAGCAGAATTATTTGTTGCTTTTGCATTCAGCAGATTGTAATTTCCTTTTTTTTAGCATGGTTTCTGCCATTTTTTTTTGAAGTTTAGTTTCCATTTGGCTGCTAGAAAATGGTGGTGTCAGATAAACAGGGGTATTTTGTTATTACATGGATTTTGTCAGGTTAATATACTGTATAAGAAGCCATACAAGTAAAACACAGGCAATATTAGTGTGATACATTTAAATAAGAATCCTCACAAAACCAGAAAGTATTAAAATAGCTTTTATATTGGACAAAAGCATACCCATCTTTACTGATGAACAGAGTTAGATAATTGGCACCATATGACTTTTAAAAAAAAATCTACACAAAGAATAATAACCCTCTTGTCAGTGGTTACTTAGTGGGTTTTGCTCAGTGCACGCAACTTATACTACTTGGGCAGACGCGACAGAATGTGTGTTGGGAGTGGGGTGAAACTGCAAGTATTTTATTTTTTTTTTTTCAGGATGTTGGAGGCAAAATTGTTTTCCTGGAATGTGGCAATTCCTGAATTTCCGTGGAAGGGGAAGCCAGGCGCAATCAGCTGTGTCACTGCCCAAAGCCGGCCTCGCCTCTGGGCTTCCTGCCTACAGCTCTCCCTGTGCTAGATACAGCGTGGGAGCAGGGGAAGGGCCAGCGAGCTGGGATTTATTATCTAGTGCAGAATTTTGTAAGAAAGAAATCCATCCAGCAACCTGCACCTGCAGGGTGGACAGGGGAGTGGGGACATTGTTCACACCTCGTTTACTTGGCTGCCCTGGTTGTAAGAGTAAAGTGCCTGACAGAGAAGCTTTTGTGTGATTTCCCCAGGAGATGATAGCTACTAATCAACTAAGCTGATTTTCAGGAATTTTTAGGAAAAAAATTCTTCACAGAAAGAGTGGTCGGTCACTGGAATAGGCTGCCCAAGGAGGTGATTGAGTCGCCGTCCCTGAATGTTTGAGTCATTTACATCTGGTGTTGGGAGATATGGTGTAGGGGAGAACTTTGTAGAGTGGGGTTAATGGTTGAACTTGATGATCCCAAGGGTCTTTCACAACCTGAATGATTCTGTGATTCTAAGCTGGTGGGTGGGTGGTCAGCACTGGGTAAGCCAAAAGAGGATGCCTCAGCCATCTTCAGCTCCCACCGCTTAAATAATAAAGTATGGAAGCTATGGGAAAGGAGTTGCATGCGGGATTGGCAATGGGCACTGAAAGGGAGGTTCCTTCCAGCCCTGCCTTCTTGTGCAGAAACAGGAGTAGTTTGTTCTCTTCTTCCTGTTGCTGGAGGATTTTTTAAAGCTCTGAAAGTAAAGATTTCTTTAGCAGAGGGGAAACGTGATACCTGAGAAATAAAATAGCTGTAAATGAGATCGTTTTGTAAAATGTAAAACAATGTAACAGAAAATTCAGATTCAGGGATTGGGATTACAGTGGTGGCTTTTAAGGATTTTAAATGACTGAGTGGCTGCTTCCAGCACTTAAGCACTATTCCTCTCTTGAAGTATTGATGATCTTAAGATATCAAAATATAAAAAGATGAAGACTTGCAGCGTACCTCCAGTGATTAAGGATGGAGTGGCTGTCACGGTCATGTTAGTTCCAGTGTGTACTTTGTATTTTACAGATAGTAGAGATGGGAAAAGTGTTCTGTGGAGAAACAAGAGGAGGAAACAGAAATTGGAGTGCACCTGAGGACTGCAGGGAGGCTCCTGAAGTGATATAAAGGAGCAGATCTTGAGTAATCCCCTCTAGATCTAATGGGGAAGAGAGTTTTGTATTGTACCTCTAATAGTGGTTTCTTTGCAAAAGATCTGCCTTGGCTTGGAGGTTTTCGTAACTCTCCACCCATCAGTTTGGTTTTGTGTTTCAATTTGTATATCCCATGGAGAGGACAAAAAAGTTTTAATTCTACAGAGGTATTAAGCTGACATCTTTCTGTGGCCCTTAGCTCTCGGGGCTGTCCAAGTTCAACATTACCGAGACTCTGGGTTTTGGCAGTGGGTATCGGGGAAAATTTGTTTATTGTGCTTATTTATTTTATTTTAGTATTAAGTGGAGCTAAGTGCGTTGCACTTTACTAACTGAATCTTCATTTAATTGTTAATAACTTAAAAGCAAATATGAATGGTTTTAGAAGAGTTTCTGATAATATACCTGCGTTATGGATCAAGTTGCGTTTCTTCAATCCCTGAAGTTTTTTTTTTTTTTGTTTCCTGGTCTTTAATATTTTGCATTACGGTTGCGTGTGACATACTTATAAAGAGAGCAATCCCGTCACCAAGGAGCACTGTGAAATGTTTAATCTGGCATTTCTTAGTGATTAAATTAAAGAAGATAAGAATAAAAGTACTGCAATAGCAAAAGCTATTTCCAGCTGCTTCTGCATAGAAACAGCATCATACGCAGCACACCAAAATGCTTTGAGTCTTACCTGCTGTCTGTAAACTCAGGGAGAGGCTCCATGTAGGAAGAGGGCAGGTGTATGGATGTGTCTTATTATTAATACTAGGGAAAGGTAGTGGGAAGGCTTTTCTAAAGGATGCCTGTATGTTCTTTTTATGATGCAGGGAAGTAATGCCAGAGCATAAAAAATTGTTGCACAGAAGATGCTGGAGCCCTGGGCCTTTCAAACTGCAAGTGAACTGAATGTTTTCAACCTATTATTTAGTCGAGTATCAGGGGCTAGAAAATCATAAATGACTAGTATATGGCGGAGGTATCCTGCTGTAGCACTTTGTAACCTTAATCAGGGCAGTGAATCTGTGTAGTGGCTGTATACAGAGGAGAGGGGAAGTGGGAAAAAATCTGAAATAAAGGCACTAATGTGTTAGTGACCTATTTATGTGTAATGTAGATGCAGAGAAGGAAAAAATTCCTTGGGATTATATGCCTCATTGATGAGTTACAAATGAACGTATGTGGTTCAGCCTGCACCCCTCCTGTTCCACTCCTCTACCCTGCTGGGGTCAGCCCAGGCTCGGTCCAGTGCCACAGAAGGGACTTTTTAATCAGTGATATGCTGTGGCTCTCTGTTTCCTATTTTTATGGCACAGAGCAGGCTTAAATAACACAGTAGTTTGATCTTCTGGTATTTAGTGCTTTACAGCACTAGGGTTTTTTGTTGTTGGGAGTTGTGTGGTGGTGAGAGGAACAGTGAGGAAATTTTGAAGTGTGCTGGGGGTTGCATCAGCTTAAGCTCTTTGTCTTAGACGATTCTCACAATGACATGAGAATCTGTTCCACGACTGGTTGGAAGAGTAAGATCCCTGTGTGCATACAAAATACAGGGCTGCCTCTCCACAAGCGTCTCCGCAGTTAATGGAAATGATAGGTTACAATAGAAAATTGTTGAGTGTGAGTATGGTCTCTGAATTGAGAGAGTCCCAGTCTGAACCACTGGTGACCACATCACAAGGTACTTCAAGTGGCAGGAGCTGGATGATGGGGTGACCAAAGCTCCTGTTGCTGCCATTCGCAGTGTCTAGCTAAAGGTGAATCCCATCTCAGCATCTTCTGAAATCCCACTTTTACTGGAGTAGCTGGGCCATTTGCACATTACAGACAGGGTTACAGCAGGTGTTTATATTTATTTGTGCTCCAGACTTTGAGAAGCACAAATTGATTCATGCTTACTTTAAAAACAAACAGTTTGCAGGGATGACACGCTGCCTAAAGGTGATTGTTGTAGCTGTTGGAGGACCCGATGAATGCATTTGGTTTAGGCAAGAATTTTTGGTTTAAGTTCCTGATAAACCTCCAAGCTACATTGTTTCCTCTCTTCAGAATTAGGAGCTATTAACTCCAAGCTTCTCTTCCAAGCTTGCTGCTTCATTTTGCCCTTTTGTTTTAGGCAAATCTCTTGGTATGTCCATGCCTTTTTTTTTGGTCAGTTTTAAAATGAGGATACTTTTTCTTAACCAGCTTCCAGGGTGGTCTTGTTCATTGCTGTCTCTGAAGGAGAAACTTCTCTGAATATTGGAACAATTCTCCATTAGCTAAACAAGTATTTCTATTAAAAGGGTCCTCTCTGTCTTAGAAAGGGAAATTTGAATTAAGCACTCCATTGTGCCATCTTGTGGTGTCCCCTGTCCGGTTCAGTAAATTAGCTTAAAAGGTGCTTCTTGTCTCTTGAAACATAGCAGATTTATTGCCAGCAGTTCTGATATCTGACCCTGCTTTTTTGTAAAAACCCATTTCAATTAGAAACTGTTCCCCATACCATCCTTTGCCATACAGAAAATATGGAAAATGGTGGCCCATAACAAATGAGGCTTGAGATTTTAATGAAGTATGATGGTAGCAAGGACCAGTGAAAACCTGCGTGCCACACAGCGTGCTGGTGGCAGGGCAGAGGCAGGCAGGTCCTCTGTCTGTGGCTCTAGTGAGGGGACCTTGTTGAAGCTGTGGTTGACTTCAGGAACGACCAGAGAGAAGCGTGCAGCAGAGCAATCCTTCATGAGGATGGCCAAGGTTGTTACTCGTGCTGCAGAGCTTACCCCCATCTTGGGCAGGAGAGAATCATTCTGATGCAAATAACAGCTTCCCTTTCTGCTGAGAATCTGCTCTGGGGTGCGTTTTGCGTAAGTCTTTGGCTGGCCATGCAGGCACCGGCAACTTAGGCAAGCCTGGGAATGGATTCAACTTGGCTAAGGTCAGCTCAGGGAGGGAGAAATTCTGTTTCTTGCGTGTGAATGCCAAGAATTGGCTAACCCTTTCCTGAAGGGTCTTCCCCAGCCACAAAAGACTGCTTTAGTGTTGGCGGATAAATAAGTAGGCATTTTGAACAGGAGTGAATAAGGCTTGTGAATGTTTTTATCGTAGATGACACTGTAAAAGTAGCCAAGACCAAATAATCAGTCTCATATTCAACCTCAGACAGCTGAGAGGGCTGTGGGTGAAGGTGGTGGTGCTGCAAGCCCTTAGGTTGGGGCTGAACTGGGCTGCTTTGCTGGTGGCAGAGAAACCCACCATTATGCCAAATGATACCACCATTTCAGAAGCAGCCTATGTATTCCTGTTGTGCCTGAGCTAATTAGCCCTCCAAAAAGACCTCCAGGATGTCAGCTAGCCTCTTTGTGTAAGGAGGCTCAGTGCTTTTAACAGAGACTGCCTCGCTGGAAACCAGCTCCGATATCTCTAACATGGTGCTGAATGGGGCCTTTTATCTAATCGAACTCCAGACGCTTCAGGATGGAGCATTAACAGCGTGCACCCCAGGAAATGAATGGTCGATCCTATGGGGACTGAGAGAGACTGCATGCCCTAACATATATTGATTCATCTGTATTTTAGCAGAACAAAAACTGTATTAGTGTTGCTGCTTTCCCTCACGTCATTCTGTATACATTAGGTATTGAATCAGTAGTAGAAATGGAAAGCTTATGATTGAAATCATAAAGCAACTAGTAAGCATGGAAACTTAAAAAATAATATTTGGGATAATAATGGTAATGAACAATGATAAAAATCAGAATGGTATAACTTGGAGGTATAAAAAGAAAAGCACTTGTATTCTGGACTTGAAAAAATTCTCAGAATGATGGATATCTAAATAAGAAAACCTGTCAGAAATGCTTCTTTTCCTCAAGTAAATTATAATGGAAGAGACCAAAGCAGATTTGAGGCTGATAAAATGGCAAATGCTGGTGGGAAAAGAAACTGCAGTGGAAGGAAAGGATCAGAGTGTATTTTAAGAAGTAAAATTGCAACAGTTGATCAAAAAAGTACTAAGCTTTTACATATATATATATATATATATATGTCTGTGCTGGTCAGTTTCCAGCAAGAGAAAAACATTTGGTTAATCCTTCATTTTTTGAGATTTTAGCAGAGGGAAGTTTCAAAACATCTGTGCTAGTAGTTAGGGCAACCATCACGCAACTTCCTGGGGCCCATGAAATGCTGAGGTGGTTTAATTTTGTTTTATATTCAGTCACAAAGCTGTGTATACTCACTGTGTCTTCCAGGGCTTTCTCTTAAATTCCTGGGAATTTAAAAAAGGGTAGTGGTGATTTTCAGGTGGTTTCTTTCATTTGCTTGTGAATTTGAAACTGCTTTAAATATAGATAAATGTGGACTGAGTTGCTGTGATTTTTCTGGTAAAATACATGCTGTTAGCACAGAGCTGCCTTGCTCTAATGATTTTCCCAAGACTGACTGCTAGGTAGTGTGGCTGGGTTAACCAAGTGCAGTCCTGTTAATTTAATTTACCATGCTAAAATGGGTAATAAGGCTAGGATTTGACAACAAATCATGAAATGCATCTGTATGTTTATGTTTTGTTGATATACTCACTGAGATTCTGTGTTCAAATTAGTTTTATTTACTGAAACAAATTATTTATTCTGGTAAATAGAAGATGACCTTGTAGGCCACGAGTCTCTGGAAAAATAATTTGCAGGCTATGTTTTTGGTGAACGTTTCCAAATTAATTTCCAAATTGTAACTTGCTTCGTGTGCGTTGTGAGCAGTGTAGAGAGCGTTATGGAATTTGGTGTGATAAAAACATTAGGAAACCATCAACTTGACTATCTTGTGTGAGTAGGAGTCATTTAACATTCAAACGATAATCTTAATCCTATTCTGTGCTTGAAAAAAGGCAGAATAAGATGACAGACCAAAGCTATTGTAAACTAAATCTAATTCTCTTTTGTTGTCTGTTCCACAGAGCAGCAGCCAGGTTATGTACCCTGTATAAAATTGGCCTGGATGTGCTTGCTGCCTTCACATCGGTCACTTGGAAACCTTTTGGTTTATAGGTGTGTTAGGGCTTGAATCTGCTCCCGAGTCTCTTTCGTTACCCTGCACGCGTTTATCTTTTGATGGGATCTTTTAACTTTATTAATGATTGAATACTACTTGTGACCAAACAAACTGGTTGTGGAGGAATGGGGCTGCAACTCATGCTGAACAAGTGGTCGTTTTCTTATCAGAATATAAAGTGAGTTATACACCGTGCTCAGATGACATTCCTGATGGGTTGTGAGTGAGGGACTCCTTTGTTCTGTTGTCCCTGGAGCAGGGGTCAGCTTCTCCAATTCTCTGGTTTTCAAAGTGACTTTGACCATGACACTCCTTCTCCTGTCCTCATGGTTCCCCAGGTGCGAAATAAGTTCACCTGTGGCAAATCTCTGTAATGTGCTTGACAACTGCTGGAGAGTAACTGGTGGCTACTTTTGCTTTTTAGTTTCTTTATACGAAGAAATTAAAAATGCCAGGAAATCTGGAATCTGCCTATTTGTAAACCCCAGCACTCCTGGATACTTCTGAAAGCCCATGACAATTGTGCAATTAAGCGCATACTCGTTATTCATGTCAGAGGAATGCAACTGAGACCTGGGACTTCATTCACAAATATAGCTCCGTGCTTAAAAGGGGACTTGAACTGTCCATGAGAAAACACCTCCGGTGCCTCTGCCTTTGGCACCAGCATCGTATTTTGCAAGGGAAGGAATAGAGTGATATGTTGTTTTAAGTAGTCTGTAGCATATGTTCTGTTGCCCTTGCAAGCACTAACAACCGCACAGAATCCTATTGACAGAGGCATTGGTGACCTGGTATCTTAGTAGTGATCATTTGTTTCTGCACTGCAGGCTTATCGAGGAGAACGAGATCGCCTGAAAAAACCTCATGTTTTGCAGCTTATCCAGCAAGTCTCCAGTTGATTTGGGGTAGAGGCTACTGTGTTGCTAAACATGAACAAAAATGGCGATGTTAAAATGCAGATGTCGCATAAAACTTTGAAAAGATTGAAAAAAATAAATCAGAAAGCAGTAAATGGAAGGTGATTCTGTCAAAGGTCACAGTGCATACTCATGGATTTTAGCAGCTAAAATTGTGATAAATGCCAACCCTCCTCTTTGCCAATTCTGCCATTGTAAAAAAAAAACCAAACCAGAAATAAAAAAATATAATACTGCTGTTGTCAAGATGGGACATTAATTTTACAGTAATAATTGACCTTGTTTTCAATTGACTTTATGTAAAAATCAATCTCGTACTTGTTTGTGACAGTCTCAACTATGAAATCTGTAGAAAACTCAGTGTTACTGGATTAGAGGGCTCAGGCTTTTTTGTACCATCTCATTGCTCAAGAGTAGGTTCTTTACTGGCTGAGTGGGGAATATCATCTTACAGCAGCTCCCTCCTTTGTATGTAAATGCATCTTATTCAGATAAGTGGGTGCTTCAGCTTTGTTGGTTTTAGCAAGATCACTTTGGGAGCCTTAGTACCTCTACCACACAAAGATACACTGATACGTGCTCTGTTGGAACATCCTTTTCCAACATAATTGTGTTACAGCCTTCTGGTTACCTGGTTTGCATTTCACTTTGCTGTTTGCTCATGTGTATTGTAATCACCTTGAATGGACCCTGTCAATGCTCATAAAGTAGCTTGAACCCACATATGCAGGGAAATGTTTCATAACAGGACTGTGACGTTGTTTTCCTGTAACCAGCTGTCCCACTGTGATGGCATACACAGGAACACTGATCTCCCTAATGTTGTATGCTACTACCTAGAGGAAAGCAGCTCTCCAAAAGCTGTCCTTTCCCTTGACTGTCTCACTGCTGCACCAGAGATGGTGGTGACCAGAAGCACATGAGCAGAAGCTGTTGCAGCTGCTCTGCCTACTGCTCTGGAGGCATTTTGCTGGTGGTGCTGGTGCAGGGGAGGATGCCTGATCACCTGCCCCTCTTCAGAGCTGGGCAGCTTGTGTGTGGGTGGGATGATGAGTAAGAGGGGCTGGAAATTATGTGCTGGATTGCAGAAGGCGTACTTGTGATGGGCAGAGAGCAGGAGAGACTTTCTCTCCATGTGTGAGTGCAAGGGGATGAAGCAGGTATGTCACACAGGACCTGGACGTGCCAGCTGAGTGTCAGCAGTGATGTGCCACCCAGCATAAGGGGCCTTCAGTGAAGTGGTGAGCCTTACAGGAGGCAATGGTTACTAGTCTGCAACGGTTTGGCTCTCCACCCATGATAAGCAGAACACCAGGTCTGATCACATCAACCCTGAAACAGCCTGCTGATATCCAACACTAGTACAGCATTCGTGCTCATAGGTTTTAGCAAGGTGCTGTTAAGCCGAGATACTGAAGCTGAAATCCAATCTCCATAGCGTTTGAACAGCATTCAGAGCTGGGTGCTGGGTTGCCTTCTCAAGCTAGTTCTTCTCTGAGTGAGGAACACATATTGTGTCAACCTTCTCACCTGGAGATGGCTACTTACTGAGTGGAACAGGCTTCAGGAGGTTCCAGCTGTGTGAAAAGCTCTGCCTGTGCTGCAGGATTTTCATCCAGATGTTTGAATTTAGTTTGCTTCAGTTTTTTGTCTGGAAAAAGATGGAGCCAGCAGCGGCTAATTCCATAGGCAGACAAATAAAAAAAACATACTCTAGTTTTGCAAAGTGACTCATCCCTTTTGCAAAGCCTAAAATCTGTGAGTGGGATGCGCTACTGAAGATTGGAGTGGTACTTCTATATATCATTATGTTTTGATTAGCAATAACTTCTTAAATATTTCTTTTGTCATGTTTTCTCCCCAGAGCCACTGATCTCACTAATCTAATTGCATTTTTTCATTGTCCTTGCTGGAGAAGAAATGCAGGTGTTGTCAATGAAAAATCTTTGCATTGTTACTCTAGAAATGCACCGAGTATGTCCGAAAGAAAATGTTTGCTTATGGTTTCTTATATTACTAATACTATCATGTTTATCTTGCATATTTTTGTTATATTTAAGTACATTATATGTTCCTGGTAGGACTTCTTATCTTTGCTGTTTTAAAAAAATTTCACGAAGAATGCTATTTCTTGAGAGATTGATTGAATACATTTCTTCAGTTCGATGCTGTACTAACACGCTTGTAGCTGATCAGATTGTAGCAGTTTCTTCACTGTGCCCTGCTGGATCTGAGCCTAGTTTTGCTTCCTTCAATGTATGACAGCAAATGGAATTGACAGTCACTCTGCTACAGGCTTTTTCCCTCTGGTATCAGGGTTTTCCTGGAAAAGAATTTTTAATAGTATTTCTGATAAATTGAATATTTATCCCTAATATCCCTAATTCTATTCTTTTTTTCTTTTTTTTTTTTTTTTCAATAGGTGTTGGCATCATGTCGGGCATTTCTTTTAACATCTCGGATTCCCACAAAGGTAAAGCCACTGTGTTTCTATAAATATTCAGCTTTTTAGATACAGATGTAAGTTGCTTAAACTAAGTTGCATAAAGTTAGCGTACTTTTTACTTGTGTATGTGTTTAAAAAAAATAATAATTGTGGCATGGTATGTTGCATGGTGCTGAGTTACAGTGGTGCTTCTGTTAGTGTCTGTCTTAAATTGATTTCTCAATTTGTATATACTGTTTCAGAGGAACTTTAGCTTCTAGAAATTCAGGTGGGTGAAGAGGAATGTTGGAAATACCAACTTGAAGAACTGTGAGATAAGCCCGATGACCTTTGTAGCGGGACCGTTTATGTCTGAACAAGCTGATGGTGTCATTCCCTCTAGTGTTCATAGTGTCATATGTGATTTGGAGATAGAAACTATGTTGAGGTTTATTAAATTCGGCTGTTCTCTGATGATTTCTGTGGTTCATTTTGAAAAGCATCTTGCCAACCTGCCTGGCCAATGCCAGTGAATTATTTTATCTATTCCTGTGACAATTCATAATGATTGTTGTAGCAGAGAAGGATAATTTCCTTCATTCGTGTGAATGAAACTGACTAATGTGCAAGAACATATCTTGTCCAGCTTAGAATCAGTGAATGGGAATTCAGCATATATTCTGCTTTGTGTTTATGCCTGTGTGTAAGTATGTATATGTGTGTGTATATGTGCTTTATAGAAAAAATAGGGTCAATAAATGGAATGATTGGTACCAGGTTTTCAGTTATGGTCAGCAGTAAATGTGGCCATCCCATACGTATAATTTCAAGATGCTGACTGACAGATAGGATGACTAACTTGAATTTCTGCTGAAATTTATTTTCCTCAGTTGGTCACTCTGTCCATGCAGCAGAGGTATCTTTGGTTGTTTGTCTGTTGGCTTTTGGATCACTGCAGTTTGCAGCCTGTTATTTTAAGGCAGGGTTCGGTGACTGGTTGCATGGAAACGGAGCCAGCTGATGGACAGCTCAGACATCAGTGCAATGGCAGTATGATGGACAGGTGGTGGTGGTAATCTTGTTAAATAATAGCAAAGCCATTGTAATTCATCAAAAAGCTCTTAAAGGGTAGGGCTCAGTGTACTAAGTAATAGCTGTACGAGTGGAAGAAAGGTGATCAGAATAAATTGCATCTGCTCATGGTTTATGTCAAAATTAAACTTTGTATATCTGAACAATTATTAGTATGTGTGAAAATGCATCTCTTTTTTAGCAGGATTAGTGAAACTTACTAAATTTTCTAAAGTCTGTACTGTTTTTAAAAGTTGCTCAGAAGCTTTCTGAGCTCAAGAACTTCGATATAACTGGCACAGAGTACCTGCTAGTGAGAGAGCTGAGAACATGCAGCAAAGACACTTCAGTCCTGCAGGGTTGTCTCACAAAAATGAGTATGCTGAGAGATGGCCAGTTCTGAGTGACTGCTATTATTACATCTGATTGCAAGCTTCTTTTCCTTGAACAATGCTGTTGAGATGTATCTACTGAGCAAGGATCAAAGTTAAAAGGAATAAAGGTTGATTAACTATAATATCAACTCACACAATTATCCTTAGTGCAAGGATATTGCAATGGCCACCTCCTAACTTGGCACTCAGGTCCAACCAGTTCATTTCCACTAATCTAGGTGGACTGATCGGAAAGGAAGTGCTGTACTTAAAGCTTACTAATCCTTGCTGCAGTCTATATAAAATGTAGTTGCAACATTAGTAAATGTTGGATGTGTCATCAAGCCCACAGATGAGCGTATGAAATATTTGTGGGAGCGTAATTCAGGTTTGCGAACATATTTCTAGTGCCAGCTTTCATTAAGTTTTGATTGAAAAAATTGGAAAGTGTGAAATTAGCTGTCTTCGTAATTGAAGGTTTCCTAAATAAGAGGCACTCATAGCCTTTTAAGAGAATTTTAAAAAAATATAATTTAAAGTAATAAATGGGATTATGCTTTTTAGAACCTTTTAAAAATTATTTCATAGTTTGAGGTAGATGATGTTTAGAACGTGTTCTGTATTTTTACTGCAAAACAAGGACTGTAAATCCATGTTTTTAAGTAGAAAACTGAACCAAAGATGAACTGTAGGGGTGTTGCCACATTTCCTGGTATTTGTTCATTCTAGGCAAGAGGATTTTTGGAGATTGAATTCTTGAGTCTGGATCTGTGTAAACTTTTCTCAGGAGTAGAAAGATATTTTTGATTGTGTGTACACATATATATATGTTTACACATACAAAGTATGTTGGCAAAAGCAGAACTTCAATCTGGTAGCTAAATAATTTACAAAACAGGACGGATTTCAATCATAGAAACTTTTCCCTAAAATTTCATTATATTTTGGGTAAACAAATGTTAGATAATATCATATGTTTGTTTAATTTGACTTCACTGGAGAAAAAGTGTCTTTCACTTCTACACGTGTAGTCGGACTTACTCCGGTAGCCAACAACAAGAGCTGCTATGGAATTTTATTTTATTTTTTCTTTCTGGCCTGAATGAACTGGACCATGTCCTGTCGTCACAAAAGATTGCCAGTCTTAGCTTAGAAATAAGGTGCTGGAGAGGCCTGAAGAAAAGTGAATGTCTTACCCTTGGAAAAATGCAGGAGGTCAGTGTGGGCGTTGAGAAGATGCTTTTGCCATTTCTACCTCTCCTGCCTCAGTTCCACACTCACTTTGTAAACAGCTGCCGTGGCGCCCCTGAGGTCTGAAACTGTAGGATGCTGCCCCTGCAGCAGAATAAGTGAAACGAAGCACGTGAAGACTCCTCAAAAAGTTCGGGGTAAAGTTTGGTCACTAAGCTATGTCTTTGGTGGACTTTGCACAGAAACGGCTGAGGAGTGCTTGTATCTTGTGATGCTCTCAAATCATGAGGGCAACTGAAGGGAAAAGGATTCAGAAAATAGGCAACAAAGAACAAATAAACAGTAATAACACCTTTAGTCTCTGCAGCTGTGAGTGGATAATGTGGCTAAGTGCTTTAAAAAGGTCTTCTATTTCATTAAACATCCCTAAATTGTAGTGTATTCTAAATAATAACGATTTTAACTGGAATTTTTTAGGCAGTTTCGTCCTGCGGTAAGACTGTTCGTCACTACTTACAGATTTGCCAGTAAGACCTTGGTGTTTAGAAGCTCTCCTTAGTATCTTGCTACTTTCTGGAAAACTTTTAGCTGGTACTTGTGGCTGGAAAATGGTATGTTCCCGACTCCTGTGCTGTTGTAGCCTTTGCAGAGTGGGAGTCTTGAGACCTGCGTCTCGGTTCTGAGTACCATTCAGGGTTGTCTTTTAAAAAGATTGCCACAAGTACAGAAAGAGAGTAATACAGCCTTTGCCTGTTAGCCTGGGAGCACCCTGACTGTGAACCCAGGATAAGATAAAGCACAGGAAACTGTGCAATTCCAACAGAATGCTCAGTTACAATGGTTTTAATGATAAATAAAAGGAAATGACCATGCTCATGTCTTGCCCTGTAGTTATGATTCAGTCCAAGAGGTTTGTTTCTTTCTGCATATCTCAGCTGTCGTCCAGATAGCCCACTCAGGCAAAGCTAATATATTATTTCCTCTTATACTTTTAGACATGCTAAAGTAGTATGGAATATTTATATATCTATATCTGTATCTATCTTATCTGTGTATGGTACTTTTATTTATACATGTATATATAAAAGATGGTGTGTACATGTCCCTCCAGCTTCTGTGCAGTAACATATTTCACGCCTATGGTCAGTGTAAATAATGAGAGAGTAATATGTGATACTGTAAGTATTGTAATTAATGAGTATTCAGTCACAGGAGTACACATCAGTAGGGTATTACATGAACAATGCTGGTTATAGTAAAATTTTGTCATAAATTTTATTATAAGCTTATGTGCTTATAACTTACAGTAAAAGGCCCTGTGTGGTATTCCTTTAACCTCTGATAAACATTTGAACCTGTAACAAGCAAATGTAAGCATTCTTTGAGTGTAAAATATAATCAGATAAGATATTAACAAATACGTAGTGTCAATTACTGAAACTGATGTAAAACAACAGTAGCATCATTCGAGGTTTTCTTAACCTCTCTGAAAAGTGTAAGTGCTTTTAAAAATAAGATATTTGCACTAATGTGGCATTTTCTTTTTTAACTACAGTTAGAACTAACTTTCAGCTACTTGGAAATCCAAGGAGTAACTTCCAGTAAGCCGGGTCAGGTGAGTGTATTCTAGATAAAAGATACTTGTTTACTCATTGCTAAATCTGTTCCAGTCAAGGAGGTAATGCTCTCACATGCAATTCTCCCCGTCCAGTGAGCGCACTGTATGTTTACATTCTTATCTTCATGCTGCTTTAAAATCTTAACAATTATTATAAGAATTTAAAGAGTCAGTTTTAGGAATGTGTTGTGCAGGTGATGTGACAATAAGAAATACATTTTTTTTTCCTAGTTCAACATGGTACAAGTTTTCATTTGTCTCTTCAGTGAGTAATTTTCTCAGAGATGGCAGAGCAATGGCAGCTGGTGCATAATCATCACCAGGCAAGACTGAATGGCTTCTGTGGCATATACCTTTATGGTGAAGCCAAAAGTTACTGCTTACACTGCAGGCAGAAGTGGTTTGCTTACAACTATTCTCAGTGCCATTACTGTGTACAACACAAAATATATTTGACAGCAAGTTGTGTCCCTAAAAAAGTGAACGTCAAAGAGAAGGTGCTGAAAAGAAGAATGCCTTTAATAGGTTTTTCATTCATGAGATGAACGTGTTGACAAGATTTGACAGTTCAATTGTATCAAAGTCTTCATGTGTTTCATATGTGTTTGTCTTTTAAAGAGCTTTTTAAAAATAGGAGCGTCTGACACTTTATTTGAACTCTGAAAATCTCTCTTTGTGTTTAACATGTCATCTTTTTAACCTGGCTTTTGAAGCTTTCCTTAAAGGAGAGGGAAAAAAAAGGTCCAGATGTTTACTGTTTTAATGGGGAGACATTCAATATATTCTGTGTAAGTTTTTTTGGCTTTATTTATTTAAGATACTAAAAAGCCACGGTAGCTAATGCTAATTGTTCCTGGAGGCATAGACAATGACTGTTGTAGCAGGGTTTACAAGGGATTTTCAGCAGCTTCACTTAGCATACCATTTTCATAAAATATTTTTTAAGGTTTTCATGTTTACGTTCACTTGTGTTTTAAATGTGTAAGGCTTAGAGGTGAAGGCAGGTTGAATCCCAGATTATTGCTGGTGGGGCAAGTGGTGGTGTTGCAGTTTTCCTGCAATCAGTGTGTTATATTCATTATACCTGAAGGATGTAGTCTTGTGCTTGGCGTCTCGCAGAAAGCCATGAAGAGCTTCCCACTGTAAGATAAATGAATAAATGGACGGAGCAATATAGAGGTGTTGTGTTAATATTGGTGGTGATGAAAAACAGTAGCAACTTGCCCACTCATTCATCTTCAGGGAATGACATCAACAGGTTCAGAGAGAAGTTGAATTGGTAGGAAAAGGTGTGAAGATTCTTGGTGTGCTTTTGGGCTAGTACAGCCTCTACGAGGATTATCTGGGTGATGACCCTAGAGGAACTGGGAACCAAAAGAGACCTTGGAACCAGTTTCAATAAAAAACAATCTTTAACATACTACGCAGTGTTCCCTCTCGTATTTTCTATCTACACTTCTTATTTATTCCTAATGTTAACTTCTTACTGTGTAGGCACAGCTCCTCATCTAAAAGAGTTTATAACTTGGGCTGTGTTGAATATTCACATTGGAGAAGACAGAAATACTACATTGCTTCCTGTGATGCAGCTGAAAGCAGCAACAGACCCGATGTGTCACTCATACAGTAATCTGATTTGATTCTGAACACTCAGTATTAACAGAGATGAGTTGCGAAAGGCTTTATTTTTCTCTGTAGCTGAAGCATGTATCCCCCAGACAGTGGGACAGGTATTTTAGCTGAGTTACTGCTTCATCTGAACCGAGACAATATATTACCTTAACGTTTTCTTAAATGACATAGATCAAAGCATTAAAGCTTTTCCAGAGGATCACAGCCATTAAAGACTTTTACTTTTTGCTGGAGGAAGCAGGTCCTACTCGTTCAATAGTTTCCTGTCAAGCTGCGCTCGCTTCTCCTGGGGTTCTGGGATGTGTTTCAAAAGAGGACAATGCTGTGAAAAGTTCTTGGTTTTCAAAGTGTCAGCTGAGGTCAAGATCCTTTGAAACTTTTATTCCCGTGGGAAGCAGGGCACTGTTAGGAAAAGCAAAGTTGGAGTTACGGGCTTCTTGTACATTCCAGAATAACTTTCAGAAACTTTACCTGGAGCATTGTCGTGTCATATCTTAAAGAATAACAGATTTCTACTGGCATGCGGAGCATTCAGCTGGCATTCAGAATGCTCTGCCTTCTAAATGGACATGAATGATATGATGCCCTCATGCCCTCTGATTTACAGTTGATTATGGAAACTGAGAAATGCAGCATCTCCATGAAGATGGCTTCTTCGGAGGATGTGAATGAGGTGCTGGCACACATTGGGACCTGCCTCAGGAAGATATTCCCTGGACTCTCCCCAGTGTAAGTGTCTTTTAGGGTACCTCTCGTGACAATGGATTGTTTGGAAAGGGTGACAAGCCACCACTTTTTTGTCCACTGGTTTCCCCAGTCTGACCTCAGAAATGGACTGAGGGTATGAGAAATACCTTGAGGCACACACTAAGCTTTTATGCAGGTACGTGACAGAACCAGGAGGCAGAGCAGAGCACAGATGGGCTATGCATGCTCTGTAGGGTCAAAAGAGCCTTCAATTTGAAGGGCAATGCAGGTATTTGGAATGTTAAGTTTTCATTTTACTTTATTGCCTCTCCAACCTCAGGTACGGCTTAGATTCTGGCTTTTTGTTGTAATTTACTCCCTTCCCCATAAACAGCTGTGATATTTAGTAGGGTTTTTTGTTTTGTTTTGTTTTCCCCAGAAGTAAAATCTGAATTGGGAGAGGAGGGAAAAGTTCTGTTTACTTTCAGTGTTTGTGAAATGATGCACATAATTGGGAGCCTTGTTCTTCAAAACTGAGCCCTGGGCAGTCTTGTCATATACTTGCCATGGTGTAACTGGCTCCTTGGATTATATATCTCCTTCTCTAGCTTTTTCACTCCACTTCTTTATGCGTTGTTCTTGTCTTTGGGTTTTTAGTTTTTTTTCTTGTATCTGCGCCTCTGAATTTTATCATCTTACAGGAACAGTCAGTAGTTTTTATTTGTCTTATTTTATTTCTTCTCTCTGTCCCTGCCTCATCTTCATCACTTTCTACCAGATCATGCAGCTCTACTATTACTCTCTTCAGCTCCTGGTTTTCAGCACTATTAGAGAAAATAGACTGTGCAAAAAATTTTTTCAGGATGAAGTGATCTTTTGTAGCAGACATTAGATGTGAACAGTCAGGCTAAATTTACATGTTTTATTTTGGGTGCATCTCTGTATTATTCACCTTTCCTGTAGGTGGAGTAGGAAATCAAGTTCATGAACGCTGGCTGGCAGTTTATTTTTCTTACTTCCAGTTTATCTCTGTAGCAATATTATTAACTGCTTTGACGGAGATCAAGCTCTCCCTTCAAAAAGCACACATACAAGAGAATATTTGTGAGCAGGTTTGCCATAAAAGCTCAGTAATGATGTGAGAAATGTAGGCAAAAAGAGAAGAGTGAAGAGGACTGTAAGGCTGTGCATGTTTGTCTGAGTGTCTGTGAAGGCCTTGAGGCCTAAACGTGTTTTCTCAGGGCTTTCTTGAGAACATTACCCGAGCTTTTGGTGTAGCTGTATGGAGAACTTCATTCCTGGAAAGAAACCATTTTTCTTGCTCTCCTCTCAGATGGCATTACTTTCCAAAATGAAGACATTGGAATTATGCAGAGCATGTAGGACTAGAACAAGGAAAAAGGGGAAAAGAGGTTTCTCCCATTAATATATTTTATTATTTCTTTCCCTCTGTTTTATGGAGTTCTGCAGTCTAGAAGGCAGTCCTGTCATTCAGAAAAGCAGACAGTATAATTTCTTAAAAGGTAGGAAAGGATTGTGTTTTTGTTTAGAGGAGGAAGAACACTACCAAATTACAAAGATTGCTGCTGGGTATCTAGAGTGCAGCCTAGAGGCCACATGTAGTTACTCAGCATGCTCTATGGCTCTTTGAATAAAAACACTGTATAAACAGCAGTAGTTTCAGAGTAACAAGTAATACCCTTGTCTCTCCCCTATTTTGGGCATCCTTGTGTTAGTCAAGTATCAGAATTCTCCTTAGCTTGGGTGATCCTGTCATAGAAAAGGGCTCAGTTGCTCCTGTAGTCACAGGCTTAACCATTAGAAAGAAAGAAGAGACAAATAACTGTTACTCCTGCTGGTTGGCCTCATGATGCGTGTGACTTAGGCAGAGAAGTGATTTGTATTAAAAATGATAATTCTTCCTATATGCTTATTTAAAATTGTACTTGAAATAAAGAAGATTTATTGATTTTAAAAGTACTTTCAAAGTAATGAATGATTTTCTTCTCCCCCTTTTTGCATCTAGGAGGATTCTGAAAAAAGTAACTATGGAGCCTTCAGAAAGACT